>HG993124.1:90984246-91401669 GCA_905231855.2 Eristalis tenax | reverse complement strand
AAATAATAAATAATAAATAATAAATAATAAATAGTAAATAATAAATAATAAATAATAAATAATAAATGGTAAATAATAAATAATAAATAGTAAATAATAAATAATAAATAATAAATAATAAATGGTAAATAATAAATAATAAATAATAAATAATAAATAATAAATAATTTATAATAAGTTGTAAATAAAAAATAATAAATAATACATAATAAATAGTAAATAATAAATAATAAATAATAAATAATAAATAATAAATAATAAATAATAAATAATAAATAATAAATAATAAATAATAAATAATAAATAATAAATAATAAATAATAAATAATAAATAATAAATAATAAATAATAAATAATAAATAATAAATAATAAAAAATAAATAATAAATAATAAATAATAAATAATAAATAAGAAATAAGAAATAAGAAATAAGAAATAAGAAATAAGAAATAATAAATAATAAATAATAAATAATAAATAATAAATAATAAATAATAAATAATAAATAATAAATAATAAATAATAAATAATAAATAATAAATTATAAATAATAAATAATAAATAATAAATAATAAATAATAAATAATAAATAATAAATAATAAATAATAAATAATAAATAATAAATAATAAATAATAAATAATAAATAATAAATAATAAATAATAAATAATAAATAATAAATAATAAATAATAAATAGTAAATAGTAAATAATAAATAATAAATAATAAATAATAAATAATAAATAATAAATAATAAATAATAAATAATAAATAAATAATAAATAATAAATAATAAATAATAAATAATAAATAATAAATCATAAATAATAAATAATAAATAATAAATAATAAATAAAAAATAATAAATAATAAGTAATAAATAATAAATAATAAATAATAAATAATAAATAATAAATAATAAATAATAAATAATAAATAATAAACAATAAATAATAAATAATACATAATAAATAGTAAATAATAAATAATAAATAATAAATAATAAATAATAAATAGTAAATAATGAATAATACATAATAAATAGTAAATAATAAATAATAAATAATAAATAATAAATAATAAATAATAAATAATAAATAATAAATAATAAATAATAAATAATAAATAATAAATAATAAATAATAAATAATAAATAATAAATAATAAATAATAAATAATAAATAATAAATAATAAATAATAAATAATAAATAATAAATAATAATAAATAATAAATAATAAATAATAAATAATAAATAATAAATAATAAATAATAAATAATAAATAATAAATAATAAATAATAAATAATAAATAATAAATAATAAATAATAAATAATAAATAATAAATAATAAATAATAAATAATAAATAATAAATAATAAATAATAAATAATAAATAATAAATAATAAATAATAAATAATAAATAATAAATAATAAATAATAAATAATAAATAATAAATAATAAATAATAAATAATAAATGATAAATAATATATAATAAATAATAAATAATAAATAATAAATAATAAATAATAAATAATAAATAAAAAATAATAAATAATAAGTAATAAATAATAAATAATAAATAATAAATAATAAATAAAAAATAATAAATAACAAATAATAAATAATAAATAATAAATAATAAATAATAAACAATAAATAATAAATAATACATAATAAATAGTAAATAATAAATAATAAATAATAAATAATAAATAATAAATAATAAATAATAAATAATAAATAATAAATAATAAATAATAAATAATAAATAATAAATAATAAATAATAAATAATAAATAATAAATAATAAATAATAAATAATAAATATTAAATAATAAATAATAAATAATAAATAATAAATAATAAATAATAAATAATAAATAATAAATAATAAATAATAAATAATAAATAATAAATAATAAATAATAAATAATAAATAATAAATAATAAATAATAAATAATAAATAATAAATAATAAATAATAAATAATAAATAATAAATAATAAATAATAAATAATATATAATAAGTAATAAATAATAAATAATAAATAATAAATAATAAATAATAAATAATAAATAATAAATAATAAATAATAAATAATAAATAATAAATAATAAATAATAAATAATAAATAATAAATAATAAATAATAAATAATAAATAATAAATAATAAATAATAAATAATAAATAATAAATAATAAATAATAAATAATAAATAATAAATAATAAATAATAAATAATAAATAATAAATAATAAATTATAAATAATAAATAATAAATAATAAATAATAAATAATAAATAATAAATAATAAATAATAAATAATAAATAATAAATAATAAATAATAAATAATTAATAATTAATAATAAATAATGAATAATAAATAATAAATAATAAATAATAAATAATAAATAATAAATAATAAATAATAAATAATAAATAATAAATAATAAATAGTAAATAATAAATAATAAATAATAAATAATAAATGGTAAATAATAAATAATAAATAGTAAATAATAAATAATAAATAATAAATAATAAATGGTAAATAATAAATAATAAATAATAAATAATAAATAATAAATAATAAATAATTTATAATAAGTTGTAAATAAAAAATAATAAATAATACATAATAAATAGTAAATAATAAATAATAAATAATAAATAATAAATAATAAATAATAAATAATAAATAATAAATAATAAATAATAAATAATAAATAATAAATAATAAATAATAAATAATAAATAATAAATAATAAATAATAAATAATATATAATAAATAATAAATAATAAAAAATAAAAAATAAATAATAAATAATAAATAATAAATAATAAATAATAAATAATAAATAATAAATAATAAATAATAAATAATAAATAATAAATAATAAATAATAAATAATAAATAATAAATAATAAATAATAAATAATAAATAATAAATAATAAATAATAAATTATAAATAATAAATAATAAATAATAAATAATAAATAATAAATAATAAATAATAAATAATAAATAATAAATAATAAATAATAAATAATAAATAATAAATAATAAATAATAAATAATAAATAATAAATAATAAATAATAAATAATAAATAATAAATAATAAATAGTAAATAGTAAATAATAAATAATAAATAATAAATAATAAATAATAAATAATAAATAATAAATAATAAATAATAAATAAATAATAAATAATAACTAATAAATAATAAATAATAAATAATAAATAATAAATCATAAATAATAAATAATAAATAATAAATAATAAATAAAAAATAATAAATAATAAGTAATAAATAATAAATAATAAATAATAAATAATAAATAATAAATAATAAATAATAAATAATAAATAATAAACAATAAATAATAAATAATACATAATAAATAGTAAATAATAAATAATAAATAATAAATAATAAATAATAAATAGTAAATAATGAATAATACATAATAAATAGTAAATAATAAATAATAAATAATAAATAATAAATAATAAATAATAAATAATAAATAATAAATAATAAATAATAAATAATAAATAATAAATAATAAATAATAAATAATAAATAATAAATAATAAATAATAAATAATAAATAATAAATAATAAATAAATAATAAATAATAAATAATAAATAATAAATAATAAATAATAAATAATAAATAATAAATAATAAATAATAAATAATAAATAATAAATAATAATAAAATAATAAATAATAAATAATAAATAATAAATAATAAATAATAAATAATAAATAATAAATAATAAATAATAAATAATAAATAATAAATAATAAATAATAAATAATAAATAATAAATAATAAATAATAAATAATAAATAATAAATAATAATAATAAATAATAAATAATAAATAATAAATAATAAATAATAAATAATAAATAATAAATGATAAATAATATATAATAAATAATAAATAATAAATAATAAATAATAAATAATAAATAATAAATAAAAAATAATAAATAATAAGTAATAAATAATAAATAATAAATAATAAATAATAAATAAAAAATAATAAATAATAAGTAATAAATAATAAATAATAAATAATAAATAATAAACAATAAATAATAAATAATACATAATAAATAGTAAATAATAAATAATAAATAATAAATAATAAATAATAAATAGTAAATAATAAATAATACATAATAAATAGTAAATAATAAATAATAAATAATAAATAATAAATAATAAATAATAAATAATAAATAATAAATAATAAATAATAAATAATAAATAATAAATAATAAATAATAAATAACAAATAATAAATAACAAATAATAAATAATAAATAATAAAAAATAAATAATAAATAATAAATAATAAATAATAAATAATAAATAATAAATAATAAATAATAAATAATAAATAATAAATAATTAGTAAACACCGCGCATGTGGCCATGAATCCCATATATTGTTGCAGACTATATGAGAATTGCTGACTAAGTTTATTCAAGTGCAAAACTGCTCACACGTTTATTGAAGATCAAGTAAACTGATGTGCCTGCATTCTGGATGGTTGGAGCAGCGGCTTCCTATGGGAATCAACATAGTTTTAGAATTCAGTCTGATTTTAGACATTGTAATGAACGGGGAATAAATTCGCATCGAATTCGCATTGAAAAATCGTTGTTTTATTTAATTAATGTAAGTCGAACCGATGGGAGAAGGCGTTACCTTCCCGTTCGCGATTTTTTTTTTTGGAATCCCGGGATGGATTCCTTAACTGGCGCCCGAGCAGGGACATCTCCGTATTCGACGTCCTTGGTTTTCCTTTCTCACATTATAATCCTCTAACCAGGATATAATGCTAGTGCGTTCCATAGAACGAAAAGCTCAGTCCCCATGAGCTTATAAATAAATCGACTACTCAATCGTAACCATGAGAACACGAATGTTAGTCAAAAGGGAAACCAAGTGGATTCGTGTGAAGACAATCGTGCCTTAGTAGGTTGAGTGCATTTTAATGCTCGCATCAAAAAACGATCCTTCCAAAAGAGATTTTCCCAAAAGCAAAGAATTGTGTATTAAGGATTTTTTGTTTTTTATTGCAGTAACGCAGTGACTGCAGTAAATCGTGAAAAGAAAAAATAATCCGAAGAAATAATGAAACGCAGTGTGCTATTCCCGATGTAAGGAAATTATAATTAAAGAACAAAAAATAATAAGGAATTTGTTTGAATTGATTTGGCGAAATTGAAAATATAACTGTGAAAAGAAATAGTTAAATCAAACCCAATTGAAAGATCCAAGATTAAATTAATATTAATTGCAAAAAGAAAAAATATTGCAGATCATTTGTGAAATAATAGAGTAAGGAAAATTTAATTGCACGAAGAAGTACAATTTTTTGAGTGTTACCTGCAGAAAGGAATTGCGGATAGATATTTGAATGAATAAAAAAGAATAAGTAAAATTGAGAAGTTAATTATTTGATTACGCCAAGGTGTACAAATTAATAAGTGCTGTCTGAAAGATACAAGTAATAATAAGAGATATTGTAGATCCATAATTAAAATAAGGAAGGAAAAGGAAAATCTATAATCACAATTGGTGCAAGGAAGTTTTGATATAACGTGGAATTAATTAATTATTAGTAGTGACCCAAGTGTGAAGTTGTAAGTCATGCACACGTATATTGAGTGTCGGAGAGTCGGTGAGTTCAAATTTAAGTACATTTTGAAGTTAAATATATTTGGAAACGACTTCTTACTTCTGCGGTAAAGAATGGATGACATTAATAAATCCATAACAGACCTAACGGGAGCAGTTAATGCCATGTTAGGTGAGATAAAGGAATTAGATGCTAGGTTAAGAAGTTTGGAGATGAAAATGGTAGAGATACCGAACTCTGTGCTCCTAGAAACGAGGAGCACAATCTCGTCTGCCGAATTGTGTAAAAGAATTACAAATTTTCGAAGGAAATCCTACGCAGTACGTAACGTGGGTGCACAACATTGAAGGTATTTTAAAGGATTTTGAAATAGTGAAAGCTGAACCAATATATAGGGCTATCCTTCAGCACATTTGGCAGAAAATAAGAGGACCTGCCGATGCAGCTCTTGTGTTGTATAACATTTTCGACAATGATTGGCGAGCCATAAAACAATGCCTCTCTCTGCACTACACAGACAAGAGAGATATGAGGACCTTAGAGCACCAGCTCAACCAGTTATCCCAGAAGAACACGAGGCTGGACGAATTCTTTGCTGCCGTAAACCATCAAATTTCGTTGATAGTGAATAAAATCAAAACTGAATCTTTTAGCGAGGAAACGGTTACAGCTCTCGTAGAGATGCACAGAAATAGAGCCATCGACGTCTTTATTCGTGGCCTTAACGGTGATCTTGCCAGAATTCTCATAGTAAAGAGGCCTAGAACTCTACCGGAGGCCTATTCAGCGTGTCTGGAAATCCAAAACCTCAACTATAGGAATCATATGATTCATAATGCTGGTGCACCGAATACAGTAACGGCACCTGTGAATCAAATGTTTAGGAAGGAAGTAAGGCCAGCATTCCTCAAAAAAGATTTTTTCACAATCCTCAACCGCGTTGTTCACCGCCAATGGAGTGTCCGCCAAGACCAACAGCTCCAAAACCCCATGAAAAAATGGAGCTGGGGTCCACCCAATCGCGTAACGTAAATTATATGAATCGCCCTCGCGACATGTTCAATACCCGCAAAAACATCAGAGGGTGTATCATATCGAGGCGGCGCAAGAGGAGCCTAGCCAAAGATATGAAGAACTGGCTGAAAATGAGATCTGTGACGAAGTAAATTTTATCAAGGGCGCCCATTCAACTTTCCATATTTAGAGTATGTGACGGGGGATGGGATCTCGCTCAGCATCCTCCTCGATACGGGAGCTAATAAAAATTTCCTCTCTCCATCTGCAGTCAAAAAAACATCGTCCCATTCTACTACGTCACCCATTCCGCCGGCGGCAATATTAAACTAGAAGAGAAAATTCGTGGTAAATTCTTCCAGTCGGTCGGTAACAACACATTATTGAAATTTTATATCTTGCCTAGACTAATGTCCTTTGACGGAATTATTGGGGATGACTCTCTGAAGTAACTAGAAGCAGTTATTGATTGGAGCAAAACTACCCTGAAACTCCATCCGAATACTTTTAAAATTCTGGGTTTCATCAAATTCCTATGAAACCCAGTGACGTACCGAAAACGGCCTTTTCCACAATGCATGGAAAATACGCATTTCTAAGAATGCCATTTGGCCTGAAAAATGCGCCTGCTACCTTCCAGAGAGCAATAGACGATGTGCTCAAAGAATACATCGGTACAGCTTGTTACGTCTACATCGATGATGTAATCATCTTTGGCAATGATGGAGACGCGACTACAGATCGACCAATTCCTACATCTATCGCTCGCTAAGCAGAACCGAAGAGAATTATGTGACAAATGAGAAGGAGATGCTGGCAATTGTATGGGCTGAAGGGAAGGGGAAAGGGGAAGTCTCCTTAACGCAACGGCAAGTGAGGGACAATCCTCACTGGAGACATCCCACAGCGCTGATCCCACACGTCGAAGCACCGTTAAACGTGTTCGGAATCAAATTATTGTCAAAATTGGTAGAGGCCTCGAAATGCTCGAAGAGCCCCATCCTGGTTTTACTCGCCACTACTTTGCCATTAACGATCAGGATAAACGAGCATTGACCGACCTTCTTAAGACAAAATTGAGACCGAATGTCCTCAATGGTATTAAAATACCAGAAACACATCTACAGCTACTTCAAGACATATGTCTAGAACATTTAACTAACTACAAAATCCGAACTACGCAAAGAGTGGTGGAAGATGTAACCAACGAGTATAGGATGTTTGATCTCATAACGAAATAACACGAAAAAGCTCATAGAAATGCTCGAGAAAACCGAGAACAACTTCTCGAGAGATATTACTTCCCCAGTATGACCAGTCTGATAAAAAAATACACGGCAACTTGTGATGTTTGTACGGTAAGCAAGTATGACAGGCGTCCTCATACCCCCGAATTCTAACCCACTCCTGTTCCATCATATGCATGTGAAATTCTACGTATAGATATCATGGAACTGCAGGGTGAGAAATTTATCACATGCGCCGGCAAATTTTTAAGTTCGAGAAAATTTTCCACATTAAAAACCGGTCTGCTCTCTATCTCAGAAACAAGTTTATGAAGATTCTGCACTATTTCACTGTGCCAAGAATATTGGTTACAGATAATGAACGAAGTTTCCTGAGTCCTATCATTTTCAATTTTATCGAGCCATTGGGAACTAAGCATTATCAAATTAAGCATTATCCTGTCCACCGCAGTGCAGTTAATGGCCAGGTGGAACGTTTTCATTCCACTATATTGGAGACATATCGCTGCCTTAAAACCGAGTATAAGGATTTACGCCTTAAAGACCTACTGAACATCGCCGTAGGCAGGTACAATAACACAAAACATTCTGTCACGAAAAGTAAACCGTCAGATGTATTCTTCAATAGAACTCAGACTATTAATTACCAAAATATTTTAGGATATCGCATCAAGGTGAACAAGGAATTGAGGGATAAAATTGAAAGAAAACAAAAAATGAATTTACTCAGATTTAATAAGAAAAAAGCTAATCCTAAAAATAGTAAGTGAATTCGTGCGAAGAACAACCTCTTATACCGAAAAGAGGTTGTTGCCAAAAATAACAAGGTAACCGTAATTACGTCTTCCGGGCGCAGAATTCACAAAGCCCATCTCAAGAATATTAATAGTAGTATTAATAAGAAAAGTTAGGCCACTCTCCGACGCATAACGATTTATATTTATATAAGAGATATATTGTTATAAGAGAAATAAGTTATTTGTTCTACTCTCCCATAATAATTTGAAATTAAATTGTATTAATAATTAAAAAGAGAGCAAGCAAAGAATCCTAATATTTTGTAAAAGTATACTTGTTTTGTAATTTTTTATAAAGTAGAAAGTAAAACCTTATATTTGTTATAATGTAAAAGAAAGTTATCATGTTTCATTTTGAAGACTCAGAAGAGCAAGCTATGGCTTGCACTCCTCTTACCTGCCCACTGTCTTATGTTATCAATTATTCAACCACCAGTCACCAATTGTTACAATAAAAGAGTGCAAGGGGTGGATTGCCGAAGGCGTTTTTAAGCTAGCTCAATAATTGGGAACTTATCGATAGAAAAGAGGGCCACAATTGAGATTCACCTTAACAAGATGAATGACAGAGGCGAAAGACATCGAATCACCAGATCCATCAACTGGATTGAATCAGCTTGGAAATGGGTTGCCGAAAATCCCTTTGCTGCGGACTGGAATAAAGAACAAGAAAGCTAAATGGGATGATAGATCAATTTAATAATGGGATCAAGTCAACCTTAATCGGACGATAAGTTTTGGATCAGGTTATTATAGTAAAGGACGAGATTAACGAGAAAATACGCGACTGTCAAATGGCTCAAAATGGCACTGACAACACGAATCTTTTAGATAAAGAAGAAATAAGTAGAATCATCGGAGAAATAGAAACTTCACCTTATTCAAATGAAATTGAGGCCATAGAAAATGGATCACCATCTATATACTCAAATGGGTCACTTCTCCTTTATGTTCTTTCCATGCCAAAAGTAAGAAAGGACGAATTCAACATTCTCTCGGTGAGAGCATCAATAACCGACGGATTGCAGGTTGATATGGATTACAATAGAATCCTAGTTAATCACCAGGAAACATACTGGATTATCAATAAATGTTATCATGTTGAACAATATAACATTCACGAGCTCTTCATATTCACACACTCAGTTACTCCCACCGGTATTAACGAACATAAAACAAGTGCAGAAGATCGACTTGGGTCATGTGCATAGCTCGGTGTAAGAAACATTGCTCAATTGAAGAAACTAAAGATTCAAGCTGCCTTCCTTTCTTTCACAAACTTGGGAATCGTCATAGTAATAGCAGCTGTAGTATGGATTGCTTGGCGAAAGGTTAATCTCGGTCCTAACATACCATCGGTGAATCTACATAACATTACGGTTGATCCCAGGGTTAATTCAGAAGATCAGAGAACTACCGGATCATCTCCAACTCGAATTTGGCCATCTTCATCTGACGTCCCTCATGATCTACTGGACGTAGATCTTTAAATAGGGAAGAGTTAACACCGCGCATTTGGCCCTGAAGGGTAGCAGTCTGTATGAGAATTGCTGACTAAGCTTATTCAGGTGCAAATCTGTTCGCACGTTTATTGAAGATCAAGTTGCGTCGCGCTATTCGCACGACCACCGAACATCAAATTGCATCGAACCGGATACACTCGTCGGCATAAAACTGATGAGCCTGCATTCTGGCTCATGGATGGTTGGAGCAGCGGCTTCCTATGGGAATCAACATAGTTTTAGAATTCAGTCTGATTTTAGACATTGTAATAAATTCGATGGATTTCTTAACTTATAAATAATAAATCATAAAAAACAATAATGTAATATAAGATAAATAAGCAATGACAAACTCTATAACAATTGTATCCCCCTAATAAGAAAAATCAACTTAAAGATTATTATTTTGTTCTGAATATTCAGTAGTGATTTGCGGTTAATTAATTGATAAAGGATTTTGATAAGAATGTTAACCTTAATTAAAATCTGATCTATTTGAATACCGAAAGTCAATTACATGTAGTACTAAATAGATAATATTGTACTTATCTGCATTTATTCTTATTTTCCAGTGCTTGTCGTATTAAAAAAATCGTTGGATTTCAATATGAAGAATATATGCTATCAGAGAACCAGACTCGTGCTAAGGGCATATAGCCAGGTTATCTGTTTGTGTTAGAAACAGGTTGAATAGGACAGGGGAATGAACTGATCATTGCGGCACTTCAGCTGGGACCGGTCTTGTTCAAGAAAAACGTCCAGCAAAAGAGACTACCAAAACACGATTTAAGAGAAAACTTAGGAAGATTTTAACTAAATATTTTAGAGTGTTTAGTTTAATAAGATTGAATATTAATCCTCTGTGCCATACTGAGTCAAAAGGTGTTACAATATCCATTAGACCAAATCCTCAACGTGTTAACGTGTTGCTAACACCAGTAGAAATCATGTATATTTGATGCGAAGTGCAGTGGTTTTTCCTGAATCCAAAGTTCGCTTCAGGAAAGGATCTCGAGCAAGTTGAGGAGGCTGCCAGGTATCGTTTGAATATCGTGGGTATCTCCTCGACGAAGCAAAAAGGATCTAGAACTGTGGACCTTAAGGACGAGTGGAAACTCTTCGTGTCAGGAGTTGCACATCAAATGTCTGCACAGGCGGGAATGGGGATACTCACAAGTCGCAGGTTGGCAGGCAGCGTATTGGAGTGGATACCATCAGGAGGGAGAGATCCCGATCTTAAAGCTTTAGCTTGTAATTTCAACTTGGGCTCTAGTGCAGGTGTATGCACCAAATCTTGAGTCAGATGATTTCCTGGATGAAGTTGATGCTGCCCTTGAAAGCGTAGCGGGAATGGATTCGTATATCCTGTTGGGTGATTTCAATGCTCACGTGGGTATGGATGTAACGACATGGCGGAGTGTAATTTGTAGGAACGGTGATCCTCACTAGAACACGAACGTAGAGAAGTGTTGGAATATTGCTGTGCAAATGGCATGTATATAATGAACACCTTCTTTCCACACAAAGGCATCCATAAATACACATGGTACCGTCAGAGTCTTTAACAGAAGACGTTGATAGATCTCTTTGTGGTACCATCGTGTGTGAAACGGATGGTTTGTGATGTTCGTGTCATAAGAGGGGCTGAACTGGTGTTGTATACGCTGTACCTCGATAAAATACTTATCCTACCAAGGCGGAAACCGAGAGTGGTTACACGCATACGGTGGGAAAAACTACAGAACAGGGTACACATCTAAACGGTTAGACCGAATCCCAACTGTTCCAACGCGTGTAGAGGAAGAATGGCGACTGCTTTGAACAGCTGTTATTGTGTACGGTAATACTACTTACATCGAGCGATATATTCGCGATTATTATTGTACTTCAACATTGCTGATGCGAAGTGTAGTGTACAGTGCGTGCAATAACATTACTTACATAAAAAAAATAAGGACCATAAAAGCAGAACTATTAAAGGGTAAGAAATAAGTGAGTACCAGACGAGTGTGTGGCAGCCGCAGGGACAACGTCTCGTCCAGAGAAGCCAGCAAGTGAGCAGAGCAACGAAGAGGATAATAGTTTGCGGTGATGGCTGAAGAAGAAGCTGGAGTGATACAAAATTGAGTATCAGCTGAATCCGGCAAGTGTCGATTATATTAGCATAGTTTGTTGACATTCGACATTTTTGATGAAATTTGAATTCACTGAATAATTCGGGGTTCAATCTTATTATTTTTTTTCTCTATCAACTACATATTGTTAAAATATATAACATATATAATATCAAATATATACGTATATATATACACATATATATATACATCTGTACGCATGCCTAGATAATGTAAATATTAAGTTAATATATGTTTGTGTATGTATACATTAGTATATACATATGTATGTGGCGTTGCGAACAGACAGACAAAACCTCCTTCCTCATTGATACAGGTACTGAAGTCTCTTGCATTCCATCAACATCGCTACAGCTATTTGCCGCTAGTGGTACGCCCATTAAAGGTTTACGGACAATTCAAACATGAGATCGGTCTCGGTCTCGCCCTTTCGTATGGACATTTGTAGTCGCAGACATCGGGTCTGACTTCTTACAGCACCAAGACTTCATGGTGGGAACGATCTCGTCTAGTCGACCCCAAAACAAACGCCAATTCCAAGTCGCTCGCAGCAATCTCTAGCAACGTACCGTCCCCACAACTCGTCGATCGCAGCGCACCTTTAGCAGACATCATCTTAGCGTTTCCTAAGATCACGCGCCTCGCGCCTCCCGGGGCTTCAACTAATTCAAAGGCAATACGCTTCATCGAAACGAAGGGACCGCCATGTTCAGCAAGGGCAAGTCGGTTACCACCATATAAACTAAAGGCGGCCAAACAGGAATTCGAAATGTTAATGCAGGGACTTGCCGCCTGTCAAAGTCGAACTGGTCATACCCCCTTCACATAGTCTCGGAAGGCCGATGGGTTGCGGCGACCATGCGGGGACTACAGAACTTTAAATGCAATCAGTCTGCCGGGTCGGTACCCGCTACCGTATTTGCACGATTTTATAAACATCTAAGACAATATTTTCAAAAATTGATTTACAGAAAGCCATCAGGTGCCTATTAACCCAGCTTATGTCCCAAAACGAAACGAGGTCCTACGTGAATAGTATAACCTGTATAACACCAACCAAAGAAACGCCATCTATCCACAATTGGAAGAACGATAAACTCCGAGGAGTATTCGCGAAATTATTGCACATACTGCAGGACTGGATATCGCCTACTATACACTGATAGATTATAAAGAATCATGTATATTAGCGTCAGCGGGGAAATTCCATAGACTCGTGGCGACAGTATGATCTAGAAGAACTATTGGGAGGTCGACGACAGTCGATGCGAGTTCCGTTCAGTCAGTTCAGTTAAATAATTATTGAAGTGCATTTCAGTTGATGAATCAGTAAAGTTCAGTTTGGAATTTTGTGGTTTTCAAAGTGTTAATCAGTTCAGCCTGAAAGGCAGCAGAGTATAGTAGTAAGCTAATAGTGACCATTATTTTATTCTTAAAATACTCACATTTCGTAAAATATTGTACGGTTTAGGGATAAACTGACTGAACTAAACTTAGAGACTGACGGACGGAATGCGGCACTGCAAAGGAGGCTCCTTGACGACTTCGGTTTAGTACAAGGAGACCCGGAGGAAGACTCCGATGGCGAGGCGTTGGAAATCGCAGCGTCAGGGTCAAGGAGGTCAGGTATGATATGGCAGGGCCAAGCTCCTTGAAGCTTCTAGATACTGAAGGATCATTGACGTGAATCTGAGTATGCAAGAGTTCGAGGATACAAAAGTTCGCCGTTGCAGTCAATTGGGATAGTATCCAAAGCTATGTTTACGCGAAGCAGCTACTGAGAGAAGCCGTTAAGTTATTCAGTAGAGGTCTTAAAGGGGTAAACAATTGGTGCGGGCTGAACCGCACACAGAAGGATGAGTTGGGACAGCATCGCAATAAAGGGCATCTTGGCATTGTTCGACACTGGCAGTGATCTGTGTCTTCTCCGATATGACATCTTGCTGATGCGGCTCCATCATCAGCAACAACAAAATCAGAACTAGACTCCGTCAAGAGAAGTTTGTTGGGCAGAACAGGGTTATGACCTGGGAAGTTCTTGGGCGTATTTGAAAATAGATGGGATAGACGTGTTGAGCGAAGTCGGCATGGTGATAACAGCGGAGGGCGCCCAGTTAAAGAGAAAAGGATGCTGCAGGAGTTTGGCTGACAGAGAGGTAATTGAGGTGAAACTTGGCAGTGGCATAGTAGATACGATAGGTAGTATTTGTGGAGGCAACGAACCAGCTGCGGGAAAAGAAACGAGTATGGACGAAGGTCGTTGAAGCACAGAGAGGCGTGCGGAAGTATTTGAGCTAGGTGAGGAGCTTGGAGCAATATGCCTATCAGCAGAGGGGAAATAGTTTCAGAACGAGGTTGGCGTGGAGCTGAATCAAGTATGCGTAGGGGCCATGCGTAGGAAGTTGCTACAGTTGACAGTGGGATATTCCGTCGAAGGACGCCGTAGATCACCAGTAGAGATGAAGATCATCTTGAAGGATGAAATTTCAGTCTACCAGATGTGCTGACGGTTGGATTCCGTGGATAAAGAGTTCGTACGAGCACAGATAAATCAATAGTTGGAGCAAAGGGTCATACAGACAAGTGTGTCCGAGTATGCTTCACCGATCGTATTGGTTGCGAAGAAGGATGTCACCAAGAGACTCTGCTGCGACTACCGAAAGTTGAACGAGAAGATCGTGAGGGACAATTATCCGATGCTTCTCATCGATGACTTGTTGGATAAGCTTCAGGGAGTGAAAGTTCTTACGGAATTGGACCTTGAAAATGGATTATTCCAGTTGAGCCGTGGCTACGAAAGTACACATCATTCATCTCTCCGGAGGTCGGTATGAGTTCCTTCAAGTTCCTTTTGGTACTTCCTTTTGGCAATATTTGGATGGCTTATCTTCGCCGTGTTTCTGACACTAATCCAAACCGGAGCGATAGCCGCGTATATGGATGATCTAGTCAGTGAAGAGGTGAAGGGATTGAAAAACTAAAACTGGTTCTTGACGTGGCATCTGAATGTAGCTTGTGCATCAAATGGGAAAAAATCCAGTTTTTTAGGCGAAGAATCGAGTTTCTCGGGTATGTTAGAGAACAAAACCATGCAGCCGTCGTCACAGTAGACCAAAGCAGTCGAAGAATTTCCGATATCAGTCGATAAAAAGACGCTTCAACTATTTCTAGGACTGGAAGATTCATCGAGAGATTCGCAGTCGTCGCTAAACCACTATCGGATCAGCTGAGCAAGGACGTCCAATTCAAATTGGAAGCCGAGCAATTAGTGGCTTTTCATCAAATTAAAATTTCGTTATCCACAGCACCAGTATTGTCGGAAGACTACACTGACTATGAACTCGACGTTTTGACGATGATCGAAGCGTTAAAAAAATGGAGACTGTACGTGCTGTGTTTGAAAGCATTCGCGATGACGATGCGAAAAGAAGACGTTCCGCTAAGAGTGTCGAGATGTAGATAATGTAGATAATCAAGCATCGGTTAAGTAAAAAGATGAGGCACGCAGACTCGTTGAGTCGGGTTGCTGGTTTGTTAGTAGAAGATTCCATCCAACACTGTTTAAAAGAGACCCAGCTACAAGACGACTGGATTTGCGCCGTGAGGGAGATTTTGAAGAAAGGCGACCTCGAGGGCCTTTATGTGAAGTTGGCAGTGTTGCATTACAGATTCCGTAAGAGATCTCATCGTAGTACCATCGTCAAAGAAAAATTAAATCATCAGTATCTCGCATCCACAAGGACACTATTCCAGCAATAAGACGCAAGATCTGGTGGAGAAGTACTTTTACATTCTCCATTTAGGACCCATGGTGCAAACTCACAAGTTATACAACCACATTCGTCGTTGTTGATGCTTTTTCAAAGCTCGTGTGGCTTCATCTAACGAAAAGCACCGGGACGCAGGAGATTATCGAGAAGCTAACGAAACAGGCAACCACGTTTGGGGATCCAAGGAGAATCGTTTCTTTTCGAGGAGCAGCAGTCACGTCGAATGCTTTTAGGAACTATTGCGAAGCAAATAACATTCAGTATTCGGTGATCGCGACAGGTGTTCCAAAGCTGTTTACCAAAGCTTGCGCCAAAAATTCTCAGAACCGGTATCGACACGTGAACTGAGTGCAGCAGACGATAAACAATACACCATCGAGAAGTACGGCACACAGTCCGTTCAAAATTCTTACCTTGCTTAGACATGCAAGTGGCTGAATATCCAGTCCAGATCTGCGACAGTTGTTGGAAGAAGAGAGCATCAAGGAGTTAGATGAGGAGAGGTCGGCCGTCAGGGAGGAAGCTCCCGAAAACATTGCAGCGATTCAACGAGAAAATAAGAAATATTTCGACCGAAAGAGAGTACCCGAGAAGAACTACCGAGTGAATCCACTAGTTGCCATCAAGCGCACGTAGTTCGGCTGCGGTATGAAACTGAGACCCAAGTTTCTCGGACCATATCGAATTATCAAGGAATTTAAATTCGGGTGGTTCATTTTTATTTGTAGGTTGGTGAAATATTGCCTACATATATTTGTTGGTGTTTCGGTTATAAAGGGTGATTTTATAGCTATTATCTTTTTGGCTACACTGGTTTAAACAGCTGACCCACGTTTCGTGTTTTGTTTCACTGTCAAACATCTTCAATTTGGTCTTTAATTTAACCATGAATCGTCTTATATACGAACAACGCTTGCAAATTATTGAATTTTATTATCAAAATGCGTGCTCTGTTAAGAAAGTTCATCGCGCGCTTCTTCCATTTTATGGTCAGCTCATTTTTGGCTCAATGGGTACGTAAATAAGCAGAATTGTCGATTTTGGAGTGAATATCAGCCAGAAGCATTGCAAGAGCTACCAATGCATCCAGAAAAAGTCACAGTTTGGTGCGATTTATGGGTTGGTTGCATTATTGGACCGTACTTCTTCAAAGATGATGCGAATCGTAACGTAACTGTGAATGGTGAGCGCTACCGTGAGATGATTTCCAACTTTTGTTTGCCTAAAATGCAAGAGCTTGACTTGCATGACATGTGGTTTCCACAAGACGGTGCCACATGCCACACAGCACGCGCAACAATGAACTTATTGAGAGGCGAGTTAGGTGAACATTTTATTTCACGTTCGGGACCGGTCAATTGGCCGCCTAGATCGTGCGATTTAACGCCTTTATTTTTTGTGGGGCTATGGTAAAGCTCATGTCTATACAGACAAGCCCGCTTCAATTGATGCATTGGAAGACAACATTGAAGCATTTATTCGTTAGATACCGGCCGAAATGTTGGAGAGAGTATGCCAAAATTGAACAACCATCAAAGTCAACATTTGCATGAAATAATCTTCAAACATTAAATTATATGGACCGTACTATTGATTCAAATAAAGATTTCCTTCATTTTTCTGAATTGTATGTGTTTTTTTTTGAAAAGCTTTCCTATAGCTTTTAAAAAATCACTCTTTATATATGTGGACGTCAAGATTTTCAATGCCATTATGCGCAGTAATTATGTCAGATCGAATTTCTTCTCTATCAATTAAGTTGACCTCCAAGCGTCTAAGAAAGTCAGCGTTGCAGTTTTCCTTTTTACTTAGCCTAATTTTCCAACGTTGTAATTTGGAATTTTGCTTCTTAAACAAATTCAACCAAACTAAATGTCTGTGATCTGCACTCTGAATTTTCGACCGTATAAATAAGGTCTAAAATATTTTATGGTCCACACTATACAGTACAACATCCAATGCTGTATTACTAGCACCGGTGCCTTTGTTCACGCATTTCCTCAATGGTAATGCTACCTTGGAGTAGTCCCTCATGAATTTTGTATAGAATCCGGTGATTCCTAAAAACGCTTTAATTTGTTTCGTGGTGTGAGGGATATCAATATCTTTAAATATTTTAATTTTATTTCAATTTGGATGAATTCCTTTTTCCGAAATTATGTGACCTAAATATTCTGTTTCTCGTTTTGAAAAACTACACTTATCAATTTGAACTTTAAGATTGTATTCAAGAAGTTTATCGGAAATTTTGTTAAGGGCGTCTATATGCTCTTGAATTGAAGTTGAGAAAAATAAGATATCATCCAAATACACCAAACAAATTTTATTTATATCGTCTGTAAGCACTTCCTTCAACATCCTTTGAAAGGAAGCCGTAGCCGTGTTCGTACGCGGTTGAGAAAGCTGTCTTGTGCCTATCTTCTCTACAAATAGGAACTTGATGGAGAAGTATTGGGCGTTGCCTAATTCTGAAAGGATAGCATCAATACTTGGGATAGGAAAACAGTCATCGATTGTCAAGTCGTTCAGTTTCCTATAATCGATATCGATTCGCCTTTTTCGTACAGCTGAGCTATCGACTTTTTTGGGTACTACTCAAATTAGTGCATTATATGAGAGTCGCACACTAATCATTTTGTGTCAAGCTGTACTTCTTTGGAATGCATGCGTTTAGTTGTTTTCACTCTCTTTCTTCCCTTGACGTGGCTTTGCAAAGTTGATAAAGTCCTGTTAATAAGAATGCTAAGAGGAGTGAAATGACAAATTAATGAAATGGCATTACTCGCGCAGTCGGTGAATACCGCGGTATTCAAGACCACGACAGCGATATAGAAGAATAAAAAAAAAAAACAAAATAAAACGAAATGTGAAAGTTTTTAAGTATAAGTGAAAACGTTCGTGACATCAAGATACAATTATGGCCAATTTATGTATGTACAAAGAAGATGTGGCTCTTGTGAATTTCATGGTACTCTACATGTATACTGGATGCCATAGAGGAGTTCTCGGAGTTCACCAGTTTGCCTGAGGAGTTGGATATTTTCATTAAGCAATTTGACTATTTATATTCATTTATTAATACTTATAATGAACAATCAAAAGGATTCCTTAATTTAAAAATAAGAAGCAAAATAAAAGAAAAGGCTTATTTCATATTAATCAATAATAATAATCCAACAAATTGGCCTGATATGAAGGTAGTTTTAAAATTAAACTGTAGTTTTAACGAAAGTATTGAAAACATTATAAATCAAATAAAAATATTGAAATTTGAAAAATTAATTAAAGAATTGTTTGACAGAGGCATAAGTCTTTTAACCAAGCTCAATTTAAAATCGTCCTTGAGTTCGAATATTATTCAAGACTATAATACGGGCATGAAATTATTCATAAATAAATTACCTAGTGCACCAAAACTTATTTTAAATGTTCAAAATCCTTCATGTCTAAGAGAAGTCAAAGAAATTTTAATCGACACTGATACCACCCCTCTAATATACAACAATAGTTCAAACATTGATCCCGTTGCCCTGAGAAATAATGTACCAATTCATGCAGCAAACTTTAAAGGAAATTCAGGAAATTTCCGTCACAATAATCCACAAAATTCTTATAGTATGCAAAACATTGTAAATTCCAGGAATGCTAATGGTAATGATCATTACTTTCCCCAGACCAATTAATAATATGCGCAACAGAGCTTTTCACATAATTTTCCACATAATTTCGTTCAAAATATGCCACAAGAATTTCAACATTTTCCACAAAATTAAAAATACAACAACTTTCAAAACAGTAACCCTCGCTATTACAATCATAATCCTAATCGTGCAAGTAATTCTCGCAGCATGCAAACTGCAAAAAATTCTATTAGAAGTAGGGGTGATAACATGGAGATAGATCATTTTAGAGCAAGTATTTTTTCATGGAGCAAAAATATAGAGAATGAAGATGTTGATGAGCCAAGATTTAAAAATTTTCAATTAATCACCTCAGAGCTCCCTGCATAGTAGTCAAAACCAAATCTTGTCCAATCAAGTTGTTAATTAATTCAGTGGCAGGTATTTCAAAAGGAAATATTTCAGAGTTTTAAAACAGAACTTGAAACACCAGTACTTCTCAAATCAATTAGTTCAAATATCTTTGTCAACTCCAAAATTACTATTCCACTATTCCAAGGGTTTAAAAGGTCATTTACAAAAATTTAAATGTTGGAAGCAGATTTGAAAAGCGATTTTAATGGCATAATTGGCTGTAATGTTCTAAAACCATTACATGCAAGAATAGACTTAAGTAGTTATCACCTTACTGCAAATGAAGCTACCATACCATTAGTATTGTCAAGTCCACCAACACGGCTAACAGACGAAGATATTTATACTATGAACAAAGATATAACAGAAATTAACTTTCAAAAACCATGAGTAGACACAATTATAAACCGGCTAAAACTTGAAAATCTTAACAGCGAAGAGATCAAACTTTTAACGACAAAAATCAAGAAGTTTAAAAACTTACTTTATGTCGAAAGTATTAGTCTATCAACAACATACCCATATTTTCGAAATCATATAGGTATTCCGAAATCCATAAGGGAGAGTTTGGGAAACAAATTGCACAAATGCTTTCTTCCGGTATAATTATAAATTCGAATAGCCCATACAATGCACCAATTTGGGTGGTTCCTAAAAAGATGGACAATTCCAAACATAGAGGATTTGTTTTCCAAAATGGACAATGTCCAATATTTCTCTACCATTGACTTGGCGAAAGGGTTTCACCAAATACCCATAAGCGAAGAAGACAGGCATAACACAGCTTTTTGGGTTGAAAAATGCCCCAGCATCCTTTCAAAGATTAATGAATATAAATAGAGTATGCGTATATCTTGACGATATCCAAATATTCTCAGGAGCATATAGATTCGTTAAATAAGATATTCCAAAGATTTCTTGAATATAATTTAAAACTCCAAGTCGACAAGTGCGATTTCTTCAAGCACGAAACTGAATATTTGGGACAAATTATCTCAGAAGGTGGTATAAAACCAAACCCCAACAAAATTCAGGTCACCAGAAAAATTAAAATACCTAGTATAGTAAGGCAGATAAAATACTTCTTAGGAGTAAAAGGATTTTATCGTAAATTTATTAACATATTTATATGACAATATGCCTGAAAAAATATGCAAAAATAAGCGTTGCATACAGACAGTATATTCAGTCCTTTAATAAAATTAAAGAACTTATATGTACTTGTCCAGTTTTAGCATATCCTATTTTTGCAAAAACCTTTGTTCCGACAACAGATGCAAGCAATGCAGCATTGGGGACGGTTCTTTCTCAAAATCAACACCCGATATCTTTGGCTTCTAGAACGCTGAATAGTCACGGATTTTTTAAGTCCTGTAGATGTCAATTGTCTAAAAATGAGGAAACTCGTCTGACATGGCCATAATACATAGCGGCACAGAAGACCAAAACGATCATATTTATGTAACTGAGAGTCCTGTTAACCAGATAATTATATAGAATAGTAGATATGATTCATACAAAACCACATTTTTGGAAGGAGAACAACAATATATCTAACAAAATATTCTAAGAAATATGTTCTGAAAATTCTATAGCAACTTTTGCCAATCAAGGGAACAGTAGGAATTTACTGACACGAAGATAGAATTTTCATAGATTTTCAAAAAACAATTCTCCAATACTTTTCTAACTCCCCACCCATGAACATTTTTAGATGTACAAAGCGCTTAGAAGAAATAAAACTGAAATGAAATCATAAACAAAAACAGAAAATTATTTCCTTAAAAAAAATAAATTCTGAAAATGTGTAAGATTACGCATATACATACCATATTTCTATATTCATTATTAAAATATAGATTTAAGCTTTATATATACATTATACATGCATACAATGGTTTTCAAGCAGATATTTTTTGTTGTGTAAATGAGATCTATCCATTGGAAAACAAGACGAGACTACTAACGGCTATATTTTTTCTTATAATTATGCATAAACGATTATCTATATATATGTTTATTTATTGAATTACATTTCTTTAATTTTTTGTGTTTCTCTTCTCGTTTCCCTCAGCATTAACAATTTGATAAAAAAATCAAAGAAATTTCTTAATATTTGTTCAAAACTACTTTTACTTTTACAATTACATACATGCAATCTAATATGGCATAACCCAGAAATCGAAAAATATATGAATATATATACGTATATTTTTGCTTAGCTCAAACTCTCGCTAACTCTATTCAAGGGCGGGAGGAGTGACGTGCAATCCATTGCCGTGCACTCACATTACCACTCCCCTGTCCCCCTTAAAGACACAATACCATAAGACAACATAGAAAATCAAACACATGATGTTTACTGTACCTACAGTCTACCATTCTAATGCATTGAATGCAAAATCGCACACTGATCATTTTGTGTCAAACTTTCGACATGCATGCGCTTGGTTGTCTCCTTCTCTTTCTTGACGTGGCTTGGCTTGGATTTGCAAAGTTAATAGTCATGTTAAGATTGATAAGAATTCTAAGAGGAACAAAGAAAATTATTTCGGTTTTCATTGATGTCAACTAATAAATACCATTTTTTTGAAAACAACAAGATGTTTTTTTGTGTGTGCTTTTTTTTTATTTTCATGTGTTATCGCTCTATGCTAGCTCCCAAGTCATAGGGATACATCTGACAACGACGTAGCAAATGAATTTGCAATCCCATGTATTGGTCCACCAGTATCTGATATCAAGAGTGGAGCTCTCTTCCCAAATGCGACACCCTAGTACATCGTTCGACCAAGTTCGACAGCATGAAAACCGACATACTTCTCCAGTGCGGCAGAAGGTTGTCAAGTCAGTCTTGTAACTGATGTCAACTAATAAATACCACTTTTTGAAAACAACAAGATGTTTTTGTGTTTCTATTTACTTTCATGTGTTATAAGCTTATGCTGGAATGAAGGTCAACGTGGACAAATCGGATATTATGGTTATCTCCAGAACGCCTGTTCAATGCACTCTACATGTTAGTGGAGTCCCATTGCAGGTGGAGGAGTCTAAGTATCTCGGGGTATTTTTCATGAGAGATGGATAGAGTAATGCTGAGCTTTACTGTAGGATTGGTCAAGCTGGGTCAGTTTTGAAACAGCTTGGTAGATCTGTAATCAAGAAGGCCGAGCTTGGTGTCAAAGCCAAGTTAGCGGTTTACAACTCAGTATTTGTTCCAACTCTCACCTATGGTCATGAAATTTGAATTGATGACCTAAATAATAAGATCGCGAATACAAGCTGCTGAGATGAGATTTCTGCGTGCTGTTGTGGGAATTGCTCGAAGGGATAGGGTGAGAAACACGGCAGTGCGAGAGAAACTCAGAATTGAGGAGCTGCTTCTTCGAACAGGGAGGGCTATGCTAAGTTTTTTTGGTCACGTGGCACGAATGGGCCCTTCATTAAGATTTCAGAGGCAGGGGTTGAATGCAATTCCATCAGGTAGGCGACCGCTTGCCGGATCCAGGACTAGAAAGTTGGACTAAGTCCACAAACTCGCGTGGTTACGCTTGGGCATAACTTCTGATGAGTTAGAGTCGATGGCGGACGATCGTGTTGCATGGAGATCTTTCCTGCATGGTTCGCCCCTGCGACCCCTTTAGTTTAGCATGCGGGTCAGAAGATGATGATGGATAATTAACGATATTTAAGTTCCTCGTTATTAAGATTAGAAAGTCTTTGTTTTTGTATTAATATGCTTGTGGCAGTTTTCCGAAAGTTTATATCTATTGTATCCCTAATCAATGCGCTCATTTCTGAATGTGATAATTTAGATGAAACATTGTCAAAAATAAGTGGTAAGGTAGCCTCTTTTGTTATTAATTGAATTGAAATGGTATCAAAACATTGTACAACATCGAAACACCTGCTTAACTCTGTTTCAAGCATTTCAACTTTTGTAGATGGTCTATTGAATTCTTTGTACAACGTGATTTTTTAATTCACAAACAAAATTTATGGATTTGACCATCAAAGGTTATTCAAGAGCCGTTTTGAAGGTTCTGTGAAATAAACCCTTTTGTATTAATGACGTGCCTGCTCCAGAGTTTATCAGCAATATTATGGGAATTGATTTGTTTGGAACAATTATGCGGGGAAGTGTCGAGAAGTGTCGAGTGTTTCAGTCGTTAATCAACAGCGACCCTGTGTTCTCAACGGATAAAAAAAAGAGAATTCTTGACCGAGCAAAAGCGACCATGACATCAACCCTAACCATGACATATGGCGCACACTAAAACCGGCTAACGGGCTCTGGTTGCTACGGGGAAGGAGATACATAGCTCGAGAGCAACCAGTGCTAGGATGCGAAAGGTGAGCCCCAGATCAGCTCTGGTTTGTCCGGCGCCAGCTCCAGGCATCGGCCAAAATCAGACAATCAGGCGGGAAATGCGTGGCTTATTATAGCAGAGGACACGTTGCTCCTTTGAAAAAGGAGTCGCTATACTCTCACCTTATCCAAGGCTGCAACCGCAGAGTCCTCGACATATAACAGCAGTAGTTAAGAAAAGTCTGAAAGTCTCAATTGTGGTCTTTGGTAACCTTGAGCGGAAGCTCACGGCTAACCAATGGGCACTCATTGAGATTAGAATCCTTCATGGATTCAATGACGCTATCAGGAAGAACGAGAAAGTAGTTCCTCGCTTCAGACAACTGACAACACTCAATGGTTTTATGATCATGCAAAGCAGAAGCAAAGAAACCCTCGAACGGCTTGAAAGTTTCGTAGCCAGGACGGTAGATAAGAGGCAAATCCTTAAGTACCTTAGGCCAAAAGTCGTATTCACCTTCTGGAACCATATCCCCCGAAGAAGAGAATTGGGCTTAACCTCCGATACCTCAATTCAGGCCTGCTTAGTCAGGAGTGGAAAGTCATTGTGATGGGAGAGCATAACGAGAATGGTATAGATGTTGACATCCTGTTAAACTACAAGTCGATACCGTTATTGCACCAACAAGAACTCAAGGTTCAAGTGGGAATTACCCTCTGCAGGCTAAGAATCCTGCCAACAACGGTCGGCAAAGGATAAACTCCGAGTAACCGACGTTGTTATTATTGCCCGTGGCAAATTTCTCCCGACCCTCAGTGAGTTAGTCGAACAATGGGGTTCGATGAGGCTGTACGCCGTCGTTAAACTAAAAGGAGTCAGTTTTGGGGGGCATAAGCTGACTCCCACAATCGTTGTGTCTATTTGTAAGTAGTAATATTACTGGATCTTTCACAATTTACCGAAAACATCAGTTGCACTGACAAATTCCCACTTTTCTCCAGATAAATTTTCGCGCACTGCCACTCGTTGATTGAGAACAAACTTAACAATGTCATTTCAAGCAAACAATGCCATTACGATTATCATACTTTGGTTGGTTCGTCTTTAGCTGGTTTCGTTAGCATCATCAAGTCAAATTTTGATCTTATTTGGCGTCCAAATGTAATCATAGCGACATTAAAATGTTGCTAAAAGCTTACGATTGCATTTACTTGCCTTGTATTAATTTTTCACTGTTTGAACATACATCTTCGCTTGACCATTTAATTCAGAAATTATTAAAATATATTATTAAGCACTCTATTTCTCAAAATCGGTGGAATGTAAACTCTTATAAAGAGTGATTTTTTAGGTATTATCTTTTTAGCAACATTGGTTTAGGCAGCTGACGCACGTTTCGTGTTTTGTTTCACTGTCAAACATCTTCAGTTTGGTCTATAATTTAACCATGAATCGTCTTACAAACAAACAACGCTTGCAAATTATTGACTTTTATTATTAAAATGCGTGATCTGTTCAAAATGTTCATCATGGTCGAAGATCCACTTTTTTACCGAAAAATTTGTTCACCAATTGTGTTCAGCGACGACGCTCATTTTTGGTTCCTGTAGCTTCTAAAAAATCACCCTTTATTTCTCATTAAACAGTCCCGTTGCAATGCAAATTCCGCTTATTCGATTCCAAAACGATCTCTTGTTTCACATTCCCGACCAAATTTCAATGTTTGAATCAAGTTTCGAACGGATTCATCTTTTTGCGTAGCGTCTGCCAATTCCACTACTGTTACTGGTAAGTTTTCAATCGCAGGCACTTCCAAGTGGTTCACTTCTTCAACGCTATTTGTTGCTTGTTTAACCGGCAATCTAGACATAGCATCCGCGTTTGCATTTTTTTTTTATTTTTTGCAGCGTATTTCATAGTCAAACGATTCCAAAAACATTGCGTAATGCTGAATTCGCGTGGCTGACGATGTCGGTAACCCTTTTGTAGGTGAAAAGATTTGCGAAATCGGTTTATTATCTGTCATTAAAATAGACTTACGTCCACATTCGTACTGACGCATATTGTATAGGACGTTTTGAGCCGTCACTGAGAATGTGACTCAAACCAGCTCCCATTCCATATGGACTCGCGTCTGTAGCAAGTACTAGCGTCAGCTTTGGATCATAATGGGTCGATACAACATCAGACTGTATTTGTCGCTTGACTTCTAAAAATTAACGTTCACATTCGCTACACCATGTGAACGTTGTATTGCTTTTAAGTAGATTATTGATCGGATACAAAGCGGCCGTAATAAATCACTAGTCCAATAAACGATCGCACCTCCACTTCATTTTCCGGCTGTTACATGTCTACTATTTTTCTTTTTCATCTTTCTAATTCTTTGACAATCGATAGCATAACCACAATTTTCAATCTGATCCGCCGGAAATCGGATTTTTTTACATTCACTCGCATATTGTAACCCCTCAAATGTGTGACAAAAAACTTTAACTCCATCTTTGTTACTCAAAATGTGTTCCATTAAACGTTGCCTTTTTGGAGGTGCAGATGCAATACCAAACATCGATCGTCCAGATGAATATATAATGAAAGATACACCTTTAACAGGTCTATTTTGGTGAATTTCTCACCTCCTGCCATTGCAGTGAATAATTCGTCGATTGATGGAGTGGTTACTCATCGATGAGCAGACCAGGATTCACTGTTACCTTGTAATCGTCACAAATTCTAATTTTATTGTTGCTTTTTCATACGGCCGGAATCGGTGTCGTCCATTCACTTGTTTCGACTCTTTCCAAAACACCTTCAACAGCTTACATGAGCGGAAGTGGTACACGAAGAGCTTTGAAAAATATTGGTTTCATATTTTGCTTAACATGCAATCTAGCTTGTAATACGGTAATCATTTCCATTGTACCCGAGAAAACTTTATCGTATTTTAGCAACAATTTCTAAATTACCGCCTTAGTGTTCAGCTTCACTGTTTCTTCTATCTGCACCTCTTCATTCAGTCTACCATCCAGAACTTTTCCCCAATCCAGATGCATTGGACGTAACCACTCCCGTCGAAATAGTGCATTCCGATAAGACCGTGTAATGTACATTTTAAGCTTTTTTGAATCGCAGTGTGCATTCGGCTTAACTTCAAGATGAACAAATCCCAGACATTCCAATTTGTTATCGCAATAACTGACCAGCTCAATACCGCTTTTCTCGACTCGATGTTTGCCCAAATGTCTTCGTCCGGCCGCCAAGCACAACACGGTCACGGGTGATCCGGTATCTTTTTCGAAAGTAAAAGGAAAATCATCAATCATCAGTTCAGTTCACAGTTCAGTTCAGAAAGAACTTTGGAAAGACATGTTGTCGAAGATTTTTCCCCCATTTTATAGATTTCTTTCAGATGTGAAAGTTCATCAAGCTGTACACGGTCGTTCTCTTCCACGTAATTTGTGGCTCTTTGAAACACACTCACTGCAGATGGCCCTTCTGGCCACAACCAATCGACATTTATTCGCGAAATGAATGGTGAAATTATGGTGAAATGTATAGTTTTCCATTATTTCATTCGGCCCCGGATCGTAAAATGCTGTCAAGGTTGACACAATCTCTCCGTATGTATTCTCCGGTGGTTTAGCCGGTGGAATGCGTTGTAGGCCTCACTTCCCATATAATATAAAATTAGGTGAACTTTCTTATCTGTAGCATTGTCGAACAGTAGGCAAGCCGTCTCGAATCTATCCACCCAACGCATCCCTTTAATATTTTGGGTTTCGAATGGTTCAATTGAAATTGCTGTTTGTAAGCTCGGTACCGCTAGTGGTATCCATCGTAGTTGCCCGTAAGCAGGCTGAATATCATCGTTCGCCACGATTTGTGTATACTTAACCACAAGTTAATTTCCTCGTGCATCCTCGTCGCCAATTTATTATATTGTACTTGGAGATTAAATAGAGGATAGCTCAAGGAATTATTCACTTTATTTATTATTCATCGATTATAAGAAATGCTGGCGTACTGGGCTGAGAAACTACTCGTAAGTCCGTTTAGCATCGCTTCTAGGAAAGCGAAGAGAGTAACGCAGCAGGAAACTTGTTTGAGGTCGCAGAGAAAAGAGTATGTGCGAATGTAGAGGAATATTACAAGGGATCAAGTGGAGGAAATCTGGATATCACAAGTATATTTGAGAAAGCGACAGTTACAGAGGTGATGCGGGCATGATAAACTCGGGTACTCTGGATACTCGGGAACTAGGGCAGTTGCAATTAGTCGAACACACAGTATCAACACTCCTTAAGTGGGCTAAGTCATGCGATCATGGGATTTGTCCGCAAAAAACAGAGGTGGTCCTCTTCACCAACAAAAGGGTCATTCCGCTTTTCGAGCTTCCCAAAATTTATATTACAACCCGCGCACTAAGGGAAAGTGCGAAATGCATTGACTTAGTCCTAGACAGGAAACTTAATTGGAAACGCATTGTAGAGGAAATACTGAGGAAAGCGGCCTGTAGCGCACTCCTGTGCAACCGGATATTTGGCAAAAAATTCGGCCCTTACCCCAAACAATCGTGTGGATCTACACAGAAATGGTGGGGCTGATCTTGACATATCGCAGTGTAGTTTGGTGACAAGCTTGTCGGAAAGACTCCAACTTAAAGCTGCTAATTAGCATAGAGAGGGATTAATGGCTAGGCGTGACAGTAGCAGTCTTTACCACTCCAACAGCTGTCTTATTCTAGACATACTTCAAATACTTTCATTACTTTCGACCTTGGTACAAGAATAAGTTACAAGAATTCTCATATACATTTGAATGTCGGGGAGGGCAAGTCTATTTGGATTAACAAAGTCGTGGCAGAAAGGGACTCCAGGATTCGCCGAATTTAGAGGACGACTTTTGGGCAAAACAGAGTAGGATTGTGAGATCACCACCTTGTGGGAAGTGGAAGCCAAAGACCAAGTATCAGCTACAAACATTGTTATTATATTGTACTTCTTTAAAGATAGCTCAAGAAATACTTCACTCCATTTGTGAATTTATTTTGGTAAAAAAAAAAAAACCGAAATATTGTCAGCCAATGGTGTTGTCATCCAACAATTGGGGGAGCTCCTATGAACCCATCAGTAATTAAATAAATCCATCCACTTCTACACGGATGGGTCGCAGATGGATATAGGAACAGGCGCGGACATCTTATCCGAACTGTTATACATGCACTGCTAACAGATTACCTGAACATGGTAGTGTTTTTCAAGCGGAGGTCCTGGAGGTCAAAGAACGGCCGAAATTATACCACCACCTGATATTACCATTCTAATTGTCAGTGTAGCGGCGATTAAATTCGGCTATAGAAATCAAGTTGCCTCGAAGAGCTCAAGGTTCTGGGCACGCAGCATTCCATCACTCTATGCTGCGTTCCAGGTAATAGGGATATATCTTGCAACGAGTTGCAAATGAACTTGCCGGAAAGGGGCCGAAACCGACGCATCCCAGGCAATCCTATGTATTGATCCACCACTATCTGATGTCAAGAGGAAAGTGGAAAACAAAATCATGGAGTTTAGAGCTTTCTAGCCCGTTTGAATTGTTTGTCAACCTAGTGAAAAATACAGAATTGCGAAACGCGTTCGATCGCCTGATCCTGAGGGCAAATATTTGTCCTTCGGTAAGAAGATTCTGGCTAATATGCCACCAAAATCTAATAAAGACCCCCGGGCAAATTTGTATAGCCCCCTACAGACGTTGCCAAATAGTGATTGTGATGAAATGGGCGAAGTAATTTCGCCAAGTGAACCCAAAAAAAATCGCATAGTTTCAGAAAGCTTAAGTGTTCCAAGCACAATGGTTAAACGGCACGAAATAAATAACTTTAATATGTCGCATATTGATTCTCCACAAAGCACATTCGTCTCCGATGACGACGTTGCATTCCATTTAAACAATCTAAAGACAAGAAAAGCCCCCAGTTTTGACGAAATAAGCAACCTTCACTTGAAGGAACTACCCAAAGCTAGCATCGGGTTTATAAAATTTATTATTAATGATAGCTTGACAATAAACTATTTCCCCGATTCTTGGAAACTGGTAAAAGTTGTCCCAATCAACAAATCTGGGAAACGGTTATAAAAGAGAAGTCGATACAGTTTATTCAGGACCATAATATTTTTCCAAATTAACAATTTGACTTTCGGAACTCCCATCGCACTACCCATAAAGCCTTAAGAATAGTCAAATATGTCAAAGAACAGAGTTGTTAAAATAAATCCACAGGCATGGGCCTACTTGATATAGAAAAAGCTTTTGATTCTATGTGGCATAATGGTCTTGTTTTTAAAATGATTCGTTTCAATTTCCCGTACTATTTGCGTAAAATAATCCAAAGTTTTCTCAGTAATCGATCGTTTAGTGTTTCTATTAATAATGTACAATCCGAAATAAAATACTTCAATACTGGGGTTCCTCAAGGCTTTGTTCTTGGACCTATATTGTACAATGTATTAACATCAGATATTCCTAATATCCCTCCTTGCGGTATTGCTATTTACGCGGATGACACTGTAGTGTTTACAACGCATGAATTTTCTTTCATGAGTGAGAGGAATCTTTCCATTGCGCGGCAAGCTATCTTTTTCACTCGAAAAATGAAAGCATGTTACATTCCGTCCAACCACTTGCCTTATGTATCAATTGAATCGAGTTCTTCTGTAAAATACTTAGGAATTCATCTTGATTCGAAATTACTGTTTAATCAACCTGTGAGGCAACGCTGAAGAAAATAAATAGTGCAAAGTACAAAGCTTTCATATCCCCTTATAAACATAAAGTCACTGTTATCAATTGAAAACAAAATGATATTGCACAAGGTTATATTTCAAGCCATAATTCTATATGGATGCCAGGTATGGGGTAATTGCGCAAAGTGCCATACAACAAAGTTACAGAGAGCACAAAATAAACTCTGATGCTAAGCCCCATATGGTATTTCTCTACGAAGGTTTCACATAAGAGGGATAATGTTGAATTAATAAACGAATAATTACCCTGATGGCAAATTGAAAGTCCGATGCAGACAGTCTGACAACACTTTAGTAAAAGGTCTATTTTCCTAGTCGTTGTTCTTACAATATCCCTAAGCAATTTCAATTCAGTTAGATAGATAGATAGATGTTTATTTCGTTATAAAATATTTACATTGGTTTTAGCTATCGCACAGTATCTAATACAGAGAAAAAGGGTTTACATTATTGTGAAATCTATGAAAAAAAGTATGGAACAAACAAATTTGAAGGAAAATGCGACAAAAAACCTTCAATACAAGAGAAAAAAAAATAAAAAAATAAAATATGAATAAATAAATTAATAAATAAATATGTAAATAAATAAATAAATAAATAAATATGTAAGTTGATAAGTAAATAAATAAATAAAAAATAAATCCATAAATAAATATATAAATAAATAAATAAATAAATAGATAAATAAATAAATATAAAGGACAATAAATACTAACAATATTAAAGTTTAACAAATAAAACGTGTAGATTACAAAGTATATACATGTAATAATATTTATTCACTTTGCGGAATACAATATGTTAGTTCATTTACTAGGGGACTGTCAGCAAAAACACATGAGTAATTAAACTTAATTATTCTTTTATAGACCAGCTCAACACCCGCTCTTCTGTGGAGTTTTAATGTTTAATAATCCCGTGGTAGGTCTAGCATCATTTTTAAAACTTTGTTTTGGGCTATTTGCAACCTTTTAATGTGACACTGTGCGGATTTCCCCCATACTGGGCAACCATAAAGTATTATGGCTTGAAATATAACCTTAAGTATGATTACTTTGTTGGAGGAAGACAAAAAAGATCTTCTATTTATGAATGGGTATAGAATTTTCTTTGCGATGTTGACTTTCTGAACAGTTTGGTTGATGTGCTCATGAAAAGTTAATTTGCTATCAAGATGGATACTAAGATACCTAACGGAGTTCTTTCACTCAACGTTGATTCCATTCACCCGAAAGCTGGAACTAGGGAGAACACAAGCTTTTCTTTTTCGTGTGAAAAATATCGCTTGTAACTTATCTTCATTGTACTTAATCTTCCATTTATCACAGTAACTAAAAATAATTTCCATCGCATATTTTGATTGCTCTCAATGATTGCGAACTCATGTGATGAAAAAATAGCTGTGTCATCGACAAAGATAGCAGTTTCACATTCGGGTAATTCTGGAAAATCCGAGGTGTACAAATTGTAAAGGGTTGGCGCCAAGACAGACCCTTGGGATACACCTGCATTATAAAATATCAAATCCGACACACCACTATTAACATGAACTTGGAAACAACGATCAGACAGAAAACTTAGAACTATATAACACAAATAATGAGGAAAGTTGAGATTGTTCATTTTGAAAATGAGGCCATTATGCCAGACAGTGTCAAATGTCTTCTCTATGTCAAGTAAAATCATGCCGGTTGATTTACCATCGATACGATTACTTTTAACATGATTGCAGATTCTCTTAACTTGATGAGAAGTGTTGTGATAATGCCTAAACCCGAACTGTACTTTGGGAAAAATGTTCTTTTCATCAACAATCTTCATTATCTAAAATCCGGTCATAAAGTTTACTCAAGCTGCAAAGTAAACTAATTGGCCGGTAACTATCAGGACTGTCTCGAGGCTTACAGGCTTTAGGAATAGGCACAACTTTAGCTATCTTCCATTTGGTTGGAAAGTATTGCAGTTTCAAACATGCATTTCCAACATATGCCACCATCTTTATCCCAATTTTCGGTAATTCTTTTAAATAAACATTCCTTATTAAATCTATTCCACCAGATTTTCTCGTTACTAGATTGCCGATAAGATATGTAATATCGCCTTCATTCACAAATTCATTCACAGGTGTGACTGAGTTCATCGTATGGAATGTCTGAACAGTACCATTCACCAGAGTATATGTATGCATATCGCCCAGATGGCGCGATATATTATGGTTACTCTCAAATATTGGGGCAAGTGCATAAGCCTTTTCAACATCTGCAAAAAGTGTATTTAAGGTGTTTCTAAGACACGGTATACGACTGTTCTTATTTTTAACTAATTTGACAATATTCCAGAACGGCTTAGAATTTTTGTCGAAGTGTTTAAGTTTATTATTCCAAGAGTCATTACGAAATCGAGCTATACTCTCTTTGATGATCTTGTTTAGATAATTGACTTCGTTTCTGTATACAATCTACCTGTATCGTTGCCAGTTTCTTCTGTGCATATTCCGTAACTTTATAAGATTTAAAACATAAGAAGGAAGTTTAATGCAATAATCCTTTTTAGCTATTTTTGGAATACTTTCATTAGCTGAGTCTAGACTTTGCTTTGTGAAATTTGATAGAAGGTCAACATCCTGTTTGCAGGTTATATGGTCTAAGTCGGTATCAACCTGTCGGAGTTTTTGACTTATATTCGTTCTAAACCGATTCCAATTAGCATTTTTTATGTTTTGAATATATTCAACAACTTCCATACCAGACAGAAGAAGCTTGCAATATACAGGGTTATGATCTGAACTTAATTCATTAAGAGATACAGGCTGGGATACATAGCTAAGACAGTTAGTAATAAATATATCTAGAACAGACGGACGACCACGTGAACCAGCAGGTACATAAGTTGGACTATGTGGAAACATTAACGTAATGGGCAACAAAACACTAAGATTTGAAAGTAAATTACCCCATGCATTTGCACGTGTACAACCCCAATCTCTATGTCTACAGTTAAGGTCGCCTCCAACTAAGAAATCATCATTTAAAGAAAAAAATTTTCGGAGATCATTACTCAAACAAGTCTTATTAAAAGTTTGTCACAGTAGCACCAGGAAAATAAACACACAAGACTTTAATTGTTTTTTGGTTTGATAACATCACCTCGATTCCTAAGTTTTCTACTAAATGTGTTCTAATAACAGGTAAGAGCGAGTGTTAAGCCGATCTCCTCATATGCCACCATCGTCTAATAAAAACCTCAGTTACACACATGAAATTCTGATGACATAAATTGGGGCCCCCAATCACAAACGAAACTTATTGATAGTCCAAAAGTAGAAAATATCTATCGGCATTTACGAATTGTAGTTTCAGTAGTTATATTCAGTAGAATGCGCAATTCTGGCCAATTCGAGAAAGTGTCTACTAATATGAAAAAATATTGCTCCACAAACGGGCCAACGAAATCTGCATGCACTCGATTAAATGGTTTAGATGGTATCCCCCCTGTGTGGGTCGTACTCCCTTAGCCTTGGGTCGCGTTGATTAACAATTTGAGCAATTCATCACCATCGTCTCTATGTATTTATCCATGTTATTCCACCAACAATATCCATCAGCAAGAGTTTTAATTTTTGTCATGCCGAAGTGTGCAGAATGAAATTCACTAAGCACTCTATTTCTCAAAATCGGTGGAATGCAAACTCTTATATTTCTTATTAAACAGTCCCGTTGCAAGGCAAATTGTTGTTCAATTCCAAAATGATCTCTTTCTACGAATTCCCGACCAAATTTCAATGCTTGAATCAAGGTTTGAAAGGATTCATCTTTTTCCGTAGCGTCAGCCAATCCCACTACTGTCACTGGTAAGTTTTCAATCGCAGTCACTTCCAAGTGGTCCACTTTTTCAACGCTATTTGTTGCTTATTTAACCGGCAATCTAGACATAGCATCCGCGTTTGCATTTTTTTGATCTTTTGCAACGTATCTCATAGTCAAACGATTCCATAAACATGGCGTAATGCTCAATTCGCGTGGCTGACAATGTCGGTAACCCTTTTGTAGGCGAAACGATTTGCGAAATCGGTTTATTATCTGTCACTAAAATCAACTTAAGTTCACGAACGTACTGATAAAATCTTTTGACTCCAAGAACAATGGCGTAGGCTTCGCGATCAATTTGACTGTATCGTTGTTGGACCTCTGACAACGTTTGTTACGCATATTGTATCGGACGTTTTGAGCCGTCACTGAGAATATGACTCAAAACAGCTCGATGTAATCTTCCCAAAACTTCATCCAGACTCCTCAAATGTGTGACATCATTAGGTCTTGATGTCGTCCAAGAAAACTTCAACTCCAAAGAAGGTTACGTAACCCAAACACAAATTGATTTCGGAGTGCTGCTTCCAAATACGGTCAAGTCTTGCACTTTGCCGACAATCTTTTTAGCTCAATTACAAATTCGTCCACCGTCTTGCACTCATTTTGTTTCAAATGGTGAAATCTATAGTTTTCCATTATTTCATTCGACCCCGGGTCGTAATGATGTCAAGGTTGACACAATCTCTCCGTATGTCTTATCCGGTGGAATTTTTTCGCAGTTGTTGTTGTAGGCCTCACTCCCCATATAATATAAAATTAGGTGAACTTTCTTATCTCTAGCGTTGTCGAACAGTAGGCAAGCCTTCTCGAATATATCCACCCAACGCATCCCTTTAATATTTTGGGTTTCGAATGGTTCAATTGAAATTGCTGCTTGTAAGCTCTGTACCGCTTGTGGTCTCCATCGTAGTTGCCCCTAAGCAGGCTGAATATCATCGTTCGCCACGATTTGTGTATACTTAACCGCAAATAAATTTCGTTGTGCTTTTTGCCTATTTCTCTTTTTTGTGTATTCTCGAATAATGGCTATCCCATACTCGTCGGCAATTTATTATATTGTTCTTGGAAATTAAATAGAGAATAGCTCAAGGAATTATTCACTTTATTTGTTCTTCATCATTTACAAAAAATGCTTGTAAGTAGGTTGAGGTAATCTGGCGAAAAAGTAATGTCATTTATAAATGTGTCAATATGACGTGATGTCAAGTAACGCAGCAGGAAACTTGTTTGAGGTCCCAGAGAAAAGCGTATGTAAGAATGTAGAGGAATATTACAGGGGAGCCAGTGGAGGAAATCTGGATATCACAAGTATATTTGAGAAAGCTACAGTTACAGAGGTGATGCGGGCATGATAATCTCGGGTACTCTGGCTACTCGGGAACTAGGGCAATTGCAATCAGTCGAACACACAGTATCAACACTCCTTAAGTGGGCTAAGTCATGCGATCTTGGGATTAGTCGGCAAAAAACAGAGTTGGTCCTCTTCACCAACAAAAAGGTCATTCCGCTTTTCGAGCTTCCCAAAATTTATATTACAACCCGCTCACTAAGGGAAAGTGCGAAATGCATTGGCTTAGTCCTAGACAGGAAACTTAATTGGAAACGCATTGTAGAGGAAATACTGAAGAAAGCGGCCTGTAGCGCACTCCTGTGCAACCGGATATTTGGCAAAAAATCCGGCCCTAACCCCAAGCAATCGTGTGGATCTACACAGAAATGGTGGGGCTGATCTTGACATATCGCAGTGTAGTTTTAGAGGACGACTTTTGGGCAAAACAGAGTAGGATTGTGAGATCACCACCTTGTGGGAAGTGGAAGCCAAAGACCAAGTATCAGCTACAAACATTGTTATTATATTGTACTTCGAGATTAAATAAAGATAGCTCAAGGAATAATTCACTTCATTTGTGAATTAATTTTGGTAAAAAAAACCGAAAAATTGTCATCCAATGGTGTTGTCATCCAACAATTGGGGGGCTCCTATGAACCCATCATTAATTAAATAAATCCATCCACGTCTACACGGATGGGTCGCAGATGGATATAGGAACAGGCGCGGACATCTTCTCCGAACTGTTAAACATGCACCGCTAACAGATTACCTGAACATGGTAGTGTTTTTCAAGCGGAGGTCCTGACGGTCAAAGAACGGCCGAAATGATACCACCACCTGATATTACCATTCTAATTGTCAGTGTAGCGGCGATTAAATTCGGCTATAGAAATCAAGTTGCCTCGAAGAGCTTAAGGTTCTTGGCACGCAGCATTCCATCACTCTATGCTGCGTCCCAGGTAATAGGGATATATCCTGCAACGAGTTAGCAAATTATCTTGCCGGAGAGGGGCCGAAACCGACGCATCCCATGATGTCAAAAGGAAAGTGAAAAACAAAATCATGGAGTCAGCTAAGGAAAGGCTCTCTTCCCACATGCGAGACCTCTCGTACATTATGGCCCATGTTCAACAGCATGAAGATCGACATACTTCTCCAGTGCAACAGAAGGGTATGAAGAAGCAACTGAGGATACTCCTCACTATCTTCGTCGATACCCAAGTCTTTCAGACGAAGGACACTGGGAGAATATTTCCTCCAAGACTTTCATGAAATATCAGTTATCCCACTATAAGCTCTTTGCAGGTTTACGGCCGACCTAACCTAACGTAACGGCCATTGCTTCATCTGCGAGGGAATAGGACACTGGACACGCGATAGTAGGAAGCGTCGGAAACTTTCCAGGTCCACACCGGCAAGACAATTCCAAGAACAAAAAAAATGCTTTTTACTTGGTTGAGGTGTGACATGTGTCAATATGACTGGGAAAACTGAGCCATAGCTGTCTAGTTCGTCCCATATAATTCAATATGTAACAGATGTTCCCTCCTCAGAATTATTTCTTTACTTACAGAAAATAAAAGTGGTACATATAATAGAGATAACAATTCAAATAGCAAACTTAACTTAATAATTCACTAAGGCCAAATTTCACAAATAAGATAATAAGAGAAACAAATTTAATTCAATGACTTTAAATAAGAAAAAAAAAACACAATAGCAAAAAAAAATTAAAATTCAGTCTGTTAGAGCTTTCGAGCCCGCTTGATCTAAATCGTTTGTCAAAATAGTGAAAAATACAGAATTGCAAAACGCGTTCGATCGCCTGATCCTGAGGGCAAATATTTGTCCTTCGGTAAGAAGATTCTGGCTAATATGCCACCAAAATCTAATAAAGACCCCCGGGCAAATAGTATAGCCCCCTACAGACGTTGCCAAATAGTGATTGTGATGAAATGGACGAAGTAATTTCGCCAAGGGAACCCAAAAAAAATCGCTTAGTTTCAAAAAGCTTAAGCGATCCAAGCGCAATCAGCATGGTTAAACGGCACGAAATAAATAACTTTAATATGTCGCATATTGATTCTCCACAAAGCACATTCGTCTCCGATGACGACGTTGCATTCCATTTAAACAATCTAAAGACAAGAAAAGCCCCCAGTTTTGACGAAATAAGCAACCTTCACTTGAAGGAACTACCCAAAGCTAGCATCGGGTTTATAAAATTTATTATTAATGATAGCTTGACAATAAACTATTTCCCCGATTCTTGGAAACTGGTAAAAGTTGTCCCAATCAACAAATCTGGGAAACGGTTATAAAAGAGAAGTCGATACAGTTTATTCAGGACCATAATATTTTTCCAAATTAACAATTTGGCTTTCGGAACTCCCATCGCACTACCCATAAAGCCTTAAGAATAGTCAAATATGTCAAAGAACAGAGTTGTTAAAATAAATCCACAGGCATGGGCCTACTTGATATAGAAAAAGCTTTTGATTCTATGTGGCATAATGGTCTTGTTTTTAAAATGATTCGTTTCAATTTCCCGTACTATTTGCGTAAAATAATCCAAAGTTTTCTCAGTAATCGATCGTTTAGTGTTTCTATTAATAATGTACAATCCGAAATAAAATACTTCAATACTGGGGTTCCTCAAGGCTTTGTTCTTGGACCTATATTGTACAATGTATTAACATCAGATATTCCTAATATCCCTCCTTGCGGTATTGCTATTTACGCGAATGACACTGTAGTGTTTACAACGCATGAATTTTCTTTCATGAGTGAGAGGAATCTTTCCATTGCGCGGCAAGCTATATTTTTCACTCGAAAAATGAAAGCATGTTACATTCCGTCCAACCACTTGCGAGTGCCTTATGTATCAATTGAATCGAGTTCTTCGGTAAAATACTTAGGAATTCATCTTGATTCGAAATTACTGTTTAATCAACCTGTGAGGCAACGGTGAAGAAAATAAATAGTGCAAAGTACAAAGCTTTCATATCCCCTTATAAACATAAAGTCACTGTTATCAATTGAAAACAAAATGATATTGCACAAGGTTATATTTCAAGCCATAATTCTATATGGATGCCAGGTTTGGGGTAATTGCGCAAAGTGCCATACAACAAAGTTACAGAGAGCACAAAATAAACTCTGATGCTAAGCCCCATATGGTATTTCTCTACGAAGGTTTCACATAAGAGGGATAATGTTGAATTAATATCTAAACGAATAAATACCCTGATGGCATATTGAAAGTCCGATGCAGACAGTCTGACAACACTTTAGTAAAAGATCTATTTTCCTAGTCGTTGTTCTTACAATATCCCTAAGCAATTTCAATTCAGTTAGATAGATAGATAGATGTTTATTTCGTTATAAAATATTAACATTGGTTTTAGCTATCGCACAGTATCTAATACAGAGATTTGATATATCACATATCTTACTTCTGGAAAAAGGGTTTACATTATTGTGAAATCTATGAAAATAAGTATGGAACAATCAAATTTGAAGGAAAATGCGACAAAAAACCTTCAATACAAGAGAAAAAAAAAATAAAAAAATAAAATATGAATAAATAAATTAATAAATAAATATGTAAGTTGATAAGTAAATAAATAAATAAAAAATAAATCCATAAATAAATATATAAATAAATAAATAAATAAATAGATAAATAAATAAATATGAAGGACAATAAATACTAACAATATTAAAGTTTAACAAATAAAACGTGTAGATTACAAAGTATATACATGTAATAATATTTATTCACTTTGCGGAATACAATATGTTAGTTCATTTACTAGGGGACTGTCAGCAAAAACACATGAGTAATTAAACTTATCTGTCAGTTTTAATATTCTTTTATAGACCAGCTCAACACCCGCTCTTCTGTGGAGTTTTAATGTTTAATAATCCCGTGGTAGGTCTAGCATCATTTTTAAAACTTTGTTTTGGGCTATTTGCAACCTTTTAATGTGACACTGTGCGGATTTCCCCCATACTGGGCAACCGTAAAGTATTATGGCTTGAAATATAACCTTAAGTATGATTACTTTGTTGGAGAAAGACAAAAAAGATCTTTTATTTATGAATGGGTATAGAATTTTCTTTGCGATGTTGACTTTCTTAACAGTTTGGTTGATGTGCTCATGAAAAGTTAATTTGCTATCAAGATGGATACTAAGATGCCTAACGGAGTTCTTTCACTCAACGTTGATTCCATTCACCCGAAAGCTGGAACTAGGGAGAAAACAAGCTTTTCTTTTTCGTGTGAAAAATATCGCTTGTAACTTATCTTCATTGTACTTAATCTTCCATTTATCACAGTAACTAAAAATAATTTCCATCGCATATTTTGATTGCTCTCAATGATTGCGAACTCATGTGATGAAAAAATAGCTATGTTATCGGCAAAGATAGCAGTTTCACATTCGGGTAATTCTAGAAAATCCGAGGTGTACAAATTGTAGCGGGTTGGCGCCAAGACAGACCCTTGGGATACACCTGCATTATAAAATATCAAATCCGACAGACCACTATTAACATGAACTTGGAAACAACGATCAGACAGAAAACTTAGAACTATATAACACAAATAATGAGGAAAGTTGAGATTGTTCATTTTGAAAATGAGGCCATTATGCCAGACAGTGTCAAATGTCTTCTCTATGTCAAGTAAAATCATGCCGGTTGGTTTACCATCGATACGATTACTTTTAACATGATTGCAGATTCTCTTAACTTGATGAGAAGTGTTGTGATAATGCCTAAACCCGAACTGTACTTTGGGAAAAATGTTCTTTTCATCAACAATCTTCATTATCTAAAATCCGGTCATAAAGTTTACTCAAGCTGCAAAGTAAACTAATTGGCCTGTAACTATCAGGACTGTCTCGAGGCTTACAGGCTTTAGGAATAGGCACAACTTTAGCTATCTTCCATTTGGTTGGAAAGTATTGCAGTTTCAAACATGCATTTCCAACATATGCCACCATCTTTATCCCAATTTTCGGTAATTCTTTTAAATAAACATTCCTTATTAAATCTAGTCCACCAGATTTTCTCGTTACTAGATTGCCGATAAGATATGTAATATCGCCTTCATTCACAAATTCATTCACAGGTGTGACTGAGTTCATCGTATGGAATGTCTGAACAGTACCATTCACCAGAGTATATGTATGCATATCGCCCAGATGGCGCGATATATTATGGTTACGCTCAAATATTGGGGCAAGTGCATAAGCCTTTTCAACATCTGTAAAAAACGTATTTAAGGTGTTTCTAAGACACGGTATACGACTGTTCTTACTTTTAACTAATTTGACAATATTCCAGAACGGCTTAGAATTTTTGTCTAAGTGTTTAAGTTTATTATTCCAAGAGTCATTACGAAATCGAGCTATACTCTCTGATGATCTTGTTTAGATAATTGACTTCGTTTCTGTATACAATCTACCTGTATCGTTGCCAGTTTCTTCTGTGCATATTCCGTAACTTTATAAGATTTAAAACATAAGAAGGAAGTTTAATGCAATAATCCTTTTTAGCTATTTTTGGAATACTTTCATTAGCTGAGTCTAGACTTTGCTTTGTGAAATTTGATAGAAGGTCAACATCCTGTTTGCAGGTTATATGGTCTAAGTCGGTATCAACCTGTCGGAGTTTTTGACTTATATTCGTTCTAAACCGATTCCAATTAGCATTTTTTATGTTTTGAATATATTCAACAACTTCCATACCAGACAGAAGGAGCTTGCAATATACAGGGTTATGATCTGAACTTAATTCATTAAGAGATACAGGCTGGGATACATAGCTAAGACAGTTAGTAATAAATATATCTAGAACAGACGGACGACCACGTGAACCAGTAGGTACATAAGTTGGACTATGTGGAAACATTAACGTAATGGGCAACAAAACACTAAGATTTGAAAGTAAATTACCCCATGCATTTGCACGTGTACAACCCCAATCTCTATGTCTACAGTTAAGGTCGCCTCCAACTAAGAAATCATCATTTAAAGAAAAAAATTTTCGGAGATCATTACTCAAACAAGTCTTATTAAAAGTTTGTCACAGTAGCACCAGGAAAATAAACACACAAGACTTTAATTGTTTTTTGGTTTGATAACATCACCTCGATTCCTAAGTTTTCTACTAAATGTGTTCTAATAACAGGTAAGAGCGAGTGTTAAACCGATCTCCTCACAAAAATTGCAACTCCACCACCAGATCCAACAGTTCTATCAAGACGATAACATTTAAAACTTTTGGTGGATAAAAGATAAGTTTCATTAAGCCAAGTTTCTGTTACTAAGGCAATGTGAACGTTTTTCCTATTTAAAAGGTCTAGGAATTCAATGCTTTTTTTCGAATCCCCCAAGCATTCTATGTTATAATAATTAAGTTACTATCTACCATATTGTTACTTATCATTAGAGTACAAAAACTTGGTAGCTAACTGTGCGATAACTTGAAACTGATCTGCTTTTGATTTAAAAGTAGCTAATTTATTTATCATTTCCATAACTAGTACATTTAATTCATCGATAGTGAAAAGACTGTTGTTGTTGCTGATCAAACATCTTGAATGATGAGTAGCACTCTCCCATGTACTAGGCGGTTGCACACAGCTGACGGCTTCCACTTGTTGTTTAGATTGAACAGTCGATTGACTTCGATGAGGAAGGGAGGGAAAGTTTGACATTGATGATAAGTTAAGTTGCTTCGGTGTGTTGTTTACTGGAACAGTGGCGGAAGCTTTCGTTGAGAAAAAAGCATTTTTTGTCAGCTGATGAGTTTGGTTATTGCTACTGGCAAAGTTGCTTTTAAGCTCTAGGTATTTGGATCTAGCCATGCAAGCAGCATCGCTAGCTTTATGAGAACCATTGCAATTAACACATTTGAGAGCGTCTTTTTTGTTGCAGTCAACAGTTTTGTGGGAACCAGCACAAATACCACAATATGCCTTAATGTGGCAGTTGCGCTCACCATGTCCGAACATCTGGCAATTATGGCATTGTGTCGGTTTGCCTTTCAGTTTTCGTTGAAAGCTCCAACTCATTTGAGTATGAAAAACAGATCGGTAATGTTTTTTTAAATCATTTAATTTGATTGATCCATTCTCTAATGCGATTAAATAGAATGTTTCATAGTTTTTATTAATTTTTTTAATGTCCATGCATTTCAAGCCAAGTTCAATCAATTTAGACTTTAATAAATCAACATTTAAATCATCGAGTCCAAACAGAACAACTTTAAATGCTTTTACACTTTTCATGTCGTGGGTGAAAAATTGACATTTGTGTTCTTTTAAGTTCACTACACTGGTGTATGCTTCTAAAGTTTCACACAATATTTTTATGCCAATGGAGATTTTTTCAATTGAATAATCAACTTTATTTAATGACTTCATTAAACTGTGGACATAGTCACTAGTTTTGTCAATCAATTTAATAGGAGGCACATGCTCCTTTTTCTGTACGCTTACACTTGGCGAAATAATTTCGTCCATATCGTCATCGTCTTTATCAAGCATACGCCAAAAGGCACTGAAACGCTTGTACCTTGAGTCCATCTTTCCCGCACTTGTTGCACTCATACTACGGTGTTTCTTATCGGAGGGATTGGAAACACCCTCTGAATTCGGGGATCTACCGCGTTTATTTATTTAGTTCATTTATTTTTATATTACTTATTTATTAATTTTTATTTACTTATTTATTTATTTATACATTTCTTTATTTATTATTTATCTGTTTACTTATTTATTATTTATTTTCTTTTTATTTCTGCATTAATTAATTTATTAATTTAACTATTCATTTATTTATAGTATCCGTTCTTATTTTTATCTACTAAAATAATTTTATTTTTTATTATTATAATTTTTATTTTATATTTTACTTAAGTGAGGTTTTTTTTCTTTTTAGTGTTTCGTTTTTTTGTTCTCAAATTGTAATTATAAATATATCTCATTTGTTTTTCATAATCACCAATATTAGACTATTTCAGTAGAAAGATGCGATTAGTTATCAAATCTCTGTATAAGTCAATGTGCGGTAACTCAGACCATGTACGCTTAAAAAATAATCTAAATAAAATACATACAACTTAAAATTCGAAATTTCGTGGAAATTTAATTATACTGAAACCATACCGATCTGGGACTTGGCGTATTCTAGAAGTTCATTTAATGAGGAAGGAATTTGACTACTTTTGTTTGAGTCACCTGAATTATCCGGAAGCGTGGCGGGCTCGATACACGAGTCCAACATTTTTGGCTTTTCAATTGGGTATTGTACCTTCGTTGGGCTGTTATCTTTAGTTTCTTCTGGATCTATCATTTCATCTTCGTTGTCTCCCATAGTTTGTTCGAGGCATATTACCGGATCTTTCACAATGTCTTCACCTATTCTTCTTATTCGATCAACGTCGCGTTTCCATATGCCACCATCGTCTAATAAAAACCTCAGTTACACACATGAAATTCTGATGACATAAATTGGGGCCCCCAATCACAAACGAAACTTATTGATAGTCCAAAAGTAGAAAATATCTATCGGCATTTACGAATTGTAGTTTCAGTAGTTATATTCAGTAGAATGCGAAATTCTGGCCAATTCGAGAAAGTGTCTACTAATATGAAAAAATATTGCTCCACAAACGGTCCAACGAAATCTGCATGCACTCGATTAAATGGTTTAGATGGTATCCCCCCTGTGTGCGTCGTACTCCCTTAGCCTTGGGTCGCGTTGATTAACAATTTGAGCAATTCATCACCATCGTCTCTATGTATTTATCCATGTTATTCCACCAACAATATCCATCAGCAAGAGTTTTAATTTTTGTCATGCCGAAGTGTGCAGAATGAAATTCACTAAGCACTCTATTTCTCAAAATCGGTGGAATGCAACTCTTATATTTCTTATTAAACAGTCCCGTTGCAAGGCAAATTGTTGTTCAATTCCAAAATGATCTCTTTCTACGGATTCCCGACCAAATTTCAATGCTTGAATCAAGGTTTGAAAGGATTCATCTTTTTGCGTAGCGTCAGCCAATTCCACTACTGTCACTGGTAAGTTTTCAATCGCAGTCACTTCCAAGTGGTCCACTTTTTCAACGCTATTTGTTGCTTATTTAACCGGCAATCTAGACATAGCATCCGCGTTTGCATTTTTTTGATCTTTTGCAACGTATCTCATAGTCAAACGATTCCATAAACATGGCGTAATGCTCAATTCGCGTGGCTGACAATGTCGGTAACCCTTTTGTAGGCGAAACGATTTGCGAAATCGGTTTATTATCTGTCACTAAAATCAACTTAAGTTCACGAACGTACTGATAAAATCTTTTGACTCCAAGAACAATGGCGTAGGCTTCGCGATCAATTTGACTGTATCGTTGTTGGACCTCTGACACCGTTTGTTACGCATATTGTATCGGACGTTTTGAGCCGTCACTGAGAATATGACTCAAAACAGCTCGATGTAATCTTCCCAAAACTTCATCCAGACTCCTCAAATGTGTGACATCATTAGGTCTTGATGTCGTCCAAGAAAACTTCAACTCCAAAGAAGGTTACGTAACCCAAAACAAATTGATTTCGGAGTGCTACTTCCAAATACGGTCAAGTCTTGCACTTTACCGACAATCTTTTTAGCTCAATTACAAATTCGTCCACCGTCTTGCACTCATTTTGTTTCGAATGGTGAAATCTATAGTTTTCCATTATTTCATTCGGCCCCGGGTCGTAATGATGTCAAGGTTGACACAATCTCTCCGTATGTCTTATCCGGTGGAATTTTTTCGCAGTTGTTGTTGTAGGCCTCACTCCCCATATAATATAAAATTAGGTGAACTTTCTTATCTCTAGCGTTGTCGAACAGTAGGCAAGCCTTCTAGAATATATCCATCCAACGCATCCCTTTAATATTTTGGGTTTCGAAGGGTTCAATTGAAATTGCTGTTTGTAAGCTCTGTACCGCTTGTGGTCTCCATCGTAGTTGCCCCTAAGCAGGCTGAATATCATCGTTCGCCACGATTTGTGTATACTTAACCACAAATTAATTTCGTTGTGCTTTTTGTCTTTTTCTCTTTTTTGTGTATTCTCGAATAATGGTTATCCCATCCTCGTCGCTAATTTATTATATTGTACTTGGAGATTAAATAGAGGATAGCTCAAGGAATTATTCACTTTATTTGTTCTTCATCGTTTACAAAAAATGCTTGTTAGTAGGTTGAGGTAATCTGGCGAAAAAGTAATGTTATTTATAAATGTGTCAATATGACTGGGTGAAATGAGAGGGAGCTGTCCATATAATTCAATATGTAACAATAGTCATCGGAAGAACCTTCATAGGAGCCGATGAAAGAGAGTCACAACAGGAGAACCTGTGCTCGCTGCAACACATCCACCGACCCAAGAGAAAATGGCAAGTTAAAGTGCTGTCACCAAGGCGTACTGGGCTCAGAAACTACCCGTAAGTCCGTTTAGCATCGCTTCTAGGAAAACGAAGAGAGTGACGCAGCAGGAAACCTGTGTGAGGTCACAGGGAAAAGCGTATGTGAGAATGTAGAGGAATATCACAATCGAACAAGTATAGGACAACTGGACATCACAAGTAGATTTGAGAAAGCGTCAGTTAGAGAGGTGAGCCGGGCATGATTGCGAAGGAGTCATCGTCTCCGGAAGAATGTTAAATCCATGTTCAGCTTCGAGGCTTCGATTGTTAAGTAAGTTAAGCTAGTTTTAAGTACTTTTGTCTAGCAAGTAAGTTAAATCCATTTCAATAAATACAAAATTATATAAAAAAAAAGCCACTCCCTCCTAATGGGGATATATTCTGCAACGAGGCAGCAGATGAACTTGCTAGGAAAAGCGCTGAAACCGACCCATCCCAGGCAATCCCATGTAATGATCTACCACTGTCTGATGTCAAGAGGAAAGTGGAAAACAAAATCATGGAGTTAGCTAGAGAAAGGTGGAGCTCTCTTTCCACATGCGAGACCTCGTGTACTTTCCTCGTACCCATGTTCAACAGCACGAAGATCGACATACTTCTTGAGTGCAGCAGAAGGTTGCTGCGAATGGTATTTGGAGCTCTGACCTGTCATTATCATCTGAAATATCAAAGAGGCTGCGGGAATGAAGAAGCAACTGAGGATACTCCTCACTATCTTTGACGATGTCCCAGTCTCCGAGACAAAGGACACTAGGAGAATGTTTCTTCCTTCATGAAATATCAGTTATCCCACTATAATCAGTTTGCAGGTTTCGACCGACCTAACCTAACCTAAGGGCCGTTGCTTTATTTGCGAGGGAATATGATACTGGACACGGGATAGTAGGGAGCGTCGTTAGCTTTCCAGGTCCACACCGGCAAGACAATTTCAAGGACCACAATTGTATTCGTTGAGAGGTAATGACGACTGTACGCTGTGTTAAGATAAAAGAAATCAATTTTGAGGAGCATAAGCTGGCTGCCACAATGAGCCGTTATATGGGATACGGCTAGAATGGAAAATTCTAAGGTATCAGAATTCTGAGAAACCTTTGAATATCAGGGAGGGCAAGGCTAGGAGGATCAACAAAGTCGTGGCAGAAAGGAACTCCAGGATTCCGCTGAATTCAGAGGACGACTTCGGGGCAAAAATAGCACGTGCCTTGTAGGAAGTGGAATAGTGATCGACAGAACTTTCATAGGAGCGGAGAAGCTGTTCTCGCTGCAACACATTCAAAGAGAGAAGGGGAATGAACTGGACCTGTCGAAAACTATCGAGAGAGAGAGAGAACATGGAACCAGACCGACGCAAGAGAACATGGCAAGGGAAAGTGCTGTCACCAAGGCGTACTCGGCTGAGAAGGTAAGTCCGTTTAGTTGGCTGCACCGCTTCAAGGAAAGTGGTGCGAGTTACGCAGTAGGAAACCTGTTTCAGGTCCCCGGGAAAAGCGTTTGTGAGAATGTATAGGAATATCGCAAGGGAACAAGTGGGGGACAACTGGACATCACAAGTAGATTTGAGAAAGCGTCAGTTAGGGAGCTGATCCGGGTTTGGTTGCGAAAAGGCACTACAATGCCGTCGAAAGACGCAGCAGCGCAAAGGGGCGCATTGGGTGCACTGACAGCTGACTGAGGAGCTATCGTCTCCGGATTAATGTTGAATCCATGTTCATCGGAGGTCGTGACAGCTTCGAAGCGATGACTTCAAAGCACGGAGGGACGTCGAAGAGTGTTCTGGAGAATTTAGCGATCCGCAGATGGTGTCGCTTCACACGCAACAGAGCAACGGTCTTCCACGGAGGCTGCAACCACATTGGGATCGTCCCCCACAGAACACTGAGGAATTGTATCTTCATCTCCATCTATACGCAAGTGGAAGTATCGATTATATATCTTATCTATTATCTATTATCTATATTTTTACTTTCAAAGGATGATTTGTACCTGAATCGCACACCCACCATATCGTGATGCCGCCCGGAGGGGAACAGTTGTTCGTCAAAGGTTATGTTGGCACCTGGCGTATATGTTCTCTCTAAATTCGGGTCAATAGCAGACGCATCAGCAGTATCATTATCAACCAACAATGCCCAACAATGTGTTATGCAGTTAGCTGTCCATATCTCGTTGCCCTATTCAGAACATATAAAACAATTATAACTTACACTGTTATAACTTTATATGCTCACTGACCCTTTATACAGTATAAACTACTAACGAAATCAAACGCGTTTAGTCCGAGCCACTTACGCCCAGCCATTAGTTTCCGATATTCACACACAAAATTATTTGGATATAGTTTGGTTGCGCTCAGCAAACATCGCCTTAAAAAGTCAAGGAGTTTCGGTTCTATTTATTTTTGAAATTAAGTTTTATATGTTCAATCTCTAATTGGGGGTCATAAAACCCAGCGGCCCATCCTATGCTTAATTAAGATTCCAAAAGATTGATAAGCCTCTAATTATTTGAAAATATTCTAGTAGTTAATGACAACAAGATCAAGAGCCACGCCCACAAGCAAAGGAATTCTTGCGTGTGTATTTCTTTTTCTACTCTATACAAAACTAAGGCAAAACTCTGTGGAAATTACAACAGAAGGAGATAAATGCTCATCAGCATTATCTTATAAAAATGAGTATGGAAAAGAGGACGCTCAAGTGAGGAGTTAATGATAAAGCATCATACATAATCCAATCCGTAACCAAAAACTTATTTTTTTCTTCAAATAAATTCACTTATACATATCGCCAATGCGATATTTATATTTTAATAATATGTATTCTTACAACTTAGATTATATTTTAGCTAGAAGATATAAAATTAATATCGAACCTCTTTTGAACCCCGGGTACTTCGACCCACACAGATCTTTTCTCTTCACTAGACGCCACTGCAAGCAAAGCAAAAGTCCAACGACCTCTCTCCGTTTGCGGTTGGATGAGGATCATATTCCCACCCATCACACTCTAGTACAAAAGTCACCTATAAAGATTTTTTTCGCATATACCTGTACTTTTCAAGCTGGAGTTATAATCTCAGCCTGGGAGCGGTGAGTGTGTGCGACATCTGTGATGCAACTTAAGAAAGCAAGGGAGTCCATCCGAAGACCGTTCGTTGTGCCTATCCTATGTATGTCGACTTAATTGTCAATTGATGCTCGCATGATCTGTATCCACTTGTATAATTATTATTGCGGTATTACTATACAAGGCGACATAAAATATCCAAATACACACTTTCAAGTCCGACGCTGTGTGCTGGAAGTGTCGTATTGAAGAGTATAATTATGAGTTGGTGAACCCGGAAAATCAAATGTGACAGATGCACTTTCTCGACTCCAAACCAACGCAAAATGTCTAACCGACTCATGGCAGACTGAAACCAACTCTGAACAATAATGTAAACAATGAAAATCATTTTCATATTGTTATTATGATATAATATAATATTATATATATATGTATAGGAAGCTGTAAAGGAACTCTCCCAAAACTCTTAAAACAAATGTAACTTACTCTGAAGAAATATTGTAACTGAATAAAGAATTGGAAAAACAATTGTTCAAGGTATGTGTGAAGACTTTTTCATTGTCTTATAGATAAACTAATTTTGTTATCAGTCATGCAGTAAATTAAAAAGTACTGCAGATGAAGACATATTTTGTCCAGTTGAAAAAAATCTTTACGAATGTGGAATAATCTAAATAAAGCTCAACCGCTGGAGAATCATCTTATGAAGTGATTCGTACTGACTTCTATAGCTTTTGACTCCCATAGCCAACACTTTTTTTAAGCATCGCTATCGGATAGGACGACTTCTTACGAAATTTATAAACTTCCAACTTCATCAAGAACTTGTAAATCTGTTGGTATTATTCTTAGCACAGGCTCATAATGCTTCAAAATACAATGAGTTCTATTACTTCTTGGTTTAGTTCTGGAGTTCTATTACTCCAGTGTTTTAATTTTTGACATGACCCCTTTAATCTTTCTTTCTGTTTCTGTGGCTCCATCGCTACAGATATTAATACATTTTTCCCAATTCATGGTGTGTTTATTCAGAAACAATTTATAACCTTGAATTCTTCGCCAGTTGCATTAGCTTTCAAAGGTGTGCAGATGAGTTAATCTTTGTACGTGGAGAAGGCCGTGATTTCATCAAAACACAACACAAGCATTCAATTTGCGAACGAATTTATCTTCAATGTAGTCAGATATTTTGAGAATTCGATGAGAAACAATTCTGTTTGAACATTAGGAAAAAACTTGACAAGAGACATGAGCACCCACACGCACGCATTGTTGTTTCAAATTTGTTATTTTCAAAATAGTGTGCAATAGCTCATATTAGCTCTACGCGTGAACAACTCACACTGCAGGGATTGCTGCTCGTTTTTCTAAAAAAAATGTTGTAAAATTTTCTTTTGCTTTTTTTAATTATGGCTAGCTCACACTTCAATAAAAACATATGTAAGCGTCAACCATTTTTTGCGCAAAAATGTTGGTAATTGTCTACTTACGAAATTACTTTTTCGTTTTACTATTATTAATCCAAGGAAGTCGAGTGTTGCCGCCAATACAATGTAAACTGTTGTACTTGCGCACATACTACAACATTAGATCTCTCACTCTCATTAAGCACTCAATTTTAGTTTGTGTTCATTACTCAGCCGCGACGGTCGCATAAATAACTTCTATGCACATAAATATTTGTTCTTGTTTTATTTAAATTATTTTTTTCGTAAGTCCATCCTGAACATTGGTCCAAATATAAAACATTTATTTTGGAAATAAAATCAGCGGTGCAAAGTTCATCCTAAATTGTTCATACACACTCTTAGTTCGAAAGCGAGTGTGCATAGATTTCACGTCGTGAAAATCCATCGGTTCACTATTCCATATCACGCATGGCGACATTTAACGGCTCAGTATTATTGGTATTTTTCCAAGACGCGCGGTGACATTTGACACTGTACATGGCCGTTTTCGGATTTCATTTATACTTTCATTTATACTTTTAAACAAGCCTGGTGAAGTGCATTTATTAAAAGTCGGAATGAGTGCAAGTGTTACAACATTAACATTAAACGCTGTATGAATAATAGCAAAAAAGCTTAATCTTTTCACATTGCTGAAATCGATGTTCACATCTCCATTCTTGATGAACAGTGGAATAAATTCCAAGCTTTACAAGAAGAAGTGGAATGCTCATGCGGAGCAGATATATTAGCATCACAGATACCGGAACGAGAGCAAGGTGAAACGTGGTACAGAGAAGCGCTAACCAATCTAACACGTGCGCGCTACAAAATTAAATCTTCATGCAGGGTTCAGAAAAACCCAATGGCGACAACCTGTATCCCACTGTCCGCGCAGATTTACGACTTCCTTCGATCAAATTACCGAGTTTCAATGGAGACTCCAAAGAATGGAAGTCCTTTGAAGACGCCTTTACAGCAGTCATTCATGGGGAATCATCCATTTCCAGCGTCCAAAAGCTGCATATTTTGATGGGTTGTCTACAGGGACCAGCTGGAAAATCGATGCCGCTCGTTAGATGCTATTGCTTCTCATCAACAACACGCAACATTGTACAGCAAGAACCAAGCGATTCAGCAAAATTGATCTAGGAAATCAAACTCAGTTCACACCGTGGCTCCTAACACGCGAATATCGTCGTCGTCCGTCTCAAAAAACACTTCGCTCTATTGAAGTAGCAAGGCGAGTTACATTTGTAAATGAGAAAAACTTATGCTTCAACTGGCTGTCGTCTGGCCACAATCCAGCGAATTGCTCAATCAACGGCACGTGTCGAATATGTAATGTACGTCATCATACGTTGCTACATATGGATCAGCAACCTGAAACTGCTCTGTTACAGACATCGAATAATGTCACACCTTCTGCCAATTGTACTCCATCCAACACTTCTAATTCCAAACACCACGTTTTACTCGGTACTGCATTAGAACAGGTCATGGACAATTCTCATAGGCTCCAGCTAGCCAGATTTTCGATAATGGGTCATATGCTTCCTTTATTACCGAAAGCTGCGTACAGCGATTAAGGTTAAAGCGTTCACCAGTGACCACTGCGATTGAAGGAATCGGGGCAGAAGCCACAGGCTCCTCTAAGGATGAGGTAATGCTTAACCTTATCTCCTTTGATGCGACATTCTCCGCATCGATGCGCACTCAAATTTTAAGCAAAATTATGAGTCATATGCCAGCTGTTCCTGTTCACAATATCAATTGGCCTCACATCAGCGGACTCAAACTAGCAGATCCCAGTTTTCACACATCTAGAGCTATCGATATCCTGCTGGGTTCGGATGAGTTGGTTCAGTTCCTGAGTACTGGATTAATCAAAGGACCAGCCGGTACTCCATTGCCGTTCGAGCCTTGCTTCGCATGGAAAAGAGGTTTGCTGAGGACAAGGAACTCTATGTTCTGTATACACTTCATCCGCGAGTTCATCGAACTGGGTCATATGGATGCAGCAAGTGAACCAACAATTCCAGGCATTATTACATGCAACATAGATCTATTGTTAAGGAGACAAGTACCTCCACCGCACTAGTTCTGGATATTCCCTCAACGACTCACAGATGATTGGACCTCAATTACCAGACCTGTATACAAAACTACTTCGTCTTAGTGCACATCGGTTTGCTATGAGTGCTGATGTAGCAAAGATGTACCGGCAAGTGAGGGTAAACAAAGTGCACGTTGATTATTAGATGATCGTCTGGAGAGATTCTTCAACAGAAGAAATCAAAGACTACCGACTTTTAACTGTCACTTATGGAGTTGCCTCCGCATCTCACCTAGCTGTCAAAGCTCTTCAAAAGTCTGCAACAGACACAAATCCGAATACCATCGCTACCCAAATTATACAACGGGACTTCTATATGTCCTTCCTCCTCCGGGAAATTGGTTCCACGTTCAATCATCGCAAGTCCCGGCCGACTGTGCAACGCGAGTCTCCCGTTCTGGTGGAGCGGACCCCAATGGCTCAAAGAGGATGAGTCTACGTGGCCTGTGCAACAAGTCTTCACCACAAATCTGGATTATCACTACCAGCTTAGAAACTCAACCAATGTGGGAGCTAATCGACAGGTATTCAACGTTGAAAAAGCTGAAGCGCATCACTGGCTTCATTCTTAGATTCGTCAAAAAGGCTCACCATGCTGTGAAAGTCCGCAAGGGGAGTCATGAATACGACCCAAGAGAAGCACATGTCTCCATCTTTCCGAACTAAACGAAGCACTTAATCTTTGGATACATTTTACCCAAAAACATTTCTTCCCTGACGACATTCAAAGACTGCTATCGAAGAAAGCAATTCGTCGGTGTAGCAAACTCCTAAGGTTGCAACCGTTTCTCGATCATCGCTACACGCAGGGCCGCAAACTATGTTCGTTGCATTAAATGTCTCAGGCAATTTGCCGCAGTCCAGCAACAACTTATGGGCGACCTTCTACAATTTCGTGTAGACCGTTCTTACGCAGTGGTGTGGACTTCGCCGTAACAGTGCAACTACGTTTTTCAAAAGGACGCTGCTCCAAAGCTGCGCAATTGCAGGCGCTATGCAATTAGAACTACCGAGTGACCTCTTATCTGCCACTTTTATCGCTGTGTTCAAACGTTTTGTTTCACGTCGGGGACATTGCAAGGAACTTTTCAGTGACAATGAAACTAATTTCGTCGGCGCCGAAAAGGAGCTAAAAACGGTCATCAAGTCTGCTCTAGAAAATAAACAATGGGATAAACATCTGGCTGACGACGCCACTGTCTGGCATTTCAATCCGCCCACTTCTCGGCACAATTCTACCTGGGCGCATCATTGGAGAACCCTTTAAAACAATACCCGAACCCGATCAAGCAGAATACAGGGGAAATCTGGTTAGTCGATGGAATCTCATCTCCAGTTTGAGACGACACTTTTGGGACGGGTGGAGCTGCGAATATTTGACCGAACTTCAAAAACGCGCTAAGTGGAATCGTGTGAGTCCCAACTGCATTATTGGCGATTTGATACTGGCCCGAGACGACAAACTTGGATGGAGAATTAAAGCGTCCAATTGTAAAACTTGCACCATAGTTTCTGTATCTCGGAAGTTATTATGTTTTTTTTTTTAAATGCGAGTAGTCTCCTAGGCTTCTTAGCCTTCCTACACAAGTAGCACAAAAAACCGCTGCATTTTGGCATCACGTGAAGCTGAATACTTGGTGGAGGCTTACAAAATATCTGAATTAGAATTTGGTACTTACAACTCTCTATCATCATTGAACATATTTGCGTATCGTGAGGATAGGACTCAAATTTCATTGCACATGACAGCACCAGAGTTAATCTGAAAGTAAAAACAATTTTATTTGACTAACAAGGTTTCAATTTATTGTAAAGTTATTTTTTAAGATATTTGTTCAAATAATGTCTACTATAGTATTAGTTAACCCCGTCAACTCGGCTTAACACTAACTTGAACTTCCACAATGCACTTTCTCTGGACACTCTATATAGCTTACACGGCACTTCCGTCACGCACTATACCCTACAACATTTACTCCGAACACATTCACCATGAACTTCCGTCACACTATTCACTCTCCTAGCACATTCAATCTAAACTCATTCACCTCAACTCGATCATACACGAAACTGAGTATAATGATGATCATATTAGTACACTAAGCTAAATACACTGCATAAGTGAGATAAGTCATTGGTGAAGGATTAATTAAAACTCTTGGCGAACATCTAACAATAGAAGACAATGGCCAGCATTATTCCATCAACAAGTCGTTCCTGACAACAGATCGCAACGTAATCACCACCAATAGAATACTCTATAACATAACTCGTCCCACAGAAGTCATCAAATTACCAGCGCCAAAGAAAACAAATATGATTGAAACTGAGTTCAAAAAGAAAATATCTTTGCCTTACTTGCACAGGTTGCATATCATCAGCAACGAAAACATTAAGGAATTCAGCATCACTCTAGAGACAAATAAGCGGATGTTGTATGTCGTTACAGGAATACTTTCTATAATCATTCTTTTTCTATTATACGCTAAATTCAAACCGAAAATACTGATCATCAGAACAAGTTCAGATCATGAGCCGGAGGTACCATCTCCACCATTAGATAACGTGGTATTAAAAATCCAGATATTAAAAATTATGACCGAGGACGTCCAAACCTAAGAAGGAGAGGAGTTAACCGCAGCAACTCGGCATAACCCCAACTTGAACTTCCACAATGCACTTCCCCTGCACACTCTTTTTATAGCTTACCTTTCACTTCCGTTACACACTGCACTCCAGAACATTAACACAGAACACATTCACCCTGCACTTCCGTCACACTATTCACTCTCCAAGCACATTCAAGCTAAACTCATTTACCTCACCTCAACCATACACGATTAATTGTTAAGACGATCAGTCTGAGACTAGATCGGAAGTGGAGAACATCGTTTTATTTAACTTTCACCATGCATGGGATGCATTCCATTCCAATCCAAGTAATGGTAATGAAGAACAAGAATTCATTATATAGTGCATATTATTAATGCCTTATAATTGACTTGACTCAATGAATAAATACCATTACATCATTATTTTTGAAAAAAAGTAATGGTAATGAAAAATAAAAATTCATAACATAATATTACAATAGTTATGCAATTTAACTCACTTGTAACAAAATGAAAGAAATAATTTACAAAAGTAATTTCATTGAGTTATTTATTTTCAATTCTGCTACTTGTGCAAGTCTGATCGTTTAGGATATATCTATGCAAGGATTAAGACACTTGCAACATGTGCATTATAAAGGGTGATTTTTTAAAAGCTATAGGAAAGTTTTTCAAAAAAAAAAAAAAAAAAAATTCAGAAAAATGCAAGAAATCTTTATTTGAATCGATAGTACGGTCCATATAATTTAATGTTTGAAGATTATTTCATGCAAATGTTGATCTTGACTGCGCCTCAAATGGTCCATGCGCTTAGTCCAATTTTGGCATAATCTTTCCAACATTTCGACCGGTATCTCACGAATAAATGCTTCAATGTTGTCTTCCAATGCATCAATTGAAGCGGGCTTGTCTGTATAAACATGAGCTTTACCATAGCCCCTCAAATAATATTCTAAAGGCGTTAAATCGCACGATCGATCCGGCCAATTGACCGGTCCCGAACGTGAATAAAATGTTCACCGAACTCGCCCCTCAATAAGTTCATTGTTGCGAGTGATGTGTGGCATGTGGCACCGTCTTGTTGAAACCACATGTCATGCAAGTCAAGCTCTTGCATTTTAGGCAAGCAAAAGTTGGATATCATCTCACGGTAGCGCTCACCATTCACAGTTACGTTACGATTCGCATCATCTTTTAAGAAGTACGGTCCAATGATGCCACCAACCCATAAACCGCACTAAACTGTCACTTTTTCTGGATTTATTGGTAGCTCTTGCAATGCTTCTGGCTGATATTCACTCCAAAATTGACAATTCTGCTTATTTACGTACCCATTAAGCCAAAAATGAGCTTCGTCTTAAACTAACCATAAAATGGAATAAGCGCGCGATGAACTTTGTTAACAGAGCACGCATTTTGCGCATCACCGTGTTTTGAATTTATTTCTGCGAATTTATTTCTGCCCCAGTAACTATCCAAATTTGATAAACCGACATGTAAAGCAGAGTTCCTACATATTGTTACGTTTAGCCGAAATGAGTCGACGTACGATTTTCAAATTGCGCACAAATACTGGTTCGATCACTGGATTGTGACTAATGAAAGACAAAAGTTCACTACTCACGATATACACGAATTTATTTACAAGCAAACACTGATTTACTTCTCATACCTTATTACACTCTTATCACTATTGCTTTACTACAAAACGCTTTGCGGCCTCTCAGGCTGAGCCGATTAACACTATAAAATCCAAAACTGAGCTTTACTAATTCTTCAACTGAACTCACTGAACTAACTCGCATCGACCGTTGTCCCGATATTTATAGCTCCCAATAGTTCTTCTAGATCATACTGTCACCACGAATCTATGGAATTTCCCCGCTGACGCTTATATACATGATTCTTTGTAATCTATCAGTGTATATGTGGCGACATCCAGTCTTGCAGTACGTACACAGCTTCGGGAAAACTCTTCTGCGTTGATGGCGGCGTCTTTGCTTATGTGGTGGTTGGTGTCCTGATTAGCTCATCTCATACGCGTTATACTATTCACGTCACAATATTGATGTATTTAATTAACGTCCACTTTGAGCTGTTTGCGGATGTTTTCTATAGTTCCTTGACAATGAAACACAAAATTGGTGGCAATGAAATACTACATTTACATGTAGTTTCATTGATTGGAATCGTTTGCATCCTTCTTTATTGATGCAATGCCTGTAAAATAACAATGACAGACTATAAATGTAGGTATATTTTTGATACCAACTAGGTCTCAAACCAAAATCACCACTAGAAATTACATTTGTTGGGCCACTTTCCATCGATGGTAACGGAGAGCGTGGTCTTTTAGCTGTTTTTTTTTTTTTTTTTGATGTTGTTGATTCGTTTGTTCAACACTCAAAGTGGACAATTTGTTCCGTCTTCGATCTCTGTGTGCTATTTTTATAGATTTATATGAACTAAATAGATGCAAAGTTGACAAAAATATCTTGCATTTTGCAAAATCAAGTTTTTTATTGAGAATTGTAAAGTTATATGGAACTCAAGGAACTGAAATCAAATTCTTGAGAAAAAAATGTACTTGTAAAGTAATATTTAGTGCCTTGAGGCACTCTTACCGGTTAGAGTGTTAACTTTCACTCAAGGAGAGAGGTACTTCGGGGTTATTGTCGACAGCACACTTAACTGGAGATATAACATTCTAGAACAGATTCAGAAAAGTATCGACTGGACGGAGTATTAGTGTGATAGAAGGCATTACAAGTAAAGCAAAATCTGACCAGAGTGAGCAGAATAGAGGTACACTAAGATCAATACCCCGGCCGCCCTCGTTGTGGGGATGAGAAGGAAGAGGCCTGCGTTGCATTACCTCGGAACATGCCCGGCCCTTTCAGAGTTAGGAAGAAAACACATGGGCAATTCTGTGTCATCTTCAAGCGTGCATTTCCGTCGCTGCATTAAGCGTAAAAAACGTAAACTCCGCGGTTCCGCCACCAACAACAATGTCGCGAGTGCCCTACAAGGGAAAAAATCAAAACAAAGTGCAGTGTAGTGAAGTGTTTCAGTGTCGAGTGCGATCGGTCCGTTCCCTCTCGTCCCTCTCCTTCATAAGCCACTGCTGCGCATTCTCGGTCGCAACTCCCGTTTGATTTTATCAGGCGGGTTGAGGCATGACTGAGAGTGCGTAGCATCTGGCGTAATGGATTTTAGAGGTGTGAATTCGTTGGTAGACCAACTCCGATTTATTGGATTTAAACATGCCTAAATATAGCTTGGTGCCGCTTTTCTTTTTACAATGCGGTCTCGCCCTCTACGTGCATAGTGATGTAGCTTACCAACGTTAACCTTAATACGGCCTCTGCTCCAATCCGGAATTAAATTTTCTCTTCATTCGGGCCAGACAACATCCGAAGGACGGTATGTTGAAATATTTGCTGAGGTAAATAATCTGACACAGCTAGTAAATGAGCCCACACGTATACCTGACATTGCAGATCATTCCGCCAACACCCTGCACCTGTTTCTCACCTCTCATCCTGACAAATATTCTATTGACATTCTAATACTTCTATTGACCATTGTATCGTGTCAGCTAATTTATCGTTATCACCACAAACAGTTAGAGAACAAATTCCTAAAAAACAGATTGGCTGTACGAGAAAGCCGATCGGAGCAATCTAAACAACTTCTTTAGGAATTTTAACTGGTCACTATGCTTCCTCGATAGTGACGTGGATGCCGCTGCTGATATGATCCCAAACATTCTTCTGCTGGGCATGAGATCCTTCATTCCTCACAAAGTGAAGTGTATCAAGTCCAAAGCAAACGCATGGTATGACTCGAGCTATAATGAGGCTATCAGGCTGAGAGAGTTGAAATTTAGACAAAGCGAATCTGATTTCGGAGCATGTGGCAGCCAGCTCAGCACTGACAGATTCCAATATGCCGCCACCTGTACTTGAGACCGTTAATTTTACCATGGGACAAATCCACTTCCGTACTCCTACAGTTGCAAGAGTAGTTAAAGATCTCGACGTGCACAAATCCGCTCCTCTCAATTTCTCCCTCTAAACCTTCGGCCCGTGCTGTGTCTTGAACCCGGACACTTAAGAGTATTAACAAACTCATATGCGTGCGCAAATTATAAAAAAAGAAGCAATTTCCAGTCAGTTGCTATAGTCTTGTTGATATAGTAAATATAAGCATAAGGAACATCATTAAGTTTCTAAAAACCACCAACTGGTTAGAGGTAGCAATACAAGCCCCAACAGAGGGACATTGCGAACAGGTGTCATAGTTCAACGAAGTGGCCTGAAAAGCCGATGAAATGATAACACAACTACCTACCTCATTTTTCCCCTCTGCGGGAAAGGCTCTGGTTATTGTAAACCTTAGTCTGAATGTTTTTCCTATTTGTTAATACGAACAATTTGATGAGTGTATTTAGTAACATTTGAAGATGAAAATCCCAATACACGTGTTGGGCCCATTGCCTACATGCATGCACACTTTTATAATGATAGCTTAAGTGTCGATCCATGGACAAAATCAGAATCAATACAAATTTCGTTTTTACACTGGAGGTTTAACCATAAATTCCATGAAAGTAATACCCAAGAGCAATACCCAAATACGCTCAAGAGCTTCTTGACCACTTTCATGCTATGAGCGTTGTTCCAGGTATCTGTCCCATTCCTTGTTTCTAGTTCCATGTACTCTTACCTGAGGACCTAATCTCTTACAGCGCAGATTGGTTTTCGAAGATTTCGTTGCCCCGAGGGAGTCGGCCATTTCAGTGCCTTCTATCCCTATAGGGCCAGGTACCCAACAATGTTTTACTCTGTTACTCCTGCTCAGCTCATTACGCTTCTGTAGACATGCCCACACGAGCTTGGATTTGATTTTAAAGGAATCTTGTGCCAGGATAGCGGCACGGCTGTCCGACATTATTGCTACGTCGCAGTTGGTATAATTTTTGCCATGATTTATCTCAGCACATCTGTTTATGGCATAGACTTCTGCTTGAAAGATGCTGGTGTCTTTGTCCATGGGTTCGTAGTACATCGTCCGGGGTTCAAATACTCCTGCCCCTGTTCCCATTAGTTCTTGATTCACCTGTATACCATTTCAACGTATTGCTGCTGAGTCTGTGGATTATGGATTCATTGCTCCAGCCCTTTTTGGTGCTGAGCTTAATGATGAACTCCTTTTGTAAGTTGAATCCAGGAGTGGAAGCTTTTTGACTAGTGCATCCATTTCTCTTGATGTAACGCACCTGCCTTTTCCTATCTCTTCCTATAACTTTGCCCGAAAGTGCAAACGCGCGCCCCTTAGATCCGTCAAAATGGCCATCGGAAATTAAGATAAAAAAAATTCATTAAGAAAACGGAATTGCTTTGCCCGTCGCAAAGTTCAAAACATAAACACTGATCAGCTGCGAGGGCAAGGCAACTCCATTAAAACCTATTCTCTGTATTACCAGAATGTTGTTCGTATGTGAGCGAAATTAAAATAAATTTTGAAATCGAGATGAATCCTCCACCAGTACCAACTCAACCAAGTCCAGCACCAGAACCAGATCCAGCACCACAATACCAAATACCTGCTGCAGAGCTGATAAAAGAAGCAGCAAGAATAAGGGAGTTCAACGGAAAGGATGGCTACGAACTTACATACGTGGTTCATACGGGAAGTGGAACTGTTCTTACCACTATTCCAAGGAGATCAATGCCTCTACAATTTTATACTGCAAAGAAGTGTAATAAATAAAATTCAAGGAGATGCTGCACAGTCCAACGTGGGAGCAAATAAAAACACAGTTAACCAGAAACTTTAGAGTAAGAGAAACGTACCACAACCTTTACCATCAAGCCGTTAGTTGCAGGAATAATAATAATGTGAGTGAATATTTAAATAAACTTAAAGACATATTAGATAAGCTTAATTCCAAGTACAAATTTGATAAGCAGAAGCAAGTAGAATTCTCACCTCCAGTGAATGAATCAATAGTGTTAAAAACATTTATTAATGGTCTAGATCCAAGTTTAGCCAGTATAATTTTAAGCAGAAATATTAGTAATCTCCGAGAAGCCTTCTTTACTTTGGAAGAAAACGGAATGATTAGGCAAAACAGATCTAATGGAAATATAAATCATTACACTCAAAATAAAAGAGGTTACAACAATAATACAAATAGCAGCGGTACATCTTATAATCAAATTCAAAATCGTGAAAGAAACTCCGATCAGGTTAGACAAAACTATAACCAAAACTTTAATAGAAACTCGGAGCAGCTTAGAAATATTAATAATCAGAATTTTAATGGAAATTCAAGACAGTAGAGAAACAACAATTATAGGAATTCAACACAGTTTAGTAATCGAAATAGAGTAGAGCCGATGGAAGTAGGTCATTTACAAAGTCAAGAACAGGAAGAGGTAAATCGTTTCAGTTACCGCCTCTAGGACATACACAGTTTAGTAATCGAAATAGAGTAGAACCGATGGAAGTAGGTCATTTACAAAGTCAAGAACAGGAAGAGGTAAATCGTTTCAGTTACCGCCTCCAGGACATACCTACCGATAGTAGAATTAACAATAGGAAATGCTAAACTCAAATGCCTTATAGATACTGGTTCGACGCCAACGTTATTAGATAAAAATAAACTAGCACAATACATAAATATTTAAAATAAAAATATAAAATAATTTATTTTAATACTCTTAACGGTCAAAAAATAGTTTATTCAGAAATAATAACAGAGTTGCCTTTAGAATTTAATGAAAAGAAATGGATGAGTTGGAAGCTAACAACTTTTAAGAACAAAGAATTCCATTTACTAATCGGACTAAATTTGCTTAAACCACTCCAAGCAATAGTTAACTTAGATGAAGAAATTTTGGAAGTCAATGGAAGTAAAATAAAGCAATAGTTAACTTAGATGAAGAAATTTAGAATATTCGAAAGTAGATGTATTTTAAATTCTTCAACGTACAGACATGAATATCGAAGAAAAAGAAAAATTGAAATGCATTTTAGAGGATAATAGTGATTTGTTTTTCCAAGAAGGTCAAAAACTTTCTCATGCTTATGAGATAAGACACGAAATAGTAACAAAATGTAGTAATCCCATTTATTCACAAATTTATAGGTACCCCCAAATTCATGAGCAAGAGATAAGTAAGCAAATTAAGTAAATGCTAGAGCAACAAATTATTAAATAGAGCAATTCGCCGTATAACTCTCCCCTCTGGATAGTACCCAAAAAATCGGATAATTCTGGGATAAGGAAGTGGAGAATTGTCATTGATTACCGTAAACTGAACGAAGTTACGGCTGACGATAAATTCCCGATCCCAAACATAGAGAATATCATAGAAAAATTGGGTAGAACCCAATATTTTACAACTCTTGACTTAGCCAAAGGCTTTCATCAGGTACTAATCAGAGAAGAGGATCGAGAGAAAACAGCATTTTCTACACCATTAGGGCACTACGAATTCATTAGAATTCAGTTCGTCCTACGAGAGTACATCAATAAAATCTGTGTAGTATATATGGACGATATACTAATATTCAGTACAAACATTGATGAACATGCTGAAAACATAAAGAAAGTTCTTAATAAACTCAGGATACACAATCTCAAAATACAAATAGACAAATGTAAATTTTTTGCAAGAGAAACGGAATATTTAGGTCATATTTTGACCACTGAGGGAGTCAAACCTAATACGATTGATAGCATTCAGAAATATCTAAACAAATCAACTCTTTTTTAGGGTTAACGGGATATTACCGTAAGTTCATAAAAGATTGTGCAAAAATTGCACATGGAATGACTAGCTATCTAAAAAAGGATGCAGACATCAATAAGAACGATTCGAATTATATAGATGCCTTTGAGAAACTAAAAAGGCTTTTAACAGAAACACCAGTTCTCAGGTACCCAGATTTTAACAAGTAGTTTAAGTTAGTTACCGACGCTAGTGATTACGCTTTAGGTGCTGTTTTGTCTAAAGACGAACACCCAATCTGTTATGCTAGCAGAACTGTAAATAATCATGAAAGCAATTACTCAGCGACAGAGAAAGAGTTATTAGGAATCGTATGGGCTGTAAATTACTTTCGGCCGTATTTGTAGAAGTTTTTTAAAAAAGTACAATAGGTACGAATAGGTACGCGTACAATTTAGTTCAGTTGAAACTAATAGAGCTATTTGACACAAGTATTAATTTTGTAAAATGCTCCTATAATGAGAATTATTAAGGTCTTAAGAAATACATATACATAAAAAAAGTGAAACTGTTAATAGAAAAATATATTCATAACTGTGATGTATGCAATCGTTGTAAATATGACTATATCACCGAAACTCCGCAAAATATAAGTCATATCATACACATAGATACCTTCACTAATTCAAAACAATATAGCTTCAAGTAGGCTAGGAATATTGGTTTACGATATTGGTTTTGAAAAATTAAAGAACATTAAACTTGGTACGGCCAAATATAAGAGTAATAAAATCATCTTTGCAATTAAAATACCTACCTCGATTAAATAGAAACTATTTATTAAATTATAATGATTGTGAATTACAAATTGGAAACCGATCATTTAGCAATAGAAAAGCAATGTTTGAACAAAAATTCGTAATACCTAATGAAAACGAACTCGATCAAATTAAGGATCAACTCACTTTTGACGAAATTGTACTTAATCAAATAGAAAATATAAAATATATACGAGTATATATATTCGATCCATAACACCATCCGCGTTCTCACTGCACATCTCCAAAAGGTCTCTACAGCATGCGATTCTCACTTTTTTCTGAGGCGCTGTGAGCATTCGTGGTACCCACCTTGCACTGACCTTTGAAAGGTTAAGATGGTCATGAAGAATGTTGTGAATGGTACCAATTGAAAGCTTGGTGATCTCCGCCATCATTTTCACCTTTATTCGGGCATCCTCAAAAACAAGTTTTTCGACTTCTTTGATGCTTTCTTCCGTACAAGCAGTAGCCGGGGCGACGGAGCCGTGGTCGTCTTCAATGCTCTCTCTGCCTCTCTTGAAATCACTTGACCACTTTTGCACTGTTGATAATGAAGGTGCAATGCTCTCTCTGCCTCGCTTGAAATCACTTGACCACTTTTGCACTGTTGATAATGAAGGTGCAGAAATCTGGTAAACAACCACCATCTCTTCATGAATAGTTTTTTGACTTTTTCCTTGCTTAGTGAGAAATTTAATTACAGCGCAATGCTCAATGTTCTCCATCTTCGTCTCAGTTGTCATTATGATTCTGTTTAACTAGAGATAAAACGCGAATTAATATTCACATTTATATGAAATTTTACTTGAATGCACTAAAATAATGGTATTACTTGATAAATAAGTCAATTTATATATACAACCACAGCTTCACCCCGATACCGAGAATATATTGAACGCCCCTCGTAAATGAATTAAAGTATGAGAGAAATAATCATTTAGTATTAAATGTATGCATAACAGTTGTTGTCTTATTCCTCATCATAGCATTAACCATATACATTTATATAAAAACAAAAAAGTTAGGAAAAGTAATTATTAAAACTCAGGAGAGTTTTCATACAAAATGGGAAGCAGTTATGTCAGTGCCAACAACCGGATGTCCAACGACCTGATTTAAGTTCAGCAATAATGTTTAAATCAGCGGCTCTGGCGAAAATCGCTATCGACTGGAAGCGGCAATAAATAGTCAGCATTTTTTATATTCATTGTAACATTGTCAGGTGTGTTGCATAAAAAGAAACACAGTCAGTGTACTTAGAGAAACAGACAAATAAACATCGATTAAGAAAAATTAATTGTTGTTTTTATTCAGTGTTTTCCTTTTCTGCAGAAATTTTTGATCAGTCATATGTGGTTTACCAGAATGATCGCTGCAGGTCCAGTGATGCGATAGGCGGGGGAGTTTTAATAGGTGTCCCATCTCGTCTGCTCAGCCGGCATATTATGTTGGTGCATGAAACACTTGATGTAGAGCAAATGTGTGTGCCTATTAATTTTGTTGATGACGTCCATTATCAGGTGTTTATTTTCGTCTCCTACGTTCCACCAAAGAACACATTGATAGCTTTAGTAGTGTCGTTACTCGTCTTGAAGCCAGTCAATTACATTGTATATTGGGGGACTTTAATATTGGTGACGTTACTTGGAGGATGTGGATGGTGATGAATAATGATTTAATCCCATTTAATGTTATTCATGAGTGGAGCGTTTGTTAATAGATGGTCTTTCATCTTTGAGCTTATATCAAAATAAGCAATAATCAAAATAGTTTAGATCGAATTTTAGATTTAATGTTTTTAAATAGTGGAGCTAACTTTAAAATATCAGAAGCCTTGAATGTAAAAAATTCATCACAAAGCTTTACTTTTAGATTTTGAATTCCTTTGTTACGGAAATTGTAGTAATGCCGGTTTAAATTATAAACTCGCTCAGACCAATTTTGTTGCACTTAATGAATACCCAAATCAATTCAATTGAGATGACTTGTTGGATTCCCCCAATTTTAAGGGTAACTATGATATATTTATGAATAAAATAATTCTGGTTTAGAGACATTTGTTCCTAAAATGCGTCATATAAATGGATTTTGAATTCCATGGGCAAACAATTAATTAATAAAGTTTTATAAATAAAGGAAATGTTAAAAGGAAAGGATTTTTAAACTATGTTTCAAATAAAACTTGTTTAAATAGTAAACGATTTTTGAATTTCAGAAAAGAATGTAAGTTCTTGAACATATTTTTATATAAACAATACGTCTTGTCTGTAGAATCTTCAGTAAGGAGCAATAGTGCATCATTTTGGAATTACGGTAATTCAAAAATATATTGCTTGGGCTTTCCCATGATAATGGAATTCGATAACGTAACTTCAACAAACTAAGATGGAACCTGTGACCTATTTTCCAGCTTTTCTGAGTCAGTCTATAATGGGTCTTCGGTCCAGACATGGATGAACCATTACACGGTTTAAGGCAAAAAGTAGATCCAATATCGAAGCTTTAATCGACACCAACGTTATTTGAAAGCATTGTAAAAGAAATTATTTCTAATAACCAGCATGGCTTTATGCAGGGCAGGTCGTGTACAACTAATTTATCATTATTTTCAAATTACATTTATAAAAATTTAGAAAATCATTTACAAGTTTATATACTTTACACCAATTTCTCGAAAGCCTTCGATAAAGTACATCACGCTTTGCTTTTAAACAAGCTAGAGTCTTGGGGATTCCATTCGTCAATGTTATTTTTTTTCCAATTACCTTAAGGACAGGAAGAAATTGGTAAAGATCGATAGTTTTAGATGTCAAGTAATGTTACATCGGGCGTTCCACAAGGTAGCCAGTACTCCTTCTTTTGTTTATAAACGGTGTTCAAGAAATTTTCAAATATTGTAAAATTTTAGCATTCGCAGACGACTTTAAATTGTGTTTATCTATAAACAGTTAAACGGGTTGTAATAATTTCCAATTGGATATCCATTCACTAGTGGAATGGTGCAAGCACAATGGACTAGAGCTAAATATTCAGAAATGTAATACATTAAATTTAATATTTTCATTCTGCATATTGAATTAGTTCCCCGATTGTCATAAATCATCATAGACTTAATGGCCAAGAAGAGATTAAAGATCTCGGTTTAATCTTTGATACTAAATTAAATTTTACATCACATTATGATTATACAATTGCGAAGTCTATTGCTATATTAGGTTTACTGAAAAGAAATAGAAAATATTTTCGGGATGTAACTAGTCTTCAGTCCATCTATTGTTCGTTAGTCAGACCGTATTTAGAATACTTTTCTATTATTTGAGACTCCCCAAATGATGCTCATGAACTCAGATTCGAAAGAGTACAACAAAATTTTAAGAGATATGCCGTCCATAAATTATATTCCTTCGAAGGACTCCCTAAATATGACGATAGGTGCAAAAAAATAGGCTTGCAAACCTTGAGTTTCAGGTGTAAGGTAGCGTCAGCCATGTTCGTCAGCGATATTATTAATTGCCGTGCAAATTCATCAGATTTAAGTTTTTTCATGAATAGATAAGTTAACGTATTTTCATATCACGTACATTCATATCATACCTTCAGTCGCTCCATTTCATTCCAAAACACAAGAAACTGCAAACGCATCTGTTTGACGAATGTAGATCAACACATTATGGGTCAGCGCGCATTGCACTGTCGCGTCGTCAATAATCACTGCATCAACATCTGCTGTTCGTTACCTCCACCGCGTCAAGTAATGCAATTCGATAAGTAGGTCAGAATAAGTTAGCGTAGGTTAAGTGTTATGTGGAAACGGACTGTAAAGTTAGTCTTCAATAAAGATTCATAAAGAAAATATTTAATTGGCGAACAACGTGGGGCTCAGAGTGTCGCGGAAATATTAAAGTAATTTTGAAGTGTAAAGTAAAGTAAAGTGAATTTTTAATAAGTTAAACAAAGCCAAATATTCTAAAGTTTAAGAAAATAAAGCTAGCGTATTAAATAGAAATTCCCGGAAATTGTTTTAATCATTTTTTTTTTATTAAACAAAAAATAGGAAGCTGATTCAACTAAAATAAAAATTTTGTATTGAGTTACCGCACATTGTCTTATACAGAGATATTAAATCTCTGTAGCATCTCTAATCGCATCTTTCTACTGAAATAGTTTAATATTGGTGATTATGAAAAACAAATGAGACATATTTATAATTACAATTTGAGGACAAAAAAAAAACATAAAAAAAAACAAAAAACCTCACTTAAGTAAAACACAAAACAAAAAAAAATAAAAATATGATAATAATAACATATATAAATAAATGAATAGTTAAATTCATAAATTAAATAATGCAGAAAAAATACATAAATAAATAATAAATAAGTAAATAAATAAAGATATAATAATAATAAATAAACAAATAAATAAATAAATGAATAAATAAATAAATAAATAAATAAATCAATATATAAACAAATAAATAAATAAATATGAATTAATAAATAAGTAATATAAAAATAAATGAACGGATACACAATTAGTTTCTTATACATTCAACTGAATTGAAATTGCTTAGGGATATTGCAAGAACAACGACTAGGGAAATAGATCTTTTACTAAAGTGTTGTCAGAATGTCTACATCGGACTTTAAATTTTGCCGTCAGGGTATTTATTCTTTCAGATATCAATTCAACATTAGCCCTTTTATGTAAAACCCTCGTAGAGAAATACCATGGCAGGTTTAGCATCATTTTTAAGAGTTTATTTTGTGCTCTCTGTAACTTTGCTATATGGCACTTTGCGCAATTACCCCAAACCTGGCATCCATATAGAATTATGGCTTGAAATATAACCTTGTGCAATATCATTTTGTTTTCAATTGATAACATTGAATTTCTGTTTATAAGGGGATATAAAAGTTTTGTACTTATATTTATTTTGTTCAGCGTTTGCCTCACATGTTGATGAAACAGTAATTTCGAATCAAGATGAATTCCTAAGTATTTTACGGAAGAACTCCAATCAATTGATGCATTAGCCACTCGCAAGTGATTGGACAGAATGTAACATGCTTTTCTTTTTCGAGTGAAAAAGATAGCTTGCATTTTTTCCTTATTTAAATTTATTTTCCACTTCGTAAAATAGCTTATAAGTTTTTTTAGCGCAATGGAAAGATTCCTCTCAATAATGAGAGGAAATTCATGCGATGAAAACACAACAGTGTCATCCGCGTAAATAGCAATACCACAAAGAGGGATATTAGGAATATCTGATGTAAATACATTGTACAATATAGGCCCAAGAACAGAGCCTTGAGGAACCCCAGTATTGAAGTATTTTATTTCGGATTGCACGTTATTAACAGAAACACACGATCGATTACTGAGAAAACTTTGGATTATTTTACGCAAATAGTACGGGAAATTGAAACGAATCATTTTAAAAACAAGACCATTATGCCACATACAGTCAAAAGCCTTTTCTATATCAAGCAGAACCATGCCTGTGGATTTATTTTGACAACGTTGTTCTTTGATATATTTTACTATTCTTAAGGCTTGATGGGTAGTGCCATGGGAGTTCCGGAAGCCAAATTGTTCATTTGGAAAAATATTATGCTCCTGAATAAACTGCATCAACTTTTTTTTTATAACCATTTCTAATAGTTTGCTTATACCACTGAGTAGACTTATGGGCCTACAACTCTCAACTTTGTCAGGAGGTTTCCCAGATTTGTTGATTGGGATAGTTGATCGCAGACCTGCGGGTGCGAGAAGGAGATCTGGGCCTTCGATATAGATTTAAGTCAAGTCAATTAAACTTTTATTTGAACAATAATTATCCAAATGTGTTGACTCAACAATAGGGTCCCATGTTACATGTTGTATTTTAATTATGCTTCGGTGGTTTGGTCACGTGGCACGAATGTCCCCATCATCACTACTTCCGAGGCGGGGTTTGAGTGCGATTCCATCAGGTAGGCGACCACACCAAAACTCGCCTGGTTACGCTTGGGCACACCTCCTGATGAGTTATCCCGATATCCTGATGGTGTATTGCCATTTTGATAGAAGCTATAGTAAGTTGATCTTTTAGAATGTGGGCTAGACAGATCCGTGCTTCACAGGTCCCGAATAGCCATGCTTGGATGTCGACAAGGTGCCTCTGGGGGATGATGGGTTTTTGTTACAGTTACTGGGTGCTTCTGACGGTCGCTGTTGATGAGACTCCTAGAATTTGAATTATGTTTGGTTTCGAAGTATGGTGCATTTGAATATGGAAAAAGTTGCCTGCACAACGTATATTTAACATGATCCGGAATACTCTTCGGATCATGATCTCCAGCCAAAAAGGGAAAAGTACTTATTCATACGTAGGCAAATAAATCAAAATGTTCACAGCATCCCTCAAAGTCGTATGCAAATTTCAGTAGTCATGACTCAATGGAATAATTAGCTGGAATGAGCAAGCCAATGTTAGCCTAGCCAAAGTTTCTTCACCTAGTACATCTTAGCTGCCCTTGTTTAGTAGTTATTCCACTCTTCGATCGTAGAACTCCCTCAACGTTTAAGTGCCACCTTTCAACAGCAAAATATATACAAAAACTAATCCTCAAATCCAACTGAAAGGAAAAATCCTTCAAATAAAAACGTCTAGCTTTAATTAAATTATTTATTTTAAAATCTATATTTTGTTCTGGTTTTACATTCCTTTATAATCAAAAACCATTAAAAAATATGTTTTATTTTATTTGTATTTTACATATCATCTCTTTCAATATCTTCCAATATTGTTTTACGTTACACCGTGTTATACTTTTTCGTTTTCCTTTGTTTCATTATAAATTACATATTCGTTTTGCTTTTATTTTTAATGTTTATTTTTAAAGTTGATTGGGATAAGTTTGCAAGAATCGGGGAAATAGTTTAGTTTCAAGCAAGCATTAATAATAAATTTTATAAGCCTGATGCCAGCTTTGGGTAGTTCCTTCAAGTAAAGGTTGCTTATTTTGTCAAAACCATGGGCTTTTCTTGTCTTCAGATTGTTTAAATGGAATGCAACGTCGTCATCAGAGACAAATGTGCTTGGTGGAGAATCAATATGCGACATATTAAAGTTATTTATTTTGTCTTACTTGACTATTGTACGAATTCAAAGCGTTAAATCATCTATTGTATATTGGTATTTTTAAATAAGTGTACAATATATAGGTGTTAATTAAATTTTGAAAATTAGAAGTCTATCTCTGAAAATGTCTATCTAAATGAAAATGTCCAATCCCAATAATCTGGTTCGTCCCCCAATAACAAACGCTTCTAATACCACAAATCCTCAAACTGATCCGGCCTTACCAACATTAATTGCTTCAATCGTCAACCAAACGCTGCAAACTGTCGAAAGAAGGATTATCTAATCAATAATCAAATCCCAATTCAGATCAATTCGCAGGAGCTCGATAAAATTCCTGATGTGGTCAGAAGTCTACGTGAATTCTCAGGCTAGCCCGGAGAATTCAGCTCTTGGCGTAAGAGCGTGGATAGAATTCTTACAATATACGACTCAATTAAAGGATCTGCGAAATATTTCGGTATTCTAAATGTAATCAGGAACAAGATAATCGTTCAGGCGGACCAAGTTCTTGAATCTTACTTCTTCTTCTTCTTCTTCTTCTTTGTTTGGCGCTACAGTCCGGGGTGGACCTGGGCCTCAACCAACAAGCCTCTCCAGCCAGCACGATCTTTCGCCAGCTGCCTCCAGTTGTGCACACCAAGTTGGTTGAGGTCCTTCTCCACTTGTGTGCGCCATCTTGTTCTAGGACGACCTCTTATGCGTTGTCCCAAAGGCTCGGAATCGAAGACTCTTCGGGCCGGAGCTGTGGTGTCAATCCGCTTTACGTGACCTAGCCATCTTAAGCGTTGGATCCGAAGACGCTTAACTAGGTGCATGGCGCTGTACAGCCCGTACAGTTCGTGGTTGAATCTCCTTCTCCAGACGCCATCAATACAAACAGGACCAAAGATCGCACGCAGAACTTTTCTCTCAAAAAGACCAAGAGCTTCTTCATCCGCTTTCAATAGCGTCCATGTCTCTGCATAATAGAGCAGGACGGGGATGATTAGGGTGTTATATAAAGTCAACTTGGTGTTTCGAGAGATGGCTCTGTTACTCAATTGCCTCTTGAGCCCAACGAAACAGCGATTGGCAAGAGTAATTCTGCGCTTGATCTCGGTACTGGTGTTATTGTCCCTGTTTACTGCAGAGCCAAGGTAGACGAAGTCCTTGACTACCTCAAAGTTTCTGCTGCCCATTATGACGCTCTGTCCGAGGCGTCAATGTTGTGCGTCCTTTCGTGATGACAGCATGTACTTTGTTTTGCCCTGATTAACTGCCAAACCCATTTTAGCCGCTTCCGCTTCAATGCTAGTAAAAGCCTCATGGACAGCTCGCTGTGTTCGTCCAATCACGTCAATGTCGTCCGCGTAGGCAAGCAGTTGAACGGACTTTTGGAAGATCGTGCCTCTGGTGTTGACATTTGAGTTTCGCACGATCTTCTCAAGTATGATGTTGAAGAAATCACATGACAGCGTGTCGCCTTGTCTAAAACCTTTTTTGACATTGAAGGTCTCGGTGAGTTCGTTACCGACCTTGATGGAGCAGCGAGAGTTCTCCATCGTCATCCTGCACAATCTGACGAGTTTGGCTGGAATGTCAAAACTAGACATGGCATTGTATAGCTCGTCTCTATGCACGCTGTCATATGCGGCCTTGAAATCGACGAATAGGTGGTGGGTTTCGATCTGCATCTCGTGGGTTTTTTCCAGGATCTGCCGCAGTGTGAAAATTTGGTCGATGGTGGACTTTCCCGGCCTGAAACCGCACTGATAAGGACGTATCAGGTTATTGACGAATGGTTTCAGGCGTTCACACAAGACGGCAGAGAGGATCTTGTACGATATGTTAAGGAGACTGATCCCTCGATAGTTGGCGCAGTCAAAAGGGTCTCCTTTCTTGTGGACCGGACAAACGACGCTGAGATTCCACTCATCGGGCATGCTTTCCTCCGACCATATCTTACAGATGAGCTGGTGCATGCGCCCAACCAGATCATCTCCAGCTGCTTTAAACAGTTCCGCGGACAGTCCGTCCGCTCCAGCAGCTTTGTTCGACTTTAGTCTAGATATCGCTATCTTGACCTCGCCTAAGTCGGGGGGACGGAATTCTTGGTCATCCTCGTCCAAATTAAGTGGAATATTCTGCCTGACAGCGGAATTTGTGTCGTCATCGCCGTTTAACAGTCTGCAGAAGTGATTTTTCCAAATTCTCAGCATCGACTGCGATTCTACTACTAGTTGTCCATTTTCATCCCTGCAGGCTTCTGTCCGAGGTCTATACCCTCCGGATAACTGTTTTACCTTTTGGTAAAACTTTCGGACCTCCTTCCTGCCGTAACATCTCTCCATCTCTTCGATCGCGCGCTTTTCGTGCTCTTTCTTTTTCCTTCTGAGAAGCCGGTTCTCTTCCCTTCTCTTCTGCTCGTAGAGCTCACGAACAGCTCTCGTTGTTCGATGCAGAGTTGCCTTGTAGGCCTCCTGTTTGGCTGCATGTGCCTGCCTGCACTCGTTGTCAAACCATGGGTTCTTCTTTGGTGGTGTCGTAAAACCCAGCACATCAGTGGCAGCTTCTTTGATGGCTTCTTGACAACGTTTCCATTCCTGGTCTATTGTGGTTGTAGGCAGGGTCGAACTTTCGGAGAGTTTCAGGGAGACTCGGTCGGCAAAGTTCCTAACGATCGATTGCGATTGTAACTTTCCAACGTCAAAACGAGGTGTCCTGTCTCGACTCCGTATTTCTCTCGATATCCTCATTCTTTTGGCTACAACAAGGAAATGATCCGAGTCAATATTGGCTCCTCGGAAAGTTCGGACATCAAGAATATTGGAGGAGTGTCTGACGTCGATCGCAATGTGATCAATCTGGTTGACGGTTGATTGATGAATGCTAGAATTGAAATCCTTTGATGGAATTCTTGGTAATGAGAGCCTCGCAGACCTTTCTGCCGTTATCCATATCAAAGAATATTACATGTTTGTCAATGATTCCGTTAAGGTCAGGATTACACAACTGGCTGCTTAATCCGTCACTGTAATAAACATTCGCATTAACACATGTCCCCCCCAGGAAAAATCACATCACAGAAAAACCCCCCAGGAAAAATCGGATATCCAAAATATCGTTCCCTCATTTGTTTGATGACCCCAACAATAAACTGACTTGCACTACTGCAGTAAAAGGAGAGATCCGAACGACTACAGATTCTTCTGTTTATTCTAAGTTCTATTCTTACCCCATGGTACTCAAGGAAGAGGTCGAAAATCAGGTACAAAGTCTACTAGAAAGTGGCATAATAAGACGTTCTAGATACCCATACAATTCACCCGCATGGATTGTAACTAAGAAGTCTGATGCGTCTGGAATAAAAAAATTCAGATTAGTAATAGACTATCGAAAGCTAAAAACTATTACAATAGCTGACCGGTGACCCATTCGGATATAAATCAAGTGCTCTCAAATTTGGGAAAGAACAAATGGTTTACCGTCATTCATTGAAAGATTGGGTTTCACCAGATTCCCGGAATATCGGAAGGAATCCGATATGGAAAATACCGCTTTTTCAATCAATCATGGGAAATATGAATTTACGAGGTTACCATTCGGTTAAAAGAATGCACCCGCAATCTTTCAGAGAGCTTTAGATGATATACTCCATGAACATATCGGCAATATATGCTATGTGTACATAGATGATATTATCACCTTCAGTCCCGATGAAGCAACACATCTTACGAATAGTTTCGAAACACTGAACAAAGCAAATATGAAGGTGCGGCTCGATAAGTCTGAATTCTATAAACATCAAGTAGAATTCCTAGGGTTCATTGTATTAAGACCAACCCGGAAAGAGTTAAAGCAATACAGAATTTTTCACCTCCAAGGACTTTGAAATAATTAAGATCTTTCCTTGGTCTGTCAGGCTATTAGACGATATGATCTTAACATATCCAGATTATAAAGAGCCCTTCGAGCTAACAACTGACGAACAGACCTCAAATTATGCCATTACCGCTGTTTTGTCACAGCAAAATAAGCCTATAACGTTAATTTCGAGAACACTAAGCAGAACCGAAGAGACTCCACAGAAGGAAAACTAGCCTTTACAGCCATAGACAAATTTTCGAAATACGTCATAACCAAAATAATTAGTTCAAAAGCCGTTGTAGATATCAGACTTCCCTTGAGAAAAATAATGGTCAGGTTGAAAGATTTCATTCAACTCTTGCCGAAATAATGAGACGTTTAAAAGCTGAACACATCTACCAATCGTTTCAAGAATTATTGGCAGCAGTTGTTAATGCTTATAATTTTTCAATCCACTCTGTTACGAAGAAAAAACCCGTCGACATATATTTTAATACAAATATACTCGTAAGTTCATACGTTGAACAGAAAGCTCACTTAAAATCAAAGCAGGAAAATGATTTAGCATATCATAATAAAAACCGAAACCCCAATTAGAAACTATTTCCCAGCAGATATCATCTTTATTAAAGTTAATAAAAGGCTAGAATCCAAACTGTCAGCTAGGTATAAAAAGGAAACGGTGAGAGAAAATAAGTCCACTACCGTCATAACAGAATCGGGAAAAGCTGTCCATAAATCAAACATGAAAATTGATATATAAATATTTTCATTTTTAACTCTACAGATTCTTGACTGTACTAACTCTCCAATAATTCTACTAAGATTAATCCATATCGTGGAGATAGAACCATATGAATATTTTAATACAAAAGCAACGTCATTGATGCAAAGGCAGATTCCACGGATCAATCCCCTATTCCCACTCCTGCAATATGAAATGGACCAAATAAGTAACTTAATTTCTAATTTGAAAATACACAAAGCAAAAAGAGAAGTGCGGCAGCGGGTAGTGCCGACTACAATGATTTTGAAATAATTAGAAGTAAAATTAATAATGTAATAGGAAACAATAACGAGCAACTAGTTTTAAATAAAGATTATGTCGAAATAATAAATTCACTGACGAATGTTACCAACACGATAATAAACTTAATTAAAAAAGATAGTGCTGTAGAAACACAATTAATTGTAACACTAATGTATAGAATTAAGCTAATAAAAAGAGGATTTAAAAAAATGTAATTTGTGCGGCTGAGCTAGCAAAAGCTAATATTGCAAGTTCCAACATCTTATCAAAAAAAAATATTTTTAGTATTGCAGACATGGAATAAAGACGTTTTGCCATCTGCAAATGTTGAAGAAGCACTGAAATTTGTGGATGTTAAAATCGCTACCGATTCTAAATGTTTACTTTCTATTGTAAATGTACCGAATACAAATAAGGAAATATGAAGTAATGAATTAATATAAAAGATTAATTTCAGAAGCATATTAAGAAATAAAAAATCAATCTCTGGAATTTTAATAAATTGATATACTATCAATGAAATGTCAGTTTGTAAGTTTTCAGATTTGTTAGATCTAAGCCATGATGAATGTGTAATTAGTTTGTTAGAAAACAAAAATGCATTATGTAACGCCAACAACAGCCAGAACATTCCACAAGTGGAGGAGATTGCTTCAGGCCTCATTATCCTCAATAGATTCACCGGCAGCGTCAAATTTCATAACGAAACCCAGACCCTTGCAGGAATCTATGTTGTCAAACTTATTAATGACAGCATTGTCATCAATAATAAAAAGTTGTTAGCATTCAAACCTTACCACCTATGCTCCATCCGTCATCCGATGATTTGGCAATAGAAGAAGTTCTATCTCTGGAACTGATGAAAGAACTGCACACAAAAAACACTCAGCTTATTCACAAGAACCAAGATGAGAAATACTCCCACCAGATAGTTACTTACGTCATAATCTCGGCAATTTTTCTGAAGATAACTCAAATAACATTACGTCGACACCACCCTTAATAGCAACAAGAAAGGCACCTGCACCACCCACTCTTGCAACACAACATCAAGATCAGATCAACATACCAACATCTCCGGAAAGTTATCCCAGCATTTACAATATTCCATTCTGATCAAAGCTGCGTGGACGCATCATCTTAAAGAGGGAAGAGTTAACGTATTTTTATACCAGCAATACCTTCAGTCGCTCCAGTTCATTACCCAACACAAGAAACTGCAAACGCATCTGTTTGACGAATGTAGATCAGCACATTATGGGTCAGCGCGCATTGCACTCTCGCGTCGTCAATAATCACTGCGTCAACATCTGCTGTTCGCTACCTCCACTGCGTCAAGTAATGCAATTCGATAATTAGGCCAGAATAAGTAAGAGTAGGGTAAGTGTTATGTGTAAACGGATTGTGAAGTCAGTCTTCAATAAAGATTCATAAAGAATACATTTAATTTATATGCCCCCAAAGATCTCTTCGGGTGAGAAATTATCTAAATATATAAATACTGCAAAATCGGTAGATGATCCTTAGTCGCGCAGCAAACATTTACTGTGTAAAGCGATACTGAGAGTTCAATCTTAGAGAACATAGTGTTTTACGTACTCTGTGATGGAAACAGAAAAAAACAGTACTTATGTAGTTTTCTACAACATTCTCCATCATTTTCAGCAGAAATTATGTGTGACAGATCAGTCTGCTCTTCTTTCTAACTCAATTTTGGAATGAACACTACCTTTGCCCTTATCCACTGGTTTGGTATGTATCCCATTTTTGTTTTTATTAGGGGGGAAGCTTTCATTTTGAAGTTGGGCTGGAGATTTCAATGGCTGGAACGAGCTTATTGCCAATTCCAGACGTCCTTTGGGGAATATTTCTATCAAAACTCTCCACTTCAGTCCCCTAGTCTTGGCAAATTGATTCCAGACCCGTCTTTTTCAGTGTAGCTGCCATCATGTTTCTTTAGAGTTTCTGAATCTCCCCTATTTTTGACAGCGCTTTATGTAGTCTACCTGCTACAGGGGTATTAGTTATTATCTCACAGAAACTTCTAAGAATATCTCTCTTAACTTGCCTTATTTCAATATTGTAGGATGTGAGTGACCTTTTGTAGATTTAACAGTCCCCTGTTCGTTTGGCTCATTAAACAGCATGCGTGTTTTGGCCCGCAGATTGGATACTTTATTGCTCCACCACGGTACTTTCCACTTCCACTTAAAGGTGATGGTTATTGGACAACTTGCTTCAAACGCTGTTGTGATAGCATTGGTTGTGCTATCTATAACATGTCATAGCTCAAGAAAGTGGGCCGGAGCTCTTCTGGTACCAAATGTGAACCTTATTGTCTTCTAGCTTTGGTTCGTAGGTATCGAGTTTTACCTGCCTACTTAAGTTGTCGAGGTCAAACCTAATTATTCTATGGTCAAACATAGATGGTTCGTTGGATACTTCCTAGTTTCTGATTAGGTTCCTAAGACACTGCCTATAGTGAAGTCAAATACTTCCTACTACTCAGCATTCCTACATGTCAGTCATTTGACTGGCCCGCTTTAGAGATGGTCGGCTGGAGAATTGAGCTATTGTACGTTTGAGACAGATGCCCCGCTTCCTTACTCAAGGAGTAAACTCTCCTCTATCTCCATTTGTAAAACCGTTTTGTGTTGCTTTTTAGTGTTGCTATTATAGTTAGCTAAAGTAATTGTGTTTGTATTTGATCACCTAAGAGGATTATTGGTCAATACCGAGTCCCAGTACCTATCTGGTTCCCTGAATACGAGCATACAGCACCTTCCACAATTTTGTGTTCATACCTTCATCTTGGGCCTTGAGGAGAGCAAGTGTAGTCTTGTGTATCCCTTCCACATTTAGTACTCAGACCTAATCCTTTCCAATTACCTAATTTGAGTGCTTTTGCTCAAGCCCTTTAGCAGTTTGCTGCATCACGCATTCTACTAGTAGCATCCCATGCCTGAAATGTATGCTTCGGAATATGAGCTTATGTTGCCATCATCGGACCATTTCAATAACCAGCTTCTCCCTTGGATATTCACAAGAAAGAACTGCTACCCTCTCGGCCATCGTCGACCCTGTGGACTTTCTGCTAACACTCTTTCTGCTAACAGTTGCACAGCTTCTGCCATCCGAAGTAGCAGTTTGCTTCGTGGGTCCCGTCTTCTACCTGTCCTGCTTCGGGGACACCCTTCATTTTTTGTGTGCCGTTGGCGCGAGTATAGAAGTGAAGCTACTGCTCCTTTTTTCCACGCTTTCTCAGGCACTAGGCCCTTCTCCGGGTCGCGAAGATACCACCTGACTCCAGCACCACTGAGCCCCTCCTGAGTGGATAATCCAATCCATCTGGTTGTCTCGGAGCCGACGTCGGTTGACAACTGCTCCCCATTCTCTTTGCTTGGGCTTTAGAGGATTGAGGCGTCCTAGAGTTGCTAGACTCCACTTCCCTTCTCTCCTTTGCTCCCTCAGATAGAAGTACGGAAAGAAGATTTTTGCTCTCACTTGCGACATCGAAAGTTTGCGTGCCCTTGCCTATCGGTTTTCCAGGGGCTGCAGGGGTGCTGGCTTGCACCATCCTTGCACCACCCCTGATGGCAGCTTCACGCTTAGAACGCTGCGGCCTAACGTTTAGCACGCTGCTACTTCTGAGGTTACCCCCTGTAGCGTTTTTAGCTCGCCTTCAATTATATGTATTTTTATTTTTGGGTTGAAAATTTAATGCTCCGCCACGCCAGAGCCTCGAATTAAAGTCATCTATACTCTCCTAAAAGCGGCCCGTCAAAGGAGTGGTTTCGGTAGAACACAGCGCAGTATTATCCCCTGGCTGCGAACTATATCCAGCGGACACAGTTCACACAACACCCTGGATTATTGGGTGATAGACTTATTTTGTCGACCTCTGATTCCTTCTGGTCACAGCATCTCTGTTCATCTATAGCCATGCTGTGTCTGTCAGAGTCACCTTTTCAGCAGGCATTGAGGACCGACTTAAGCCTTAAAAACGTGCATAAGCAACTAAATATTTTGCCTGGCAATGCTTCAAGTTTCAGTCTGTCATATATTGGAGGAAATTCGTTAAAATCTTGCTCGGTATACAAGCACACTCGCAGTTTTGCGTTAAATTACAATCACTAGTTTTCACAAATGGTTCACAATGACGCACAAAACCCTTGGCTTAACTACACCACCATCAAATATTGAGTATTAAAACGAAATCTTCATGAGTGAAGTTTATATTTAATATTGAGTGTTAAAACGAAATCTTCATGAGTGAAGTTTATATTCAATCCAACACTTAGCTAAACCAGCAGATAAGCCTGAACTCTGAAAACGGGCATAAATATTTTTGATGCATTTGCTACTTTCAGGAATCTTAATTGGAATTGGTGGGTCGTTACTATAACTTTCTTTTTTATCCCGTTGTCTCTTCCATTTTTTATTTTTAGTTTTATTGCCATCTAAAGGGTGATTTTTTAGCCATTATCTTTTTGGCAACACTGGTTTAAACAGCTGACCCACGTTTCGAGTTTTGTTTCACTGTCGAACATCTTCAGTTTGGTCTATAATATAAACAATGGTCTATAATATAACCAATACAAACGAACAACGCTTGCAAATTATTGTATTTTATTATAAAAATGCGTGCTCTGTCAAGAAAGTTCATCGCGCGCTTCTTCCATTTTATGGTCAGTTTAGACGAGGCTCATATTTGGCTCAATGGGTACGTAAATAAGCAGAATTGTCGATTTTGGAGTGTATATCAGCCAAAAGCATTGCAAGAGCTACCAATGCATCCAGAATAAGTCACAATTTGGTGCGGTTTATGGGTTGGTACTTCTTGAAAGATGATGCGAATCGTAACGTAACTGTGAATGGTGAGCGCTATCGTGAGATGATATCCAACTTTTTTTTGCCCAAAATGCAAGAGCTTGACTTGCATGACATGTGGTTTCAACAAGACGGTGCCACATGCCACACAGCACGCGCAACAATGGACTTATTGAGAGGCGAGTTCGGTGAACATTTTATTTCACGTTCGGGACCGGTCAATTGGCCGGATCGATCGTGCGATTTAACGCCTTTAGACTATTATTTGAGGGGCTATGTTAAAGCTCATGTCTATACAGACAAGCCCGCTTCAATTGACGCATTGGAAGACATTGAAGCCATTGAAGCATTTATTCGTGAGATACCGGTCGAAATGCTGGAAAGAGTATGCCAAAATTGGACTAAGCGGATGGACAATTTGAGTCAACTTTCATATAGCTTTTAAAAAATCACCCTTTAGTTGATTTCCTACATAAATTGTATACCTACTTAGCGCACATCTTCCCATGCATATAGGACCTCTTTTAATTGCAATAAAACTTATGAAAACATTACGTCAAACCCCAACTATGTTCTTAGTTTTTGGTTTCAAGAACCGTTCCAATTATGGAACGTAGGAAATCGACTCAAAGAAAAAACAACGTATGACTTCATAAAATTTAAATTAATATATTTCAAAACCATGATCTAATATTATATGTTTATATTCATAAATTCTAGTGCCTGTATTTATTTTCTATGGAAATCTATTGAACATTTATTGTGCAATGCAACGTTATAGGTTTCGCATTTCATAGCAGTATTTTTAAGCCATAATCCGCAACGGCTTTGTTGTCTTATAATGTGAGTCCTGCCGTCTAGTCGAATTCTCTCCGGAACACGTTTTATTACAGCTAGCGAAGACCTAGGCTGTTTTTGTTATGGCTGTAGTACTTGGCGCGTCTTTTACCAAAAGATACCTTGTGAAAAATAATATATTTTCGGTGTCATTCCTTTTTGAAGGAGGTGAAATTTTAAATGTACTATGCAACGGGATTGATCAATTCGAATCAATTCAAATCATTGTATCATTGTACCGGACTAAAGTGATGTCGGAAAAGTGTCAGTGCATCGGTTGAAAGATCTCCTTCTAGGGTTTTTCATCTCCTTCAAGTCCTTCAAAGGCGCATTTTCAACCCCGTTAGCCCGTATTGTACCTGTCGCATCATGACCTAACTTCTTTTCTTAATCAAGGAGTTTAAAAGATGATTCCAGATGGTAATTCTGACATGAGGTCCAATACAACGGAGCCCGAACAGCAAACTCTGGATGCACTGAACCAAAAATTGTTCATAATATTAATGAACAGCAATCGTTAACGTTATTCGCGTTTGCTCAACGAACACTTTCACTTCAACGAACTATTCGCTAATATTACGAATAAACCTACAAATAAATTAAGTTTAACATATGATTCGTTGATTCAATGAACTAGCGTTCATTAAAAGTTAAAATGATCTGTAAGCTTTTCCCAATGAAATCGTACTTTGCATCAATTAAAGTGTTCGTTGAGCCAATGAACTTCTTCATTTGTTGTAAAATGCTATATTATATCAACATTTCGTTGTGCGAACGAAATCGTACGTTGCTTCAACGAAAGCGTACGTTGAGCCAACGAAATCGTACTTTGCTTTCACGAAAATGTTCGTTGACACAATGAAATCGTCCGTTGGAGAGTTTTTTTTTTGTTACTTGTATGGTATTGTGACTTAGGTAAGAACTGAAAAGAAATATTTAACAAAAGTGTTCAATATTATAGCGCATTATTATGACGAAAATAATATCCATATGGACTTGTCAACTTGTACACTACTTTGTACACGTATCTTTTTTGCTATATTAGGAATTTTATAGAACTGCCAAGAGGAAAGATTATCAAAATATACTGTATTATTATTATTGTTATTGTTATATATACTCGTAGATATATTGTGCCCCATGTTCATAACTTTGCTTTCTTAAGAACTCCCGTCTCTCCCTGCACTTCTGATCAGAGTTGTATTATCCTGTTACCCGAAGCTGGAAGAGATTTGTCCTAGAGTATTCTCTATAAGCCAGTTTCCTTTAGCAATCTGAGAATGTGAGCTGGTTAAGGTAACTCCAATTCTTCCTCTAATATTAGGTGCATGCCTAAATATCTTTGCCTTTTGTGGACAAGTGCCGCACAAAATCCCAGTATATGTTCTGGATTTGATTAGATTCTCCGCAGCATCTGCAGAGACATTCTTTTGATACTCCTAGTTTCCTTAGGTTTTCCTTAGGTCTACAGTTTCCTGTAAGGAAGCCTGTTTGGATACGGATGTTGTTTTTGCTCATTCTGAAGCACCCCTCAAACCTCTTGAGGTTATATTCGCCCAAGAGCTTCTTGACCTGCTTCATGCCATGAGCATTGCTCCAATTATCTGTCCGGTTACTTCTTTCTAGTTCCCTGAACTCTGCCCTGAGGACGTAATCTCATACAGCGCAGAATGGTTTTGGGCCTAGGAAAGATTTCGATGCCCCGAGGGAGTCGGCCATTTCATTGCCTTCGATCTCTATACGGCAAGGTATCCAACAATGTTTTACTCTGTTGGATACTCTGCTCAGGTCCTTAAGATTCTGTAGACATTCCCACTCGAGCTTGGATTTGATTTTAAAGGAATCTTGTGCCAGGATAGCGGCACGGCTGTCCGACATTATTGCTACGTCGCAGTTGGTATAATTTTTGCCATGATTTATATAAGCGCATCTGTTTATGGCATAGACTTCTGCTTGAAAGATGCTGGTGTCTTTGTCCATGGGTTCGTAGTACATCGTCCGGGGTTCAAATACTCCTGCCCCTGTTCCCATTAGTTCTTGATTCATCTGTATACCATTTCACCATATTGCTGCTCAGTCTGTGGATTATGAAATCGTTGCTAAAGTTTTTTTTGGTACTGAGCTTAATGATGAACTTCTTTTGGAAGTTGAATCTTGATTGCGTCATCCTTCGGAATGGCCAGTGGAAGCTTTTTCACTAGTGCATCGATTTCTCTCGGTATAATGCACCTGCCTTTTCCCATCCCTTCTTTTGCCATTCTCATGATTGTTTTATTTGTACCTCTATGGCCGCAGATATGCAAGTTCTCATGCCCTCTGTAACAGAGGCATGCCAAAATTTGAACTTTTTGAGTGTCTCAGGTTGGTTCGTTTGGGCCTATTGCACCATATGTATTTTTTGGCTTAACAATAGTTATGTACATTCACTTAGGATGCTTGGGCTGCAACCCCAGGATTTGCCCGCTAAGCTTCTACAAATCATTTCAGTACGCGTCGCCTCCTGGTGATCTCTTCTCTTTTCCAGATGAGTTTGCTGTCTAAGATAACTCCTAGATGTTGTACATATTTTACTGTAGCCAATATTGTGCCTGAGAAACAAATTTGTTTTAGTCGTTTCAGTTTGTGTTTTCTTGTTCAAGGTACTATGGTGGTATTTGCCGGATTTAGATTAAGCCCAGCTGATAAGCACCACTCTTAAGTTATTTTTAGTCCTCATTTCATGATATCACACAGGTTTCCTCCATCCTGCCTCCGGATATAATGACTATATTATCAGCATATGCCTGACTTTTGTAAGGCTGATGGGCCTGTAAGATTGAGACATCCTCGATTCTTTCTTCCCTTACTTTCAACTATCCTTTCAACTATACTATCCCAGCACTAAACAACTTCTAGTTATAATGGTGAGCTATGGAAACAGATGCCTTTTACCTTTTTGGAGTTAGGCTGGTATAATTCCATCAAACCCAGGAGATTTGAATGTCTGGAATGATATCATATCTATATCTATCTATATCTATATCTCTCCATAACATGTTCTAGCTCAAGAAAGTGGGCCGGAGCTCTTCTGGTACCAATGTGCTCCTTTTTGCCTTCTAGCTACGATTCATAGATATCCTAGTTCGTGTTTCTCGGATTTCTTGAAGTGCTGCCAGACTGCTGGAGATGTCCAATTCAAACCTAATTAGTCTATGGTCAGACATAGATCCTTAGTTGCCTACTTCCCAGTTTCTGATTAGATTATTGAGACACTGACTGCCTAAAAGTCGAATACTTCCTGCCTAACCCTCATGGCAAAAGTAGGATTGTTCCTAACATGAAAAATAGTAAGTGACGAGCTTAAAAACATTTTAGCAAGCACCCTTTTGTTTGGGTTTTTGCACCTACAGAACATGTTGTGGGCGTTCCAATTAATATTGGTATTTGTAACCTTTCGCAGTGCACCATCAGTTGTTGTAGAGATGTTGGTAACGCCGGCTCATCTCCCGCAAAGTATTATATATATTTTCATTGTATCATACTCTGCAAGCAGCACATAACTAATATTGTTATTAATAAGAATGCAGGCTGTTGGGTTGATCACACTGTTATCCCAAATTACCTTAACATTCCTACATGTCAGGATCTACGGCTCCTGAATCAGAACGCAGTACAGATTTTCTTTGGTGAACAGCCTTGCTATAACAGCAGCAAGGCTGTCCATTTGCAAAACCGTTTTTTCATGCTCTCCTTCGGACGGTGAGTCTTCAGAGAGAGACATGAATTCTTCATCTATCTCTGACTCAGCCACCTGCTCAGCAGAGGAAGTGGGTGTTGCAGCCTGTAAAGAATCTATTTCCCTCTCTACTCTCCGATATTGGAATTGGATTGCTCAGCTGATGCATCCCCTCCTCCGATTTATTGAGTCCAGACACTACTACGTTGCCGAACCTGAAGCTAAAGCAATTGTGTTGGTGTTTGATCTCCTAAGAGGACTGTTGGTCGATACCGAGTCCCAGTACCTGTCTTGTTCCCTCACACTAGCATACAGCACCTTCCCCAATTTTGTGTTCATACCCTCATTTTGGGCCTCCAGGACAGCAAGTGTATTCTTTTGCTCCTGTCCGGCGCTCTTTGGGAATTAACATATACATCCTTTCCACATTTAGTACTCAGACAAACTCCTTTCCAATTACCTAATTTGGTGCTGTGTTGCACCATCAAGGATTCACATAACACCCTGGATTAGGGGGAGGGGTTACACTTAGTTCGTCGACTTTAGCCTCCACACCACCATGGCCTTAGTCGAATCCATAGAAACAGTAAAACTCCCTATTAATGACGGAGCAGTAACATTAGGAAGTATGTACTATATTTAACTCGAAAAATAGGAAGCATCTATCTCATATTTTAGTATAAGATAATTTTTATACAATAAGTTGCGAAAGAAAATGCTGATCAGTGCTTACGGTCAATACATTATTTTCATCGATTTGTCATCTGACGAATTTGGCCATTGCTATTATTAACGTAGTTAGTAAAATATTATAATATATAACTCAAATCATTTGGTTTCCTAGATTTACATGGATTTTAGTAATTTGTATGTTTCGGCAAATGTTCTTGAACAATGGGAAATGGAACCAAGGGAAGCTATACAAATTTTTGGTGGATGAAAAAAAAAAAAACATAAGGAGAAGCAAATTAAAAAAAATGTTACGTTTAGCAGAAGTGAGTCTACGAGTGCGTACGATTAATTAAATTGTCCATAAATACGGGTTCGATCACTGGATTGTGACGAATGAAACATATAAGTTCACTTAATTTATATTTATACTACCAACCATTTAAACTTGTTCGTCGCGAACAAGATTCAGAATTCCCCCCTTGTACGGTGCCAGTTGATCTGATGGACGACTTTCATTTTTGTTCTACTGCTGGCATTCCATTGTATCCGGTATACCACATCATTAATCCGCTTTATTATCTTGTACAGTCGTTCCCAATGTGTCTGCAGCTCGGGTGACAGTCCTTTCTTCCGTTGTGGATTGTGAAGCAACACCAATTGTCCCTCTTCAAAGCCTCCAGAATTAGCTTTGACGTCATACCTCGCCTTCATTTTGTCACTCTTGAATTGTTTGTCGATATGCTAAGTCTCAGGTCTGCTGGAAGCCTTAACTCCGATCAGAATACTACTTTTGCTGGTGAAGTGTATGTTGTGTCATGGGTATGTGTTCGTCCCAGTCTCGTTGAATCTTATCAACCACTTTCCTCTGGTGATCCTCAAGTGTCCGCTTGAATCTTTCCACCATACCGTCTGACTGTGGGTGCAACGGTGGTGTCCTTATCTTGTGTATGCCTAAAGTCCGACACAATTCCTTGCAGACTAGAAATTTCTTCCTTGGTCCGAGTGTAGCTCCAAAGGAACTCCGAAACGGCATACCCAATTGTGGAGTAACGCATCCGCACAAGGCTTCCTGATTCGGTATGGCGTAAGCCTCCCGCCACAAGCTGGAGTAGTCGATTACCATCAGGACGTACTTGCCATTACTACCCTTTTGAATAGTGCTCCAAAGTTGTATTGCTGCATATTCCTACGGCTTTTTGATTGTAGTCCATTTGCCTTTGTGCAACTATCACACGCTTGGATCCATTCGGCAACAGACTGTTGACATCCAGCCCTGTAGAATCTCTGTTTGGTTTTCTCAACCGTCTTATTGATGCCCATATGCCCTCCACTTAATCCCTTGTGATATTCCTCCAGAATTTCGCGAATTCTTCCTCTTGGAACCACAATAGAGTTACGTGCTGTCTGGCCGTCTTCACTTTCCAAACGCGATGCAAGCAACCATTCTTTGTCGACTTCGACACTGAGCCCAACATGCTTTGGCGACTGGATTTTCGCTGGACACGTACTATGGCCTCGATAATAGTTGATAGATCCGGATCATTGTTCTGATCCCTGCAGACATCGATAATGTGTTCTCTTTCTTCGGCCCTTATGCAATGTTTGGACTCCACTTTACAAGGACCTCGCGATAGTGCATCCTTCGCGTGACGCAGTAATTTCATTCAGGCTTGGATAGAATTTTACTGAAATAGACAATTACCTTTTCCTAGCCATCGATTACTTGGCTGAGGACACCACCTATGCCACTATGCCATAAGCATTTGCATCCGTGTCCAGTATAAATGTGTTGCCAAATACTGGATACGCGAAGATTGGGGCGGAACAGAGCAGCTTCTTAAACTCTTAAAACGCTATCTCCTGCGGCTCCTTCCCCACAAACTGCTGATTTTTCCCCGTTAACTCGGGCAAGCTATTCGCCCGATTCGTGAAACCTGTTACTAAACTCACATAATAGGTGCACAATCATAGAATGCTAGTGCAGATTTGTAGATCTCTGCCAATCTATGCAACGTTTGCACTAAACTTTACAAAGACCTCGCGACAGTGCACCGTTCGCGTGACGTAGTAGTTTCCTTCAGGCTTGGATAGAATTTTACTGAAATAGACAATTACCTTTTCCTCGCCATCGATTACTTGGCTGAGGACACCACCTATGCCACTATGCCATAAGCATTTGCATCCGTGTCCAGTACAAATGTGTTGCCAAATACTGGATACGCGAAGATTGGTGCGGAACAGAGCAGCTTCTTAAACTCTTAAAACGCTATCTCCTGCGGCTCCTTCCCCACAAACTGCTGATTCTTCCCCGTTAACTCGGGGGAATAACATGAAAAATAAACAAAGTGATGTAAGTTAACACGACGCACTTGACCGTGAACCCAGTGTAAGGAATAGTCTCTACGGGAACTGTTGACACAGTTTGTTCAGGTGCATACTTGTTCCCACGACAACTGAATGGTATTGCATCGCACTGGGATCATGTTGCGCCGCTCCGCATACTGGGCGATGGGAACGTCGGCTTCCCATATGAAGCGAAGTAGCATTAAGTTTAGTCTAAGTTTTGACGTGTTACAATTCGGTCAAATAAACGAAGATTAAGAAAATAATAAAATTGTTTCGATATAGTAAGTCGGACCGTTGAGGGGAGGCTCAGCCTCCCCGTTCACGTTTTTTTTATGAATCTCCTTCATGGATTCGTTAACTGGCGCCCGAGCAGGGACCGCTCTGTATACGACATCTCCTCTGTGACACGCTCAGATCGTCTAACCAGGATATAAAGTCGATACGTTCCATTGAACAAAAAGCCTAGTCCCCATGAGAACACTGCGCTTATACATCGACCATTCACGAGCATCCAATCGTACCCAAACACGAATGGAAGTCACATTTTAATGTTCGCGTCCAAAAAGGATAACACGATCTTGCGAAAGAGCGGTACTCAAAAGAAACGAATTTAGATATTTATCTTTTCGTTTTTCTTTTTTTTTCCTCTCTCAAAGATAATACGGTGGTGTTCTTTTTACGTAAAGCATATAATAATCTAATTCAATGTGTGGTGCTGTGATATTCCTAATGTAAGAAATCCATGAGCAAAGGTTGCTTTCTTCCTTTGAAGAATTGTGAAAAGTATAAAGAGAATAGTAAGAAGAAAGAAATTGGTCAAAAAAAAAAAAAAACACAAGGTAAAAACCGCATACCTAGATCTAAGTCTAATTTAAAGTGATAATAAGAATTAGAACAATCAAGACTACTTTTTAAATAAAAAATTATAGTTAGTGGCAGATTGCATAAACAACATAAAGGAAAGGAAATAAAAGGGTGTACAACCTACGGAAAGGTTATAAAAAAAAGAAGCCAACCTAATTGTACTGCTCTAGTGAAACGAAAAGACTTTCAAGGAAAAAAGAAGAAGAAAAAAGGAAAAAAACGTTTTTGTATAGCACAATGAATTAAAAGAATAGTTTTTGTGCAGAGCCCAAGTGTGAAATCTACACAAGTATAAAATATGAAAAAAATGGGTAGTGTTGGTGAGTTTAAGAAGACTGAATATTCAATTTTACATTTGGCAACGATTTCTGAGGTAAGATTATAATAACTATTTTGGATACCATAAATAAGTCAATAACAGATCTTACGGGGGCAGTTAATATTGGGACATACAAAAGAAATGGATACTCGGCTAAAGAGCATAGAAACGAGACCCGTGGGTGAGCCGGAAATTGTTGTTGAAAACGCAGAAATCGAACTCTGTGCTCGTAGGAATGCGGCTGATTTGAGGAATATCTCTCGTCTGCCAGACTGCGTAAAGGAGCTGCAAGTGTTCGATGGAAACCCTACGCAGTACGTAACGTGGGTACATACTGTTGAGGGGATCCTGAGGGACTTTGAGATAGTCAGGGCTAAGCCCATATATAGTGCTATATTACAGCATATTAAGCAGATAATAAGTGTGCCTGCCGATGCGTCCTTAGTTTCGTATAATGTTTTGGTAATGATTAGCGAGCCATTAAAAAGTGTCTCTCTCTACCTCGACAAAAGGAACATGAGAACACTGGAGCATCAGTTGAACCAACTCAAGAAAAACACGAGACTAGATGCGTTCTTCGCGGCTGTCAATCATCAACTCTCACTGATAGTGAGCAAAATAAAAACCGAATCTTTCAGTGGGGAAACAGTGACGGCACTCGTGGAGACACAGGAATAGGGCTCTAGACCTTTTCATTCGCGGCCTTAACGGCGACCTGGCCAGAATACTTATCGTGCAAAGGCCCAGGACTTTACCTGACGCTTACTCAGCCTGCTTGGAGATACAAAATTTAAATTATAGGAATCATATGATTCACAACTCTGGAGCATCAAATACAATAACGGCACTCATTAATCAGATGTTCAGGAAAGAATCGAGGCCTGTACTACAGAAAAAAAAACTACTTCTATGCTCCTCAACAACAACGTTATTCGCCTCCAATGGAGAATACGCCTCTCCCAAGACCAACAGCACCAAAACCTCAGCAAAAGATGGAGCTGGGGTCCACTCAGTCTCGTAAAGTGAACTACATGAATCGTCCTAGTGGTATGAATCCGTTTAAGAGAAAGTCATACTCGGATAACTACCCGCAAAAACAGCAGAATCACGTCAGGAAGAACCTAATTCAAATTATGAGGAGTTGGCAGAGAATGAAGTTTGCGATGAAGTAAATTTTATGAGGGCAATCGAAATTTCAATGCGAAGTTAAAATGGTGGAAATCTCCTATTGAAAAGTATAATTATGAGTTGGTGTATAAGCCAGGAAAATCAAATATCGTGGCAAACACACTTTCCCGACTCATTACTGACGTCATTGCGGGCTGAACCAGCACACAGTGAAGATAACGCTGATAAGCACTCTCTAACTGAAACTGCCAGTGAGCATAACAGTATTCACACCAAGACTACTAGTGAAGCACAATCATCATTGGGGACTGCCCATAGTGTTGACCAAGACAGCTCTGACTTGGTTCCGCATATTGAGGCTCTGATAAACGTGTTCCGAAATCAGATTATCATCAAGATTGGTTGGGGTCTAGAAATTCTAGAGGAGCCTCACCCGGGCCTTGCTCGTCATTACTTTGCTATAGATAACCAAGATAGCCAAATTGAGACCAAATATCCTTAACAGTATCAAAATCCCGGAATCACATCTTCAACTGCTTCAGGAAATATGCCTGGAGCATTTCGCCAATTACAAACTGCGGATTACTCAAAGGGTAGTAAGGGATGTGACAAATGAGGACAGGAAGGTTGACCTCATCCTGAAGGAACATAGGAGAGCTCATAGAAAGCCTCGAGAGAATCGGGAACAACTGCTCGAGAAATATTATTTCCCCAGCATGTCTAGTCTAATCAAGAAATACACGGGTACTTGTGAAATTTGTAAATTAAGTAAATACGACAGGCATTTGAACACGCCCGAATTCCAACCAACTCCTGTTCCATCATATGCATGTGAGATTCTGCACATGGATATCATGGAGCTACAGGATGAGAAGTTTATTACTTGCATTGATATGTTCTCGAAGTCGAAAAGGTATTCCATATAAAAAATAGATCGGCACTATATCTAAGGAATAAGATCACAAAGAGTACTGGTCACGGACGATGAGCGAAGTTTCTTAAGCCCCATTATCCTCAACTTAATCGAACTATTGGGCATTAGCCACTACCAAACGCCCGTCTACCGCAGTGAAGTGATGGGCGAGTGGAAAGATTCCACTCCACCAGACTAGAAATATATCGTTGCCTGAAGATGAAACACAAATACCTACGCGGTAAAGAACTATTGAATATCGCAGTTGACAGATATAACAACAGCATACATTCTGTCACCAAAAAGAAGCCTTCTGACATTTTTTCAATAGAACCCAACGTATAAACTACCAAAATTTGTTAGGATATCGTATTAGAGTCAATGAATTGAGGGACGAGATAGAGAGGAAACAAAACATGAGCCTGCTTAGGTTTAATAAGAAAAAGCAAACAAAGAAATACAATAAAGGAGACATAGTGTACACTGCATGTAAGGGAATTCGTGCAAAAAATAAACCCTTATACCGAAAAGAGGTTGTTGCCAAAGATAGCAAAGTTACGGTGTTGACAACCTCTGGGCATAGAATTCATAAAGCTCACCTTTAGAATGTGCGGCATAAGCCAGAACACCACTAAAATAAAACACAAAGTAAAACTCAGTAAGTTAAGGAACTCCCCGACACACAACCCATACCATTATTTAATGAATCGTAATGACATTACGGATGCAATGTACACTGAATATATTATGACACACTTGGGTAGAGCACGATAAAAAAAAAAGTTATTTTTGGCTTATGTAAATGAGTATCTAGAATTTTATATTGAATTATATGATTCATTTTTATAACTCAAATTTTATAAATTTATAATATGATAATCCACTGATAATTGTAAAATTACATTTTGTAAGAGTAATTGTAGAACTCATATAGAAATAAAAATTCAACATTTGTATTTCCATATAAGAATTTCCCTAGTTTCATGTAAGGATCCAGAAGAGCAAGCTTTTACTTGAATCCCTCTTTTCAGAATTGCTGCCATGCTGCAATTCTCGAACAAGATATTCTAAATGAAGCTATCATAATAAATAACGAGGTTAACGAAATAGTACGTGTCTGCCAAATGGCGAAAAGTGGTACAGCAAACACGAACCTCATGGATGAAGAAGAAATTAGTAGAATCATCGGTGAATTGGAAACTTTGCCTTATACCAACGCAATTGAAGTCGTAGAAAATGGATCATCACCCATTTACACGAATGGTCCAGTTCACCTTTATGTACTCTCTATGCCAAAAGTAAGAAGTGACTAATTTAACTTACTTTCAACGAGAGCTTCGACTACTGATGGTCTACATGATTGACATGGACTACGATAAAATCTTAATTAAACATCAGAGAACCTATGGGATTATCAACGAATGCATTTGTATTCATAATCAGATGATCTGAAATACTAAATCATTACAAAAACTTGAAGAGGACAGCTGTATTCCAAGGCTTTTAAAAGGAGGGCAGACAACATGTACGTTCCGCACTAACACACTGGAGATAATTGAACTAATCAAGAAAGACACAATTTTCCTTACGAACTTCATTGGGCAATTGATCTCAGAAAACAACTCAAGGGTCCTTAATGGCACTTACGTTATCCAATTGAGTGACGAAACAATCAAGTTAAAAAATATACGATATTTTTTAATATCATACATATACGATATTTCGTAACATTTACAAGCTCTTCCTACTCCTACAACTACTCCTACTCTTAACGAACATCACGAAGCCAGTACGAAAGATCGATCTGGAACATGTACACAGCATCAGTGTTAAGAACATTGCTCAGTTGAAGGACCTGAAAAATCAAGCTACATACCTTTCCTTAACAATTGTGGGGATCATAGTAATAATAGCAGTCGTAGCCTGGATTATTTGGCATCCAATCGTACCCATGAGAACACGAATGGAAGTCACATTTTAATGTTCGCGTCCAAAAAGGATAACACGATCTTGCGAAAGAGCGGTACTCAAAAGAAACGAATTTAGATATTTATCTTTTCGTTTTTCTTTTTTTTTTTTCCTCTCTCAAAGATAATACGGTGGTGTTCTTTTTACGTAAAGCATATAATAATCTAATTCAATGTGTGGTGCTGTGAAATTCCTAATGTAAGAAATCCATGAGCAAAGGAAGAAAGCAAATTAGTGAAAATTATAAAGAGAATAGTAAGAAGAAAGAAATTGGCCAAAGAAAAAAAAAACAAGATAAAAACCGCATACCTAGATCTAAGTCTAATTTAAAGTGATAATAAGAATTAGAACAATCAAGACTCCTTTTTAAATAAAAAATTGAAGTTAGTGGCAGATTGCATAAACAACATAAAGGAAAGGAAATAAAAGGGTGTACAACCTACGGAAAGGTTATAAAAAAAAGAAGCCAACCTAATTGTACTGCTCTAGTGAAACGAAAAGATTTTCAAGGAAAAAAGAAGAAGAAAGAAGGAAAAATACGTTTTTGTGTAACAAAAACAAAAGTTATGAATTAAAAGAATAGTTTTTGTGCAGAGCCCAAGTGTGAAATCTACACAAGTATAAAATATAAAAAAATGGGTAGTGTTGGTGAGTTTAAGAAGACTGAATATTCAATTTTACATTTGGCAACGATTTCTGAGGTAAGATTATAATAACTATTTTGGATACCATAAATAAGTCAATAACAGATCTTACGGGGGCAGTTAATATTGGGACAGATAAAAGAAATGGATGCTCGGCTAAAGAGCATATAAACGAGACCCGTGGGTGAGCCGGAAATTGTTGTTGAAAACGCAGAAATCGAACTCTGTGCTCGTAGGAATGCGGCTGATTTGAGGAATATCTCTCGTCTGCCAGACTGCGTAAAGGAGCTGCAAGTGTTCGATGGAAGCCCTACGCAGTACGTAACGTGGGTACATACTGTTGAGGGGATCCTGAGGGACTTTGAGATAGTCAGGGCTAAGCCCATATATAGGGCTATATTACAGCATATTAAGCAGATAATAAGTGTGCCTGCCGATGCGGCCTTAGTTTCGTATAATGTTTTTGATAATGATCTACCTCGACAAAAGGAACATGAGAACACTGGAGCATCAGTTGAACCAACTGTTTCAGAAAAACACGAGACTAGACGCGTTCTTCGCGGCTGTCAATCATCAACTCTCACTGATAGTGAGCAAAACAAAAACCGAATCTTTCAGTGGGGAAACAGTGACGGCACTCGTGGAGACACAGGAATAGGGCTCTAGACCTTTTCATTCGCGACCTTAACGGCGACCTGGCCAGAATACTTATCGTGCAAAGGCCCAGGACTTTACCTGACGCTTACTCAGCCTGCTTGGAGATACAAAATTTAAATTATAGGAATCATATGATGCACAACTCAGGAGCATCAAATACAATAACGGCACCCATTAATCAGATGTTCAGGAAAGAATCGAGGCCTGTACTACAGCAAAAAAAACTACGTCTATGCTCCTCAACAACAACGTTATTCGCCTGCAATGGAGAATACGCCTCTCCCAAGACCAATATCACCAAAACCTCAGCAAAAGATGGAGCTGGGGTACACTCAGTCTCGTAAAGTGAACTACATGAATCGTCCTAGTGGTATGAATCCGTTTAAGAGAAAGTCATACTCGGATAACTACCCGCAAAAACAGCAGAATCACGTCAGGAAGAACCTAATTCAAATTATGAGGAGTTGGCAGAGAATGAAGTTTGCGATGAAGTAAATTTTATGAGGGTAATCGAAATTTCAATGCGAAGTTAAAATGGTGGAAATCTCCTATTGAAGAATATAATTATGAGTTGGTGTATAAGCCAGGAAAATCAAATATCGTGGCAAACACACTTTCCCGACTCATTACTGACGTCATTGCGGGCTGAACCAGCACACAGTGAAGATAACGCTGATAAGCACTCTCTAACTGAAACTGCCAGTGAGCATAACAGTATTCACACCAAGACTACTAGTGAAGCACAATCATCATTGGGGACTGCCCATAGTGCTGACCAAGACAGCTCTGACTTGGTTCCGCATATTGAGGCTCTGATAAACGTGTTCCGAAATCAGATTATCATCAAGATTGGTTGGGGTCTAGAAATTCTAGAGGAGCCTCACCCGGGCCTTGCTCGTCATTACTTTCCTATAGATAACCAAGATAGCCAAATTGAGACCAAATATCCTTAACAGTATCAAAATCCCGGAATCACATCTTCAACTGCTTCAGGAAATATGCCTGGAGCATTTCGCCAATTACAAACTGCGGATTACTCAAAGGGTAGTAAAGGATGTGACAAATGAGGACAGGAAGGTTGAGCTCATCCTGAAGGAACATAGGAGAGCTCATAGAAAGCCTCGAGAGAAACGGGAACAAGTGCTCGAGAAATATTATTTCCCCAGCATGTCTAGTCTAATCAAGAAATACACGGGTACTTGTGAAATTTGTAAATTAAGTAAATACGACAGGCATTTGAACACGCCCGAATTCCAATCAACTCCTGTTCCATCATATGCATGTGAGATTCTGCACATGGATATCATGGAGCTACAGGATGAGAAGTTTATTACTTGCATTGATAAGTTCTCGAAGTCGAAAAGGTATTCCATATAAAAAATAGATCGGCACTATATCTAAGGAATAAGATCACAAAGAGTACTGGTCACGGACAATGAGCGAAGTTTCTTAAGCCCCATTATCCTCAACTTAATCGAACTATTGGGCATTAGGCACTACCAAACGCCCGTCTACCGCAGTGAATTGAATGGTCAAGTGGAAAGATTCCACTCCACCATGCTAGAAATATATCGTTGCCCGAAGATGGAAGACAAATACCTACGCGTTAAAGAACTATTGAATATCGCAGTTGACAGATATAACAATAGCATTCATTCTCTCACCAAAAAGAGGCCTTCTGACATTTTTTCAATAGAACCCAACGTATAAACTACCAAAATTTGTTAGGATATCGTATTAAAGTCAATGAATTGAGGGGCGAGATAGAGAGGAAACAAAACATGAGCCTGCTTAGGTTTAATAAGAAAAAGCAAACAAAGAAATACAATAAAGGAGACATAGTGTACACTGCATGTAAGGGAATTCGTGTAAAAAATAAACCCTTATACCGAAAAGAGGTTGTTGCCAAAGATAGCAAAGTTACGGTGTTCACAACCTCTGGGCATAGAATTCATAAAGCTCACCTTAAGAATGTGCGGCATAAGCCAGAACACCACTAAAATAAAACACAAAGTAAAACTCAGTAAGTTAAGGAACTCCCCGACACACAACCTATACCATTATCTAATGAATCGTAATGACATTACGGATGCAATGTACACTGAATATATTATGACACACTTGGGTAGAGCACGATAAAAAAAAAGTTATTTTTGGCTTATGTAAATGAGTATCTAGAATTTTATATTGAATTATATGATTCATTTTTATAACTCAAATTTTATAAATTTATAATATGATAATCCACTGATAATTGTAAAATTACATTTTGTAAGAGTAATTGTAGAACTCGTATAGAAATAAAAAATTCAACATTTGTATTTCCATATAAGAATTTCCCTAGTTTCATGTAAAGATCCAGAAGAGCAAACTTTTACTTGAATCCCTCTTTTCAGAATTGCTGCCATGCTGCAATTCTCGAACAAGATATTCTAAATGAAGCTATCATAATAAATAACGAGGTTAACGAAATAGTACGTGTCTGCCAAATGGCGAAAAGTGGTACAGCAAACACGAACCTCATGGATGAAGAAGAAATTAGTAGAATCATCGGTGAATTGGAAACTTTGCCTTATACCAACGCAATTGAAGCCGTAGAAAATGGATCACCACCCATTTACACGAATGGTTCAGTTCACCTTTATGTACTCTCTATGCCAAAAGTAAGAAGTGACTAATTTAACTTACTTTCAACGAGAGCTTCGACTACTGATGGTCTATATGATTGACATGGACTACGATAAAATCTTAATTAAACATCAGAGAACCTATGGGATTATCAACGAATGCCTCAGATGATCTGAAATACTAAATCATTACAAAAACTTGAAGAGGACAGCTGTATTCCACGGCTTTTAAAAGGAGAGCAGACAACATGTACGTTCCGCACTAACACACTGGAGATAATTGAACTAATCAAGAAAGACACAATTTTCCTTACGAACTTCATTGGGCAATTGATCTCAGAAAACAACTCAAGGGTCCTTAATGGCACTTACGTTATCCAATTGAGTGACGAAACAATCAAGTTAAAAAATATACGATATTTTTTAATATCATACATATACGATATTTCGTAACATTTACAAGCTCTTCCTACTCCTACAACTACTCCTACTCTTAACGAACATCACGAAGCCGGTACGAAAGATCGATCTGGAACATGTACACAGCATCAGTGTTAAGAACATTGCTCAGTTGAAGGACCTGAAAAATCAAGCTACATACCTTTCCTTAACAACTGTGGGGATCATAGTAATAATAGCAGTCGTAGCCTGGATTATTTGGCGAAAAATTAATCTCGAAGCTAACCTACCATATGTAAATCTGCATAACGTCGTACTTGATCCCAGGATCAATTCAGAAAATCAAACAGCAGCCGAATCACATCCGTCCCGAATCTGGTCGTCTGCATCTGATGGCACACATGATCTACGGGACGTAGATCTTTAAAGAGGGAGGAGTTAACACGACGGACTTCACCCTGAACTCAGTGGAATATAATAGCTGTTGACACAGTTTGTTCAGGTGCATACTTGTTCCCACGACAACTGAATGGTATTGCATCGCACTGGGATCATGTTGCGTCGCTCGGGATACACGCGCCGACATGAAAATGAAGAATCTGCCTACTGGGCGATGGGAACGGCGGCTTCCCATATGAATCACATTCTGAAATCTGGTCAAAAACGCAACTGCTCCTATCGATGGAATAAATCAGTGTCAACTAAAACGCTACATAAGTAGCATTGAAGCCGCATGTGACGCAGTATGGCCCCGCCACCAAAAACAACGTCGCGAGTGCCCCACCAGGGGAAAAAAAACAAAGCGTAGTGCAGTGAAGTAAAGTGTTTCGGTGTCGAGTGCGATCGGTCCGCTCCCTCTCGTCCCCTAATTCATAAGCCACTGCTGCGCATTCTCGGTCGCAACTTCCGTTTGATTTTATCAGGCATGACTGAGAGTGCGTAGCATCCGACGTAGCGGATTATAGAGGTGTGAAATTGTTGGTAGACCAACTCCGATTTATTGGATTTAAGCCTGAATAAATATAGCTTGGTGACGCTTTTCTTTTTACAACGCGGTCTCGCCCTCTACGTGCATAGTGATGAAGCTTACCAACGTTAACCTCAATAGGGCCTCTGCTCCAATCCGGAATTTTATTTTCTCTGATTAAAACTCCATGTCCGTAAGTGTTTTATCCACTACTGCTTTATTTATAGAAGTCCAAACATGGATAGCAATTCAACTTTTAACGAACTACTATATCTCAAGAATTTTATCCCTGTATCCTCGCACTGATATTACCATTGCGGGCTATATCAGCTAATTTCTCGTTATCGCCAGACACAGTTAGAGAACAAATTCCTAAAAGAACAGTATGGCTATACGAGAAAGCCGATTGGAGCGCTCTAAACAACTTCTTTAGGAATTTTAAGTGGTCACTATGCTTACTCGATAGTGACGTGGATGCCGCTCCTGATATGATCACAAACATTCTACTGCTGGGCATGAGATCCTTCATTCCTCACAGAGTGAAGTGTATCAAGTCCAAAGCAAACGCATGGTATGACTCAAGCTGTAAAGAGGCTATCAGGTTGAGAGAGTTGAATTTCCGTATATACAAAGTAAACCGTACTGAGGAAAACCGGAATAAGTTTAAACGGGCCAGAAATGACTGTAATGCAATTATAAGATGTGCGATATTCTCGTATGAGCAAAAGTTGAGGCAGAAACTGCTACAATGTCCCAAGTGTAGCAAACACTTTTGGTCATTTGTAAAAAACGTAAAGAATTCCGCCTCGTCTTCAATTTCCACCCTCATTTACAATGACATCCCTGTTGCTGTTAGCTCATTAGACAAAGCGAATCTGCTTGCGGCGCATTTTGCAGCTAGCTCAACACTGCCAGATTCCAATATGTTGCCACCTGTACTTGAGAGCGTTGATTTCACCATGGGACAAATCCACTTCCACACTCATAAAGTTGCAAGAGTACTTAAAGATCTCGACGTACACAAATCCGCTGGCCCGGATGGTATTCCCCCCATTCTTCTGAAGAGGTGTTCTTCTGCGCTGGCAAAACCACTCCGTAAGCTTTTCGATCTATCCTACTCTTTAGGTCTCTTTCCAAGCAGATGGAAAACAGCATTTGTCCAGCCCGTCCCTAAAAAGGGCGAATCTTCGTCACCCACTTCGTACCGACCCATAGCACTCACGTCCCATCTTTCTATGGTCATGGAAACGCTGATAAATCGTCAGCTTATAAAATACCTCGAATCGCGGAAGCTATATTTCCAAGGCATTTGACAGAGTTTGGCATCAAGCTCTCTTGTCGAAAATACGTGCCTATGGTGTCGATGAATCTCTTCTTCAATGGATTAGAAATTACCTTTCGAACCGTTCAATTCAAGTTGTTTTGGATGGGTTCAAGTCTGATATCCACCAAATAAATGCTGGTGTTCCCCAAGGCTATGATCTGTCTCCGACACTCTTTCTCATTTTTATAAATGATCTCTTGTCTGCTACTTCTAATCGAATCCATTCCTTCGCTGATGACAGCGCCCTCAGCTTTTCATATGCGTTCCAAGACTCACGACCCCGCCCTTCGGCCGTAGAATTGGAACGGCAGCGTATGGTGAGCACATTGAATTCCGATCTTGACAGCATAATCAATTGGCCCGTGGTGTGTTGAACCCGGACACTCAAGGGTACTAACAATCACTTGTGCGCGCGCAAATTATAAAAAAAAAAGTTGACGGTCGAGTGTGCGCTACTTATCGTTAGGCTTTTTAAGAGTCAAATCTTCTTGAAAATAATGCGCATTAGGACATTTGACTCTCTGACTCATCGAATACTGCTCGACCAAAGTTAATACTTAAATTATTTGCGATCATATTGAAAACATGCTTTCCGCCTATAAGATTTGTGGGAAATGAGAGCGTACCACACCACAATCAAAATCCGGACATTCAATTCACGCCATAGATTTATAATTACTAATTTAAAAAAATTAATAAATTTCTTTTGTTTAAGGATATATGTGTGGCAAATTTATAGATGCGTCTGGATGCACAGGCAAAACATTTCTGATTTCTCTTATATTGGCAACCACACAAGTTCGAAATAACATTGCATGGGTTATCACATCATCTGCAATTGCGGCAACACTTTTGGATTGTAGTCGAACAGCGCATTCTGCACTAAAATTACCGTTGAACATACAAACTATTGAGGCACCAACACGCAGTATCATCAAATATTCTGGAATGTTCAAATTCGTCCAACAATGCCAAAACATTATATCCAATGGCATCATATACAATGGCATTTTAAGCAATGCCTCGCACACTAAATGACTTAAGAGGAAACGAACGACTTTTCGGTGGTGCGCTCATTTTATTGTTGGTGGCTTTCGACAAACTTTACCAGTCATTCCACATGCAACACTGGCTGACGAGCTTAATGCATGTGTAAAATTTTTTGCCGACATGCACATAAACAATGCTTACAAGCCAACATAATTTTAAATAATAAAATTGGAAATGGTAAAATGGCCATCGATTACGCCACACAAAGTATCACATTCCCACCAGATTTCTGTATATTCACAGTAACTACAGACAAGCTAATACACCACATTTTCCCTGATATCTCAAGAAATTACAATAACCATCAATGGATCAGATAACGTGCTATATTAGCGGCCAATAACAACGATGTTAAATACATGAATTTCACCATTCAATGCGAAATACCAGGCGAAGCGGAAATATATAAGTCCATCGACACTGTGATGAATCAAAACGAAGTTGTCAACTATCCAACCGAGTTCTTGAATTCAATTCATTTACCCGCATCCCTTCGCATGTTCGATGCAATTTGCCGATGCTTACAACATTCGTGTTCTAAATAGTATCTGCGCCAATTCATATATATTCGAGGACTATCGTGTCCAGTTAGTCATAACTGTTTTATGACGGGTAAATGCAAATATGTTGGTGACTTCCAAGGGCAAATTTTTTCTGAACGTATGCTTTTACCGTGGCTTGTTTGGAGAGTTCGAAAACTCGATCATTACAAACACCACTTGAAAGAGGATATTGAAACTGAAAGCGCGAAGTAAACCAGCTGATATCAAAAACCTAACAGATATAGAGAAATGATACTGTGTTCAAACAAAAGTGGTTTGATTTAGAATGCTTGAATGCCAGAAATAAATCGTTTACATTTTTAAAGCTTTTCGCTCCTAAAATCCCTCCTTAGTAGACTTGTCAATGGTCGTCTTACGTATTTCAGTATGCAGCTCATATGCACCTAGCTGATAATGCTTTCGCAAGCTATTTACTGCGTTAATAAATAAACGACTCAGTGACTGTGTAAAGGGAAAGAGGATTCTTGCAGAATTTTAAGCTGGGTTTATAAAGGGCTATTCCCCAATAGACCAAATATTAGCGCTTACAAAAATCGCGAATACATATGTATAAAGATATTGTAAGAAATAGTATATATTTGGATTTTTTTGGATTTTCATGCGGCCTTTGACACGATAGCTCACGAAGCACTCTTTTGCAAACTGTACAAAATTGGTATATTAACCATAACTATCCGTATTTTGATAAATTTATGAAATAGAAAACAAATGGTCTTTTGTTCAACTGTGACATCAGTCCTACTTTACGGAGCTCAGATACGAGGTTACTGTCCATATGATGCCGTTGAAAAGTTCCATCGATATTTTTTTAAAGAGGATGTTCCGGGTGCCGACAATTACTCCAAATTATTTATAACTTACTTATATTAATATTCTGCGAACTTTGCAACACGAAGATGAGTTCCATTGTATAGGTGGATACCCAGATTTGAAAGAAGTTCACGTTATGAAGTTTGAGGAAGATATTGTAAAAGAAGTAGAAGCATTAAGCATTTTGAGCGAAGAGAGAGGATGGGACGTATTATACAAATAAACCGCAGCTACACTGCGATACAGAAAACGAATTTCAGAAGGAGGATTTTAATAATATTGTAGCATGTATTTCGTTTTTATTTGGCAATATCAATTCTTGATAGACGGCCATAGGTCAAACCAATTAGTAAGTAATAATTGTTACTCATTCATTTGAAATAACAGACATCTAAAAACTCTGCATACAGTCCAACAGTAGAATACTTGATTGAATCTTCTTCTCCAAAAACCCTCAACGCAAACAGGACCAAAGATTGAACGGAGAACTTTTCTCGAAAAGACCAATGGTTTCTCCATCTGTATTTGAGATTGTCTAGGCTTCCGCGCTTGGTGCTTCGAGAAAGGGCTCGTCCTCCCAATTGTTCTTGCCCAATTGTTTTGAGCTCAAAGAACAGCTATTGATAGGAGTTATTCTGCTTTTAATCTCACTACCGATGTCGTGCTTTATGCGAACTATGTATACAGTTTACCCTCGTTCACCGCTAAACCCATTTTGGCTTCCGCCCTTACAATGCCAACAAACGCTTCATTGATTGTGCGCTGTGTTCGGCCAATCACCTCAAGGTAATCTGCGTATGCTATCAATTGTACGGACTTTTGGAAGTTGGTGCTTCTTATGTTGGCCAGTGAATTTTGAACGACTGAATGATGTTGAAAATGTCACATGACAGCGCGTCGCCTTGTCTAAAAAATGTTTCAACGTTGAAGGTCTCTGTGAGATCCTTACCGACCTTGATGGAGGGAGACTTCTCTGAGACTTGAGAAGTCTGGCAGGAATGTGAAAACTAGACATGCCATTGTATAGCTCGACTCTACGCACGTGGTCATATCTGGCCGAATAGGTGGTGTATAAGCCTGAAACCGAACTGATAAGGACCTATCAGGTTATTCATGAACTGTTTTACGTGCATAGAACGGCAGAGTCTTATGGTGCTTGCTCCGCTGAATGCGGCTAGTTGTACTCATTGTCAAACAGGGGGTTTTTCAGCAGCTTCTCTGCTTGTTATGTAATAGATTTGAGACATTAATAACAAAAATAGAAATTGCAAAACGTGATTGACCTGATCTTTCAAAGTGGGTTGAAATAACACAAGAAAAAGGCGGACGTAGTATACGACTCTAAAAAAGTCAGAGTTCTATCCAAAGGCAATTCGGATATAAACGTTTTTGCATTTGACCTTCAGCAGTGACTCAAGATAACATATCTGCAAAGTTTTTTACAAGCAACAGACAGTATAAACTTACCGTACATGGCTTTTCTTAAAATACCCCGGTATTTTTTATGCGGCACGAGGCAATGGATAAGAGAGGTGGTAATGAAATTGCATCATTGTTGCTGAAGCAGTTGCAAAGTCTGAGCTTCGGAAATGAAGTTAAACATTCCATACTTTATAGCTATTCTGTCCAGGACTCGTGCCTGCCTACCTATCATACCTTCTGATGCCACCGCCATCCTGATCTTCATCCAGGCTTGAAACCCACATCTTCCGACACACAACTGGAAGATTGCCGATTGGAGGAGCCGAGAAGAGATGACCGAGCTGCCGCAGTCTTAATAAAGAAGGAGTCTCTGCCCCCTTATAAAAACTAATTACGTAATCAACTAAGGTTTTAACTGGCTTACACTAAGGGTATAAAAGAAAAGTGGGGAGGACCCCGCTAAGACTGTGCACCCTCACTCTGCTTCATAGGCCAGCACCAAGCCAGTTACAGAGGCTGTGATAGGGGTGAGATGTACTGCCAAGGAGGAACCCAAGCCTTCTACGTCCACCGATATCAATAATCGGAGGGAATCTCCGACCATTACTACTCCGATAAATGTTGCGGCAGAGGGAAACGGTAATAAGAGGTTCTCACACAACCTAGAAAATCGGGATAGCGATGCCGATAGTATCGATCTTTTTGATCTCGATCTCGGTATAACGCCGCCGAACAGTGGGGACTCCTCGCTAGTGGATGGGGAACCCTATAGCTCGGCTTTAAGTGAACCACAACAACCTTCACCACTCCACTGCTGCCTCGGCAGCTCTTATTCTTCCGCAACATTAAGAAAACTAACTGGGACATAAGTATACAGAGAGGTTGTCAGTGACATTTTAAGCGCTACTGACAAATCCCACCCGCTAATCGTTCAGAGCTTGACTCATCAGTTGAGAGATTCCCTGATATCCTGTACACACATCTTGCAAAATAAGAAAAGGGAAACCAAAACCTTAGTGGAAACCAGATTTTGACATCATTCGCAAGAGTTGCAGGAAACTTTCTAACAAAGCCTAGGCAACCCGAATTGATGTCGACTGGAAATCGTATTAAAGAACACTCAGTACTTGTAAATATGAGCTAATAACTGCCAAACGATCGTCCTGGAGATTTGCCTGTGGTAAAATTGAGGAAGTCTCCGAGCATCATCTCCCTAAGTACCTTCCCTGATGCAAAGGGCAGATGGAACCTGGACCACATAAAGTCAGGAGAGTCTAGGCCTTCTTATTGATACCCACTTAACACGTATTAGTGATAAGGGGAGACATACTGGAAACGTACATGCAAACATGCCTTGAGGTGACGAATTATAGTGTCATCTATAAAATGGCAGGACCAGATGGCATTTTCCAGTAGAACAACAAAAGGCTGCTGACCTTATTTATACCTGGTTGGTCAACATCTTTCAAGGATGCTTAGATCTTGTCATACAACACCGTGGTCCTTATACCTATAAAACCCGCAATCCCAGGTGTGTAACAATGGTGGCGAGGGACGAATGGCTTAGCGTAACCGTGTCCCCCCCCACCTCCCCCCCCCCTAATTCAGGAGAACAAAATTAAATCAGGTAAAACAAAAACGACGGTAAGTCTCCGGCAACTCCCATCCTTCATCTATAATGTAGCCCTCAGATGGTAATCAGTACCGCCAAGCACACAGTGCCACCGAATCCCCTAAAGCAACCCTCCAATGCCAAAATAACCATAGAAGGTTCTATAGTCGCGATCCTGCTTCATTAAAGGGTAAAGAAAAGAAATACTCGACAGAGCACAAGCGGCCACTGCTGGTCAGGAACAACCGGTACAAGAAGACTCACTGCCTCCACGGGGCTGCCACCAAAGAATGCTACATCGAGATATTCGGTCTTACATCTTGGTCTTGTTCAAGGGACCAGTCGTTATCTTGTGCCTGCATACGATGAACGACCTTGGGTCTTGCGACCGTATGTATTCATCCGAAGTAAAAGACGACTAAGTCTCCGACCTTCCCTTTCTCCTCTCTCGGGGGCTATCATGAACAACACAAAAACAAGCCAAAACAAAAAAAATAAAAATGAAACTGATGCTCACTCACTGGCTTTAACTTCTTCCAGGAATACTTCAGCTCCTGAAGTGCTACGGTCAAGACGGCTCACACCGCCTCAAAGACTGTCAAGAGCCGCGTGGAGCTCAAATTTAAACCATCAACCTGCATTGAAACTCCCATTGACCACGGACTCTGCAACCGCTGTCCGCAGTGTTGCCTCTTGCTCGAAGACTATAAGACATTCCTGTAAAAGGTATAAGAAGAGGCACTCTGCATCCCTGGTTCTGGAGCGGCTCTAGAATGCATCCCTTGGAGAAGCTAACGGGATGGGGTTCTGGCTGGAATTTTAAGAAAAATTTGGGTTTCGCTTTATCGTCCACTTAAAATTATCTATCAATCCCCCAAAACGGATAAATTTTGAAATAAATGGAAGTATTCTTGCGCCTATATATATCTACCAATATCAAAACTTTCATCGGTACCAAAGTTATTTGAAAGCATTGTAAAAGAAAAATACCAGCATATGCACGCTACTACTAATTTATCATTATTTTCAAATTACTTTTATAAAAATTTAGAAAATCACTTACAGGTTTATGTACTTTACACCGATTTCTCAAAAGCCTTCTATAAAGTACAACACACTTTTTATTTTACATTCGTGAATGTTAGAGTGGTTTTCAAATTACTAAAAGGACAGGAAGCAAATTGGTAAAGATCGATAGTTTTAGATCTCGAGTAATAAAAGTTGCATCGGGCGTTCCACAAGGTAGCCATGTGTTTTTTGTCAAATATTGTAAAATTTTAACATTCGAAGACGTCTTTAAGTTATATTTATCTATAAGCAATTTAACAGATTGTAATAATTTCCAATTGGATATCCATGCACTAGTGGAATGGTGCAATCACAGTGGACTAGAGCTGAATATTTAAAAATGTTTATGGAATATTAAAAACACTTTTCCGTGTACTTTAAAAAACTAAGTTTTTATTGAATTCTACGAGTATATTCCAAAGAAAAACAAGTACCTCTCGTACTCGCACCTGATGGAACATTTCGGCCATATCCCCACAAATACTAATCTTGCCACAACGAAAACCACATAATATTGTTGTTAAGGGTATCAGCTGGTCGGGGCCTTTTAAGAGAAAATGCCATGGGTAGACTATTTGGTAGGGAAATATCATCAAATTTCCATAATAGAGACACCTCAAAATGTCCACCTATGCGTAAGCAGGTACCTTCCAGGATCTGCATTGCTCTTTTTTCCTCCGCAGAGACTATTTGTTGGGTAGGAATCCGAATGCCAACATTCTCTATTGAAAAGAAACCGCTCACAAGTTGGTACATATACAAGATTATAATACACGATCACACACTAGAATTCGAGAAAGATCTGAGATATCGGCATTTCTGTTGCATGCATTGGGACCATGTACCGACCATCCGAGCCACGTTTTGGTTACGATCTGCTGGGACCAGCTGCCCTCAAAGACCTTTAACGAAACACCTAGTTTAAAATTGTACATTCCAATTAGATTTTTCGGTTGCGCCTGCTTATATGATGGAATAGGTAGACCAACTAAATACATTGGTAGATCCAGGCTGAGCACAATATGCACATTGTTAAGCTGATACTTACAAGTGGCATCACACCTTCCTGCAATTCAAAGGGCAAAGATTTGCGAACTATTTGCAATACGTGTGGTGTCGGATGTCCACCTTAAGCACAATTCCTCCGCCCTTCCCGTAAGTTATACCCCCCGTCTAGAAACGCGAATGTATCAACTGATTTCTCATTGCCGTACAGCGTCACTGGCAGCCTTCGGAAAAGCACTTTGGTGAACTTGGTGTGTGCTTCATGAGTAAAAACACTTGCGTTTGTCAAGGGGCAACTGGCGGCGGAGGCAGACTTTGCATAGTTGTGCAGGAGGGGATGGTGTTTAGCGTGACACCCACTAATCTCGTATATTTTTGATGCTTTGCAGCGCGAATATGGATATCTTCCCAGACATGAGCGACATAAGTTGTATTGGCGTAACATTTCCCATCGTTCCGAGAGATTTGCTTTCGTAAACGTTTCACATTTGACGACTAGATGATCGCCTTGGTAGTATATGCCATATACTACACTCTTCATATATTTGAACTGCAAATCTGCTGCTGTCGGTTCTATTTTCCACACTGTACGTACCACACTGTACGGGTTGTTAGTCCTTGGCAAATACTACCCAGGTTAGTACAAGATGTGGATGTAATTTGTCGACAAATTCCTTCAGAAGCATTGGGTTGTTAAGATGTGCAGTTAAGTTCTTGGCTTCCATCGTTGCATATACATTTTTGATTGCCAAGGCAAACTCAATTAACTATTCCAATTTTTCAGCCCTTAGAGGTTTCATGTTTTTGGCATTGGTAATCAGTGAATGAAGGATGTGCTCCGGTGGTCCGAACAGCATTCGGAGATTTCTAATAACATCTGAGACCATGGTTGGGAGCATAAGTCGATGTCTGACTTATGAATGGAAGCCATTGCTTTTCCACGAAGGCACTTTTGAAGTCGAACTAGATTTTAACCATTGGAAAACCCAGCGATTTCTGTACTTTGCTCGTAACAGCTAATAAAAACGGTCCACTCTTCAGGATTACCGCTGAACACAGGAAAATCTTTCGGAATGGCTTGCAGCAAGCTTAATGAGTGGAAGAAAGTTGTGGCGTTTCACTTACATGCAATTGGACTGGTCTCTCTTCGTTGTTCGTTTTCGGTTGGTGGTGTTCTGTTTTATGATGCTGTTGTCGCTGGCGTTACACTCTTCCTCATCATCGGAGTTCTGAGCAAGTATTGTGTTTCTGATTAAGTAGAGTTGGTGGCTTTTGTCTCGCAACAATTTCTCCTCCGTTTGTAAAAGCAAAAAAACTATGTTTTTATTGAATTCTATATTACAAAGAAAAACAAACACGTGGTTGATCCACCCAATTCAAAAAGCAAAAAAAAGGAAGCAGGCGGGAAAGAAAAAAGTAACCCTTCGGCAACAGATGTCCTTGCTCTCATCTGCAACATCGTTCAACATCTATTGTTCGTTAGTCGGGCTATATTTAGAATGCTCTTCCATCATTTGGGATTCCGCATATGATACACAACTACAAAATTTCTCGAGATGTATGGTCCGTAAATTATATTCCTTCGAAGAACTACTTTGCTCGTAACAGCTTATAAAAACGGGCTACTCTTCAGGATTACCGCTGAACACAGGAAAATCTTTCGGAATGGCTTGCCTTGCTGCTTAATGAGTGGAAGAAAGTTGTGGCGTTTCACTTACATGCAATTGGACTGGTCTCTCTTCGTTGTTCGTTTTCGGTTGTTGGTGTTCTGTTTTATGATGCTGTTGTCGCTGGCGTTACACTCTTCCTCATCATCGGAGTTCTGAGCAAGTATTGTGTTTCTGATTAAGGTAGAGTTGGTGGCTTTTGTCTCGCAACAATTTCTCCTCCGTTTGTAAAAGCAAAAAACCACGTTTTTATTGAATTCTATATTACAAAGAAAAACAAACACGTGGTTGATCCACCAAATTCAAAAAGCAAAAAAAGGGAAGCAGGCGGGAAAGAAAAAAGTAACCCTTCGGCAACAGATGTCCTTGCTCTCATCTGCAACATCTATCTATTGTTCGTTAGTCGGGCTATATTTAGAATGCTCTTCCATCATTTGGGATTCTGCATATGATACACAACTACAAAATTTCTCGAGTCCGTAAATTATATTCCTTCGAAGAACTCCCTAAATATAACGTTAGATGTAAAATAATAGGCTTGCAAACCTCAAGTTTCAGGCGTAAGGCAACGTCAGCCATGTTCATCCAAGACATTATTAATTACCCTATAAATTCACAAGATTTACCTTTTCTTATGAATATATATTCTCCCCAAAGATCTCTTCGGCTAAGAAATTTAATATTCGATAAGAGGCATAGAATTATGGTTTTAATGAACCTATGACAAGGTTTGTAAACACTTTTAATGAAATTTTCAACGAAATTAATTTTAGCTTGTCTCGATTGGAGTTTAAAACATTTATCCATACACATACTTGTTTAATTAATACTGTTTATTTGATGTAATCTATGAGATGTAGATGGTCCTTAGCCGCGCAGCAAAAAAACTGATGTGTAAAGCGGTACTGAGAGTTAACACTAAGAGAACGTAGTGTTTAGTTTGTTTAGTTTCATAGTTTTTGCTCTATGATGGAGAAAAAATTAAAAAAAAAAAAATAAATAAATAAACGTTCAATAGCTTGGTCAAAAAGGGTAGTGAAAAGCCATCCAAAAGCACCCGACCGCTGGAGGCGTAACCCGGAGTCCAAAAGGCCAAAACCGAGTGGTGGAAGCAGCAATATTGCCAACAGACTTAATAGGCTATATAGTGACGAGCTGAAGAGCGACATCACTAACGTAGTTATAGATGGGAGTGACGGACCTCCGGATATCTCCATTAAATTCTAAGAAGGTGGAGTAGACGTTAAATGACATATACCCCAGCTTGGTATCAGAAAATGAAGGGTCTCTCGTATTTTCTTCTGAGTTAATAGATCAATATATCAGGTAAACTATTACTACGTGCAAACATTCACCTGAGCAGAAGGCCCACTGGAAGGGCAAAACTGTAGAGACAGCCTTTCATTACTTGACAGGATCAATTGAAAAATCCCTCCAATACCCTTGTGCTATTTCTTGACATCGAAGGTGCATTCAATAACATTGAACCAAAGGCAATCTCACTTGCGCTTTACAACCTTGGATCGGAAAGACCCTAGTGGCTTTTATCTATCAGCTACTCACCGGCACACTTAACTTGTTTCTTCTACCTATTTTCAGCGCCTCAGTAGAATTCTCGCGGGAGAATAATATCCTTTAGTTCCCGAAGTAACGAAATAACAATCGTTTTGGCTTTATTCTAATGAGTAACCTGTGGATTGAGAATATTTGTTATGACTTCTTCTTCTTCTTTGTTTGGCGCTACAGTCCGGGGTGGACCTGGGCCTCAACCAACAAGCCTCTCCAGCCAGCACGATCTTTCGCCAGCTGCCTCCAGTTGTGCACACCAAGTTGGTTGAGGTCCTTCTCCACTTGTGTGCGCCATCTTGTTCTAGGACGACCTCTTATGCGTTGTCCCAAAGGCTCGGAATCGAAGACTCTTCGGGCCGGAGCTGTGGTGTCAATCCGCTTTACGTGACCTAGCCATCTTAAGCGTTGGATCCGAAGACGCTTAACTAGGTGCATGGCGCTGTACAGCCCGTACAGTTCGTGGTTGAATCTCCTTCTCCAGACGCCATCAATACAAACAGGACCAAAGATCGCACGCAGAACTTTTCTCTCAAAAAGACCAAGAGCTTCTTCATCCGCTTTCAATAGCGTCCATGTCTCTGCGTAATAGAGCAGGACGGGGATGATTAGGGTGTTATATAAAGTCAACTTGGTGTTTCGAGAGATGGCTCTGTTACTCAATTGCCTCTTGAGCCCAAAGAAACAGCGATTGGCAAGAGTAATTCTGCCAATCTTGATCTCGGTACTGGTGTTATTGTCCCTGTTTACTGCAGAGCCAAGGTAGACGAAGTCCTTGACTACCTCAAAGTTTCTGCTGCCCATTATGACGCTCTGTCCGAGGCGTCGATGTTGTGCGTCCTTTCGTGATGACAGCATGTACTTTGTTTTGCCCTGATTAACTGCGGGATTTTGGTGTACGTTTCTCGTTAGACGCTTCTCATAAGCTGGTGTGACAGGTAGTGTTGTTACTGAACACGCGGCCTCAGCTATATCGTACAACCAATTACTGAAATCAACTAAAGTCACGGGTTGTTAGTCCTTGGCAAATACTACCCAGGTTAGTACAAGATGTGGAGGTAATTTGTCGACAAATTCCTTCAGAAGCATTGGGTTGTTAAGATGTGCAGTTAAGTTCTTGGCTTCCATCGTTGCATATACATTTTTGATTGCCAAGGCAAACTCAATTAACTATTCCAATTTTTCAGCCCTTAGAGGTTTCATGTTTTTGGCATTGGTAATCAGTGAATGAAGGATGTGCTCCGGTGGTCCGAACAGCATTCGGAGATTTCTAATAACATCTGAGACCATGGTTGGGAGCATAAGTCGATGTCTGACTTATGAATGGAAGCCATTGCTTTTCCACGAAGGCACTTTTGAAGTCGAACTAGATTTTAACCATTGGAAAACCCAGCGATTTCTGTACTTTGCTCGTAACAGCTAATAAAAACGGTCCACTCTTCAGGATTACCGCTGAACACAGGAAAATCTTTCGGAATGGCTTGCAGCAAGCTTAATGAGTGGAAGAAAGTTGTGGCGTTTCACTTACATGCAATTGGACTGGTCTCTCTTCGTTGTTCGTTTTCGGTTGTTGGTGTTCTGTTTTATGATGCTGTTGTCGCTGGCGTTACACTCTTCCTCATCATCGGAGTTCTGAGCAAGTATTGTGTTTCTGATTAAGTAGAGTTGGTGGCTTTTGTCTCGCAACAATTTCTCCTCCGTTTGTAAAAGCAAAAAAACTATGTTTTTATTGAATTCTATATTACAAAGAAAAACAAACACGTGGTTGATCCACCCAATTCAAAAAGCAAAAAAAAGGAAGCAGGCGGGAAAGAAAAAAGTAACCCTTCGGCAACAGATGTCCTTGCTCTCATCTGCAACATCGTTCAACATCTATTGTTCGTTAGTCGGGCTATATTTAGAATGCTCTTCCATCATTTGGGATTCCGCATATGATACACAACTACAAAATTTCTCGAGATGTATGGTCCGTAAAGTATATTCCTTCGAAGAACTACTTTGCTCGTAACAGCTAATAAAAACGGGCTACTCTTCAGGATTACCGCTGAACACAGGAAAATCTTTCGGAATGGCTTGCCTTGCTGCTTAATGAGTGGAAGAAAGTTGTGGCGTTTCACTTACATGCAATTGGACTGGTCTCTCTTCGTTGTTCGTTTTCGGTTGTTGGTGTTCTGTTTTATGATGCTGTTGTCGCTGGCGTTACACTCTTCCTCATCATCGGAGTTCTGAGCAAGTATTGTGTTTCTGATTAAGGTAGAGTTGGTGGCTTTTGTCTCGCAACAATTTCTCCTCCGTTTGTAAAAGCAAAAAACCACGTTTTTATTGAATTCTATATTACAAAGAAAAACAAACACGTGGTTGATCCACCAAATTCAAAAAGCAAAAAAGGGGAAGCAGGCGGGAAAGAAAAAAGTAACCCTTCGGCAACAGATGTCCTTGCTCTCATCTGCAACATCTATCTATTGTTCGTTAGTCGGGCTATATTTAGAATGCTCTTCCATCATTTGGGATTCTGCATATGATACACAACTACAAAATTTCTCGAGTCCGTAAATTATATTCCTTCGAAGAACTCCCTAAATATAACGTTAGATGTAAAATAATAGGCTTGCAAACCTCAAGTTTCAGGCGTAAGGCAACGTCAGCCATGTTCATCCAAGACATTATTAATTACCCTATAAATTCACAAGATTTACCTTTTCTTATGAATATATATTCTCCCCAAAGATCTCTTCGGCTAAGAAATTTAATATTCGATAAGAGGCATAGAATTATGGTTTTAATGAACCTATGACAAGGTTTGTAAACACTTTTAATGAAATTTTCAACGAAATTAATTTTAGCTTGTCTCGATTGGAGTTTAAAACATTTATCCATACACATACTTGTTTAATTAATACTGTTTATTTTATGTAATCTATGAGATGTAGATGGTCCTTAGCCGCGCAGCAAAAAAACTGATGTGTAAAGCGGTACTGAGAGTTAACACTAAGAGAACGTAGTGTTTAGTTTGTTTAGTTTCATAGTTTTTGCTCTATGATGGAGAAAAAATTAAAAAAAAAAAATAAATAAATAAACGTTCAATAGCTTGGTCAAAAAGGGTAGTGAAAAGCCATCCAAAAGCACCCGACCGCTGGAGGCGTAACCGGGAGTCCAAAAGGCCAAAACCGAGTGGTGGAAGCAGCAATATTGCCAACAGACTTAATAGGCTATATAGTGACGAGCTGAAGAGCGACATCACTAACGTAGTTATAGATGGGAGTGACGGACCTCCGGATATCTCCATTAAATTCTAAGAAGGTGGAGTAGACGTTAAATGACATATACCCCAGCTTGGTATCAGAAAATGAAGGGTCTCTCGTATTTTCTTCTGAGTTAATAGATCAATATATCAGGTAAACTATTACTACGTGCAAACATTCACCTGAGCAGAAGGCCCACTGGAAGGGCAAAACTGTAGAGACAGCCTTTCATTACTTGACAGGATCAATTGAAAAATCCCTCCAATACCCTTGTGCTATTTCTTGACATCGAAGGTGCATTCAATAACATTGAACCAAAGGCAATCTCACTTGCGCTTTACAACCTTGGATCGGAAAGACCCTAGTGGCTTTTATCTATCAGCTACTCACCGGCACACTTAACTTGTTTCTTCTACCTATTTTCAGCGCCTCAGTAGAATTCTCGCGGGAGAATAATATCCTTTAGTTCCCGAAGTAACGAAATAACAATCGTTTTGGCTTTATTCTAATGAGTAACCTGTGGATTGAGAATATTTGTTATGACTTCTTCTTCTTCTTTGTTTGGCGCTACAGTCCGGGGTGGACCTGGGCCTCAACCAACAAGCCTCTCCAGCCAGCACGATCTTTCGCCAGCTGCCTCCAGTTGTGCACACCAAGTTGGTTGAGGTCCTTCTCCACTTGTGTGCGCCATCTTGTTCTAGGACGACCTCTTATGCGTTGTCCCAAAGGCTCGGAATCGAAGACTCTTCGGGCCGGAGCTGTGGTGTCAATCCGCTTTACGTGACCTAGCCATCTTAAGCGTTGGATCCGAAGACGCTTAACTAGGTGCATGGCGCTGTACAGCCCGTACAGTTCGTGGTTGAATCTCCTTCTCCAGACGCCATCAATACAAACAGGACCAAAGATCGCACGCAGAACTTTTCTCTCAAAAAGACCAAGAGCTTCTTCATCCGCTTTCAATAGCGTCCATGTCTCTGCGTAATAGAGCAGGACGGGGATGATTAGGGTGTTATATAAAGTCAACTTAGTGTTTCGAGAGATGGCTCTGTTACTCAATTGCCTCTTGAGCCCAAAGAAACAGCGATTGGCAAGAGTAATTCTGCCAATCTTGATCTCGGTACTGGTGTTATTGTCCCTGTTTACTGCAGAGCCAAGGTAGACGAAGTCCTTGACTACCTCAAAGTTTCTGCTGCCCATTATGACGCTCTGTCCGAGGCGTCGATGTTGTGCGTCCTTTCGTGATGACAGCATGTACTTTGTTTTGCCCTGATTAACTGGCAACCCATTTTAGCCGCTTCCGCTTCAATGCTAGCAAAAGCCTCATTGACAGCTCGCTGTGTTCGTCCAATCACGTCAATGTCGTCCGCGTAGGCAAGCAGTTGAACGGACTTTTGGAAGATCGTGCCTCTGGTGTTGACATTTGAGTTTCGCACGATCTTCTCAAGTATGATGTTGAAGAAATCACATGACAGCGTGTCGCCTTGTCTAAAACCTTTTTTGACATTGAAGGTCTCGGTGAGTTCGTTACCGACCTTGATGGAGCAGCGAGAGTTCTCCATCGTCATCCTGCACAATCTGACGAGTTTGGCTGGAATGTCAAAACTAGACATGGCATTGTATAGCTCGTCTCTATGCACGCTGTCATATGCGGCCTTGAAATCGACGAATAGGTGGTGGGTTTCGATCTGCATCTCGTGGGTTTTTTCCAGGATCTGCCGCAGTGTGAAAATTTGGTCGATGGTGGACTTTCCCGGCCTGAAACCGCACTGATAAGGACGTATCAGGTTATTGACGAATGGTTTCAGGCGTTCACACAAGACGGCAGAGAGGATGTTGTACGATATGTTAAGGAGACTGATCCCTCGATAGTTGGCGCAGTCAAAAGGGTCTCCTTTCTTGTGGACCGGACAAACGACGCTGAGATTCCACTCATCGGGCATGCTTTCCTCCGACCATATCTTACAGATGAGCTGGTGCATGCGCCCAACCAGATCATCTCCAGCTGCTTTAAACAGTTCCGCGGACAGTCCGTCCGCTCCAGCAGCTTTGTTCGACTTTAGTCTAGATATCGCTATCTTGACTTCGCCTAAGTCGGGGGACGGAATTCTTGGTCATCCTCGTCCAAATTAAGTGGAATATTCTGCCTGACAGCGGAATTTGTGTCTTCATCGCCGTTTAACAGTCTGCAGAAGTGATTTTTCCAAATTCTCAGCATCGACTGCGATTCTATTACTAGTTGTCCATTTTCATCCCTGCAGGCTTCTGTCCGAGGTCTATACCCTCCGGATAACTGTTTTACCTTTTGGTAAAACTTTCGGACCTCCTTCCTGCCGTAACATCTCTCTATCTCTTCTACCGCGCGCTTCTCGTGCTCTTTCTTTTTCCTTCTGAGAAGCCGGTTCTCTTCCCTTCTCTTCTGCTCGTAGAGCTCACGAACAGCTCTCGTTGTTCGATGCAGAGTTGCCTTGTAGGCCTCCTGTTTGGCTGCATGTGCCTGCCTGCACTCGTCGTCAAACCATGGGTTCTTCTTTGGTGGTGTCGTAAAACCCAGCACATCAGTGGCAGCTTCTTTGATGGCTTCTTGACAACGTTTCCATTCCTGGTCTATTGTGGTTGTAGGCAGGGTCGAACTTTCGGAGAGTTTCAGGGAGACTCGGTCGGCAAAGTTCCTAACGATCGATTGCGATTGTAGCTTTCCAACGTCAAAACGAGGTGTCCTGTCTCGACTCCGTATTTCTCTCGATATCCTCATTCTTATCTTGGCTACAACAAGGAAATGATCCGAGTCAATATTGGCTCCTCGGAAAGTTCGGACATCGAGAATATTGGAGGAGTGTCTGACGTCGATCGCAATGTGATCAATCTGGTTGACGGTTGATTGATCAGGTGACCGCCAGGTCCCTTTATGGATGTTGAGGTGTGGGAACCGTGTGCTCATTACAGAGAGGTTACGCCCCGAGGCGAAATCCACCAGCCTTAGTCCGTTTCCGGATGTGTTGTCGTGCAGGCTGTGTTTTCCGATAACTTTAGCAAAGATTTCTTCCTTGCCCGGCTGTGCGTCGCAGTTTCTCATCCTCTTTTTGCCCGGCCCGTTCCACCGCACTTCCTGGATAGCGGTTATGTCTGCTTTATAGCAGTCTAGGGCCTCCGCTAGTTCATCGGCTGCACGAGGTCTGTTAAGGGACCTCACATTACACGTGCAGAACCGAAAGTCATTGTCCTTTTTCCGTTTGCAAGGGTCGTCAACAGTAGATTCGTCCGTATCCGAGGCAGGTTGTTGTATCTGAACTCGTATTTTTTACGTGGTGAGGAAGTTAACTTCACGCACAACCTCCAAACTGGGAGGCCCATTAATTTAACCCTCGGGCAGAGGGTTCGCTGCGTATATTAGTTCACCACACAACGGCTGTTATGATGGCTATCCAGGGGCGCCGCGAGGAGGCTGTACGTCAACTTGACTTATGAACAAGCAGGGATCGCGCTGGCATCCTACCAGGTTGGATGCAGTCAGCAACTTTACCCTGTGTACATAAGCCCATGCCACCATTTGTTATGACTTAACTCTAAGCAATAAATAAAATTCTCCACTGGTCAACCACTGGAACGTATTTTACGGGTCATATACTGATAACTTTCACGGTTAACACTGCGAGAATTAATCCTAACATATTCAGAAACTCTAGGAATACTGACTGGAGTAGATTCGCTTACGAAGTGGAAATTCTAACAAAGTGCTTATCTTAAAAAGTAATAAACAATATCAATGACCTTGAGCTAACTGCAGAAGCATTGACCTGCATCATGCAAAAATCTTTTGTAAAGGCGTGTCCTCTACGGTCCACAGTAAACAAAAGATCATCTCCTTGATGGAACAAAGATCTCTTTGATTTAAGGAGAAAATCTAGGTCCCTCTTTAATGCTGCCATGGCTTCCAAACTTGCAGAAGACTGGACTGCCTACAAGTTGAGCATTAGGAGGTATCAGTGTATAGATCATAAATACATAAAATGCTGCAGACTTCGAAAAATATTATCCAAAAGTCCTTCGGTCCTGGCTTCATTAAAGATAACGAAGGCGAGTAGACACAGTTGTCAGGTTAGATCTTCTCGTCAACAACCGTCAACGACGACTGAGACTCTCTTCCCACCTGTGAGACCTCTCGAATTATATGACTCATGTACAATAGCGTAAAGACCGACAAACTCCTCCAATGCAACAAAAAGCTGCGGCGAATGGTAGTCGTAGCGATTACTGGCTATAATCACTTGAGATACCAGGAATAAAAAATGGGACTTACCCATGACACCATATGCAGAAGCTGTGGAGACGTAGAGGAAAATTATAACACTACTCATTAGCCTTGCCAATGCCTCAGTCTCCCTGCAGACACGTTATCGAAAAGCCCTTAGTCACTTTTATTCACCAGCTTCTCAATAACAGATTGATAAACTCGAAGGTGATAACACGATCTATGAGCAGAGGCACACCACAAGCTGGTGTACACTCCGTCTGCTGGTCTTCTACTCACCAGCAGGGTTATCCACTCTAAAATAGAAGATGCTACGACAGAAAAGGCTTCTTTGGCCTTTCCAACTGTAAAAAAGGATGCTAATGGGGATTACAACTACGCATCACCTATCGGATTTTCATCTCAATTGTCAGACCGACAGTTCTGTATGGGGTCTCAGTTTGGTGGAGAGCACTAAATACATCTGTCATCTGCACGTTACTTAATCGGGTGCAGAGACTGGCCTGCAGGTGCATCACCGGGCACTGAAGTACACTCCGTCGAAGGCACGAACATACTCCTCTACCTTCCACCACTGGATATCATTAGCAAACAGGTAGTAGCCAGTACAGCCCCGAGACTCAAAACACCCCGACTGTGGTCCGAACTCACGTTCAGCTTCTCAACTAATCTAAACGTCCCTAGTACAGGAAGGCTGGATTCACCGAGGAAGTGTAGAAAGGCTAAACTGACCACCTTCCAATCCAAACCAAGTGTAGAAGTAAGTAGGTTAAGAACCTGCAGTGTAGCTAGACAAAAACTTAACTTGTTTCTTCTACCTATTTTCAGCGCCTCAGTAAAATTCTCGCGGGAGAATAATATCCTCTAGTTCCCGAAGTAACGAAATAACAATCGTTTTGGCTTTACTCTAATGAATAACCTGTGGATTGAGAACATTTGTTACGACTTAACTCTAAGCAATAAATAGAATTCTCCACTGGTCAACCACTGGAACGTATTTTACGGGTCATATACTGATAACTTTCACGGTTAACACTGCGAGAATTAATCCTAACATATTCAGAAACTCTAGGAATACTGACTGGAGTAGATTCGCTTACGAAGTGGAAATGCTAACAAAGTGCTTATCTCAAAAAGTAATAAGCAATGTCAATGACCTGCATCTTGCAAGAATCTTTTGGAAAGGCGTGTCCTCTACGGTCCACAGTAAACAAAACATCATCTCCTTGATGGAACAAAGATCTCTTTGATTTAAGGAGAAAATCTAGGTCCCTCTTTAATGCTGCCATGGCTTCCAAACTTGCAGAAGACTGGACTGCCTACAAGTTGAGCATTAGGAGGTATCAGTGTATAGATCATAAATACATAAAATGCTGCAGACTTCGAAAAATATTATCCAAAAGTCCTTCGGTCCTGGCTTCATTAAAGATAACGAAGGCGAGTAGACACAGTTGTCAGGTTAGATCTTCTCGTCAACAACCGTCAACGACGACTGAGACTCTCTTCCCACCTGTGAGACCTCTCGAATTATATGACTCATGTACAATAGCGTAAAGACCGACAAACTCCTCCAATGCAACAAAAAGCTGCTGCGAATGGTAGTCGTAGCGATAACTGGCTATAATCACTTGTGATAATTAATAAAATTCTCCACTGGTCAACCACTGGAACGTATTTTAACGGTCATATACTGATAACTTTCACGGTTAACACTGCGAGAATTAATCCTAACATATTCAGAAACTCTAGGAATACTGACTGGAGTAGATTCGTTTACGAAGTGGAAATGCTAACAAAGTGCTTGTCTTAAAAAGTAATAAACAATGTCAATGACCTTGAGCTAACTGCAGAAGCATTGACCTGCATCATGCAAACATCTTTTGTAAAGGCGTGTCCTCTACGGTCCACAGTAAACAAAACATCATCTCCTTGATGGAACAAAGATCTCTTTGATTTAAGGAGAAAATCTAGGTCCCTCTTTAATGCTGCCATGGCTTCCAAACTTGCAGAAGACTGGACTGCCTACAAGTTGAGCCTTAGGAGGTATCAGCGTATAGATCATAAATACATAAGATGCTGCCAGACTTCGAAAAATATTATCCAAAAGTCCTTCGGTCCTGGCATCATTAAACATAACGAAGGCGAGTAGACACAGTTGTCAGGTTAGATCTTCTCGTCACAACCGTCAACGACGACTGAGACTCTCTTCCCACCTGTGAGACCTCTCGAATTATATGACTCATGTACAATAGCGTAAAGACCGACAAACTCCTCCAATGCAACAAAAAGCTGCGGCGAATGGTAGTCGTAGCGATTACTGGCTATAATCACTTGAGATACCAGGAATAAAAAATGGGACTTACCCATGACACCATATGCAGAAGCTGTGGAGACGTAGAGGAAAATTATAACACTACTCATTAGCCTTGCCAATGCCCCAGTCTCCCTGCAGACACGTTATCGAAAAGCCCTTAGTCACTTTTATTCACCAGCTTCTCAATAACAGATTGATAAACTCGAAGGTGATACAACGATCTATGAACAGAGGCACACCACAAGCTGGTTTACACTCCCGTCTGCCGGTCTACTACTCACCAGCAGGGTTATCCATTCTAAATTAGAAGATGCTACGACAGAAAAGGCTTCTTTGGCCTTTCCAACTGTAAAAAAGGATGCAAATGGGGATTACAACTACGCATCACCTATCGGATTTTCATCTCAATTGTCAGACCGACAGTTCTGTATGGGGTCTCAGTTTGGTGGAGAGCACTAAATACATCTGTCATCTGCACGTTACTTAATCGGGTGCAGAGACTGGCCTGCAGGTACATCACCGGGCACTGAAGTACACTCCGTCGAAGGCACGAACGTACTCCTCTACCTTCCACCACTGGATATCATTAGCAAACAGGTAGTAGCCAGTACAGCCTCGAGACTCAAAACACCCCGACTGTGGTCCGAACTCACGTTCAGCTTCTCAACTAATCTAAACGAATTCAACTCTCTCCCCAACGAAACCGACCGTCTAATACCCCAAATTATCTTCGAGAGGAAATTCTCTACCAGCATTCCCTCCAGATCGGATTAGATATCTGATAACCAGACGCTGGCGATCCCCTGCGGAGCTTCACAAGACAGACGAGAGTACAGGAAAGGGGGATCTAACCCTTCTACGGACATTGCTAGAAAGACTATCACCCGCTTCGGCTGAGCCTGCAGTGGAAGCAGGATCCTTAAAAAGATGTCGCCACGACGAGTCGCTCTCCTCCAATACAAACAAGATAAATACAAAAGGGCCGAAATACTCCACATTGGCCAAAGAACGACGGCAGTCCTCAGTAGTAGATTTTTGGATTCCCGAGCGGAAGTTCACGGTGAACCAATGACAGCTAATCGAGCCTAGAATCCCTGATGGTTTGAATGACGTCATCACGAAGAATGAGAAACTAGTCCCTCGCTTTGGACTTTTAATGGCTTTATTTGGTTTTAATGAATCTATGACAAGGTTTGTAAAAACTTTTAATGAAATTTTCAACGAAATTAATTTTAGCTTGTCTCGATTGGAGTTTAAAACATTTATCCATACACATACTTGTTTAATTAATACTGTTTATTTGATGCAATATATGAGATGTAGATGGTCCTTAGCCGCGCAGCAAAAAAACTGATGTGTAAAGCGGTACTGAGAGTTAACACTAAGAGAACGTAGTGTTTAGTTTGTTTAGTTTCATAGTTTTTGCTCTATGATGGCGAAAAACTTAAAAAAAAAAAAAAAATAAATAAACGTTCAATAGCTTCTTCAAAAAGTGTAGTGAAAAGCCATCCAAAAGCACTCGACCGCTGGAGGCGTAACCCGGAGTCCAAAAGGCCAAAACCGAGTGGTGGAAGCAGCAATATTGCCAACACACTTAATAGGCTATATAGCGACGAGCTGAAGAGCGACATCACTAACGTAGTTTTAGATAGGAGTGACGGACCTCCGGATATCTCCATTAAATTCTAAGAAGGTAGAGTAGACGTTAAATGACATATACCCCAGCTTGTTATCAGAAAATGAAGGGATGGCTGATGTCAGGCTGGGTGACACCAGGGACGCGCCTGCGTCTTTCACAAACCAAATGTCGACTGACCTATTTAAAACAACCATCAGTAGAGAGAGAAAGGTCTGGAAAGCTGCGCGGCTCGAGGTGGTAAGGAGGGACCAAATCCCCAGCGGACCTAGGGCTCGCATATCCTTCCGCGAAGTCTGTCAGATCCCGAGACCATCCTACAGTTCATAAGGATCTACTATCCGTACTTTCCTGCTCAAAATTGGGGGATCGTAAAAGTGGATGAACTAAAAGGAAAAACTAATACTGCATCAATAAAGAATCACTGGGCCCTCTAGCCAAGTTGGACGGTGTCACTCACTACGGCTTTGGCCGATCGCCTTAAAGTTCTATCAAAAATATGTGGAGTTTACAATGCGAACTGGCCTGGCCGAATTCACTTTAACTGCTGCCTTAAATATCGGTAATACACTGACTGTGGTAGGGGCAAAGGGCGGAAAAGGGTCTGCTCTGCTGATAATGAGCAGTAGCAATTCCCATCCAAGCCAGCTCGGGTCATGATTCTGATTCTATCGGCCTTTCTGACCAAGAGCTGACCACCACCCCGCCCAATAGTCACGAAGATTTATTCTTCGAGTCAGACCTCGACGGCTAAGCCAACAAAACTGTGATGGAGAGAGTGTTTGTAAAAGATACAACGTTACGCGTTACTCGGCAGTAATGCTGCGGGTAACACAGATTAATTTCCACCACTCCACCGCCGCCTTAGCCATTTTAATTCTCCGTCCTAACACCTATTGAAGAGATGTCGTCATGTTCGAGAAACCTTGGGTAGTAACGACCTCATTCGTGGACTCAGGACTCAACACTACAACCTCTTCTTTGTAAGAGATTAGGTACGCCAGAAGCCTGCATTCTTAAAAAAAAAAAATTCTTAATTCACATACTCACTCCAATTACAGTGCTGGCCACTCATTCACCGTATACTTAGAGGTAGACAGGACGAAGATATTGTTCATCTCGGCGTACATGGCTCATGGCCATGCGGAGCCTCCTCAATCCAGGATTCTGAGAAGGACGATCACTGAGGCCGAAAGAACCAAATTAGCAAGGTGAGTACCTATTTATAATAAGTAAGTTGGACTTTTGTAACCAAGGGAATAAACCCACCTTCATAACTATGAACAGACAGGAAGTCCTATACATCACACGCTTAACAGCGGGGAAATGGTTTCATGTCAAACTTAAGAACCTTAGATTGAGTCTCTCGTATTTTCTTCTGAGTTACTAGATCAATATATCAGGTAAACTATTACTACGTGGAAACATTCACCTGAGCAGAAGGCCTACTGGAAGGGCAAATCTGTAGAGACAGCCTTTCATTACTTGACAGGATCAATTGAAAAATCCCTCCATTGTGCTATTTCTTTACATCGAAGGTGCATTCAATAACATTGAACCAAAGGCAATCTCACTTGCGCTTTACAACCTTGGATCGGAAAGACCCTAGTGGCTTTTATCTATCAGCTACTCACCAGCACACTTAACTTGTTTCTTCTACCTATTTTCAGCGCCTCAGTAGAATTCTCGCGGGAGAATAATATCCTCTAGTTCCCGAAGTAACGAAATAACAATCGTTTTGGCTTTATTCTAATGAATAACCTGTGGATTGAGAATATTTGTTATGACTTAACTCTAAGCAATAAATAAAATTCTCCACTGGTCAACCACTGGAACGTATTTTACGGGTCATATACTGATAACTTTCAAGGTTAACACTGCGAGAATTAATCCTAACATATTCAGAAACTCTAGGAATACTGACTGGAGTAGATTCGCTTACGAAGTGGAAATGCTAACAAACTGCTTATCTCAAAAAGTAATAAACAATGTCAATGACCTTGAGCTAACTGCAGAAGCATTGACCTGCATCTTGCAAAAATCTTTTGTAAAGGCGTGTCCTCTACGGTCCACAGTAAACAATTATACAAAAGCTTCTTAACTACTCTAAACGAATTCAACTCTCTCCCCAATGAAACCGACCGCCTAATACTACCAGCATTCCCTCCAGATCGGATTAGATATCTGATAACCAGACGCTGGCGATCCCCTGCGGAGCTTCACAAGATAGAAAATCTAGGTCCCTCTTTAACGCTGCCATGGCTTCCAAACTTGCAGAAGACTGGACTGCCTACAAGTTGAGCATTAGGAGGTATCAGTGTATAGATCATAAATACATAAAATGCTGCAGACTTCGAAAAATATTATCCAAAAGTCCTTCGGTCCTGGCTTCATTAAACATAACGAAGGCGAGTAGACACAGTTGTCAGGTTAGATCTTCTCGTCAACAACCGTCAACGACGACTGAGACTCTCATCCTACCTGTGAGACCTCTCGAATTATATGACTCATGTACAATAGCGTAAAGAACGACAAACTCCTCCAATGCAACAAAAAGCTGCTGCGAATGGTAGTCGTAGCGATAACTGGCTATAATCACTTGAGATACCAGGAATAAAAAATGGGACTTACCCATGACACCATATGCAGAAGCTGTGGAGACGTAGAGGAAAATTATAACACTACTCATTAGCCTTGCCAATGCCCCAGTCTCCCTGCAGACACGTTAGCGAAAAGCCCTTAGTCACTTTTATTCACCAGCTTCTCAATAACAGATTGATAAACTCGAAGGTGATACAACGATCTATGAACAGAGGCACACCACAAGCTGGTGTACACTCCCGTCTGCCGGTCTACTACTCACTAGCAGGGTTATCTACTCTAAATTAGAAGATGCTACGACAGAAAAGGCTTCTTTGGCCTTTCCAACTGTAAAAAAGGATGCAAATGGGGATTACAACTACGCATCACCTATCGGATTTTCATCTCAATTGTCAGACCGACAGTTCTGTATGGGGTCTCAGTTTGGTGGAGAGCACTAAATACATCTGTCATCTGCACGTTACTTAATCGGGTGCAGAGACTGGCCTGCAGGTACATCACCGGGCACTGAAGTACACTCCGTCGAAGGCACGAACGTACTCCTCTACCTTCCACCACTGGATATCATTAGCAAACAGGTAGTAGCCAGTACAGCCTCGAGACTCAAAACACCCCGACTGTGGTCCGAACTCACGTTCAGCTTCTCAACTAATCTAAACGAATTCAACTCTCTCCCCAACGAAACCGACCGTCTAATACCCCAAATTATCTTCGAGAGGAAATTCTCTACCAGCATTCCCTCCAGATCGGATTAGATATCTGATAACCAGACGCTGGCGATCCCCTGCGGAGCTTCACAAGACAGACGAGAGTACAGGAAAGGGGGATCTAACCCTTCTACGGACATTGCTAGAAAGCCTATCACCCGCTTCGGCTGAGCCTGCAGTGGAAGCAGGATCCTTAAAAAGATGTCGCCACGACGAGTCGCTCTCCTCCAATACAAACAAGATAAATACAAAAGGGCCGAAATACTCCACATTGGCCAAAGAACGACGGCAGTCCTCAGTAGTAGATTTTTGGATTCCCGAGCGGAAGTTCACGGTGAACCAATGACAGCTAATCGAGCCTAGAATCCCTGATGGTTTGAATGACGTCATCACGAAGAATGAGAAACTAGTCCCTCGCTTTGGACTTTTAATGGCTTTATTTGGTTTTAATGAATCTATGACAAGGTTGTAAGCACTTTTAATGCAATTTTCAACGAAATTAATTTTAGCTTGTCTCGATTGGAGTTTAAAACATTTATCCATACACATACTTGTTTAATTAATACTGTTTATTTGATGCAATATATGAGATGTAGATGGTCCTTAGCCGCGCAGCAAAAAAACTGATGTGTAAAGCGGTACTGAGAGTTAACACTAAGAGAACGTAGTGTTTAGTTTGTTTAGTTTCATAGTTTTTGCCCTATGATGGGGAAAAAATTAAAAAAAAAAAAATAAATAAATAAACGTTCAATAGCTTGGTCAAAAAGGGTAGTGAAAAGCCATCCAAAAGCACCCGACCGCTGGAGGCGTAACCCGGAGTCCAAAAGGCCAAAACCGAGTGGTGGAAGCAGCAATATTGCCAACAGACTTAATAGGCTATATAGCGACGAGCTGAAGAGCGACATCACTAACGTAGTTTTAGATAGGAGTGACGGACCTCCGGATATCTCCATTAAATTCTAAGAAGGTGGAGTAGACGTTAAATGACATATACCCCAGCTTGTTATCAGAAAATGAAGGGATGGCTGATGTCAGGCTGGGTGACACAAGGGACGCGCCTGCGTCTTTCACAAACCAAATGTCGACTGACCTATTTAAAACAACCATCAGTAGAGAGAGAAAGGTCTGGAAAGCTGCGCGGCTCGAGGTGGTAAGGAGGGACCAAATCCCCAGCGGACCTAGGGCTCGCATATCCTTCCGCGAAGTCTGTCAGATCCCGAGACCATCCCACAGTTCATAAGGATCTACTATCCGTACTGTCCTGCTCAAAATTGGGGGATCGTAAAAGTGGATGAACTAAAAGGAAAAACTAGGACTGCATCAATAAAGAATCACTGGGCCCTCTAGCCAAGTTGGACGGTGTCACTCACTACGGCTTTGGCCGATCACCTTAAAGTTCTATCAAAAAGATGTGGAGTATACAATGCGAACTGGCCTGGCCGAATTCACTTTAACTACTGCCTTAAATATCGGTAATACACTGACTGTGGTAGGGGCAAAGGGCGGAAAAGGGTCTGCTCTGCTGATAATGAGCAGTAGCAATTCCCATCCAAGCCAGCTCGGGTCATGATTCTGATTCTATCGGCCTTTCTGACCAAGAGCTGACCACCACCCCGCCCAATAGTCACGAAGATTTATTCTTCGAGTCAGACCTCGACGGCTAAGCCAACAAAACTGTGATGGAGAGAGTGTTTGTAAAAGATACAACGTTACGCGTTACTCGGCAGTAATGCTGCGGGTAACACAGATTAATTTCCACCACTCCACCGCCGCCTTAGCCATTTTAATTCTCCGTCCTAACACCTATTGAAGAGATGTCGTCATGTTCGAGAAACCTTGGGTAGTAACGACCTCATTCGTGGACTCAGGACTCAACACTACAACCTCTTCTTTGTAAGAGATTAGGTACGCCAGAAGCCTGCATTCTTAAAAAAAAAAAATTCTTAATTCACATACTCACTCCAATTACAGTGCTGGCCACTCATTCACCGTATACTTAGAGGTAGACAGGACGAAGATATTGTTCATCTCGGCGTACATGGCTCATGGCCATGCGGAGCCTCCTCAATCCAGGATTCTGAGAAGGACGATCACTGAGGCCGAAAGAACCAAATTAGCAAGGTGAGTACCTATTTATAATAAGTAAGTTGGACTTTTGTAACCAAGGGAATAAACCCACCTTCATAACTATGAACAGACAGGAAGTCCTATACATCACACGCTTAACAGCGGGGAAATGGTTTCATGTCAAACTTAAGAACCTTAGATTGAGTCTCTCGTATTTTCTTCTGAGTTACTAGATCAATATATCAGGTAAACTATTACTACGTGCAAACATTCACCTGAGCAGAAGGCCTACTGGAAGGGCAAATCTGTAGAGACAGCCTTTCATTACTTGACAGGATCAATTGAAAAATCCCTCCATTGTGCTATTTCTTTACATCAAAGGTGCATTCAATAACATTGAACCAAAGGCAATCTCACTTGCGCTTTACAACCTTGGATCGGAAAGACCCTAGTGGCTTTTATCTATCAGCTACTCACCAGCACACTTAACTTGTTTCTTCTACCTATTTTCAGCGCCTCAGTAGAATTCTCGCGGGAGAATAATATCCTCTAGTTCCCGAAGTAACGAAATAACAATCGTTTTGGCTTTATTCTAATGAATAACCTGTGGATTGAGAATATTTGTTATGACTTAACTCTAAGCAATAAATAAAATTCTCCACTGGTCAACCACTGGAACGTATTTTACGGGTCATATACTGATAACTTTCAAGGTTAACACTGCGAGAATTAATCCTAACATATTCAGAAACTCTAGGAATACTGACTGGAGTAGATTCGCTTACGAAGTGGAAATGCTAACAAACTGCTTATCTCAAAAAGTAATAAACAATGTCAATGACCTTGAGCTAACTGCAGAAGCATTGACCTGCATCTTGCAAAAATCTTTTGTAAAGGCGTGTCCTCTACGGTCCACAGTAAACAATTATACAAAAGCTTCTTAACTACTCTAAACGAATTCAACTCTCTCCCCAATGAAACCGACCGCCTAATACTACCAGCATTCCCTCCAGATCGGATTAGATATCTGATAACCAGACGCTGGCGATCCCCTGCGGAGCTTCACAAGATAGAAAATCTAGGTCCCTCTTTAACGCTGCCATGGCTTCCAAACTTGCAGAAGACTGGACTGCCTACAAGTTGAGCATTAGGAGGTATCAGTGTATAGATCATAAATACATAAAATGCTGCAGACTTCGAAAAATATTATCCAAAAGTCCTTCGGTCCTGGCTTCATTAAACATAACGAAGGCGAGTAGACACAGTTGTCAGGTTAGATCTTCTCGTCAACAACCGTCAACGACGACTGAGACTCTCATCCTACCTGTGAGACCTCTCGAATTATATGACTCATGTACAATAGCGTAAAGAACGACAAACTCCTCCAATGCAACAAAAAGCTGCTGCGAATGGTAGTCGTAGCGATAACTGGCTATAATCACTTGAGATACCAGGAATAAAAAATGGGACTTACCCATGACACCATATGCAGAAGCTGTGGAGACGTAGAGGAAAATTATAACACTACTCATTAGCCTTGCCAATGCCCCAGTCTCCCTGCAGACACGTTATCGAAAAGCCCTTAGTCACTTTTATTCACCAGCTTCTCAATAACAGATTGATAAACTCGAAGGTGATACAACGATCTATGAACAGAGGCACACCACAAGCTGGTTTACACTCCCGTCTGCCGGTCTACTACTCACCAGCAGGGTTATCCATTCTAAATTAGAAGATGCTACGACAGAAAAGGCTTCTTTGGCCTTTCCAACTGTAAAAAAGGATGCAAATGGGGATTACAACTACGCATCACCTATCGGATTTTCATCTCAATTGTCAGACCGACAGTTCTGTATGGGGTCTCAGTTTGGTGGAGAGCACTAAATACATCTGTCATCTGCACGTTACTTAATCGGGTGCAGAGACTGGCCTGCAGGTACATCACCGGGCACTGAAGTACACTCCGTCGAAGGCACGAACGTACTCCTCTACCTTCCACCACTGGATATCATTAGCAAACAGGTAGTAGCCAGTACAGCCTCGAGACTCAAAACACCCCGACTGTGGTCCGAACTCACGTTCAGCTTCTCAACTAATCTAAACGAATTCAACTCTCTCCCCAACGAAACCGACCGTCTAATACCCCAAATTATCTTCGAGAGGAAATTCTCTACCAGCATTCCCTCCAGATCGGATTAGATATCTGATAACCAGACGCTGGCGATCCCCTGCGGAGCTTCACAAGACAGACGAGAGTACAGGAAAGGGGGATCTAACCCTTCTACGGACATTGCTAGAAAGCCTATCACCCGCTTCGGCTGAGCCTGCAGTGGAAGCAGGATCCTTAAAAAGATGTCGCCACGACGAGTCGCTCTCCTCCAATACAAACAAGATAAATACAAAAGGGCCGAAATACTCCACATTGGCCAAAGAACGACGGCAGTCCTCAGTAGTAGATTTTTGGATTCCCGAGCGGAAGTTCACGGTGAACCAATGACAGCTAATCGAGCCTAGAATCCCTGATGGTTTGAATGACGTCATCACGAAGAATGAGAAACTAGTCCCTCGCTTTGGACTTTTAATGGCTTTATTTGGTTTTAATGAATCTATGACAAGGTTGTAAGCACTTTTAATGAAATTTTCAACGAAATTAATTTTAGCTTGTCTCGATTGGAGTTTAAAACATTTATCCATACACATACTTGTTTAATTAATACTGTTTATTTGATGCAATATATGAGATGTAGATGGTCCTTAGCCGCGCAGCAAAAAAACTGATGTGTAAAGCGGTACTGAGAGTTAACACTAAGAGAACGTAGTGTTTAGTTTGTTTAGTTTCATAGTTTTTGCTCTATGATGGCGAAAAACTTAAAAAAAAAAAAAAATAAATAAACGTTCAATAGCTTCTTCAAAAAGTGTAGTGAAAAGCCATCCAAAAGCACTCGACCGCTGGAGGCGTAACCCGGAGTCCAAAAGGCCAAAACCGAGTGGTGGAAGCAGCAATATTGCCAACACACTTAATAGGCTATATAGCGACGAGCTGAAGAGCGACATCACTAACGTAGTTTTAGATAGGAGTGACGGACCTCCGGATATCTCCATTAAATTCTAAGAAGGTAGAGTAGACGTTAAATGACATATACCCCAGCTTGTTATCAGAAAATGAAGGGATGGCTGATGTCAGGCTGGGTGACACCAGGGACGCGCCTGCGTCTTTCACAAACCAAATGTCGACTGACCTATTTAAAACAACCATCAGTAGAGAGAGAAAGGTCTGGAAAGCTGCGCGGCTCGAGGTGGTAAGGAGGGACCAAATCCCCAGCGGACCTAGGGCTCGCATATCCTTCCGCGAAGTGTGTCAGATCCCGAGACCATCCTACAGTTCATAAGGATCTACTATCCGTACTTTCCTGCTCAAAATTGGGGGATCGTAAAAGTGGATGAACTAAAAGGAAAAACTAATACTGCATCAATAAAGAATCACTGGGCCCTCTAGCCAAGTTGGACGGTGTCACTCACTACGGCTTTGGCCGATCGCCTTAAAGTTCTATCAAAAATATGTGGAGTTTACAATGCGAACTGGCCTGGCCGAATTCACTTTAACTGCTGCCTTAAATATCGGTAATACACTGACTGTGGTAGGGGCAAAGGGCGGAAAAGGGTCTGCTCTGCTGATAATGAGCAGTAGCAATTCCCATCCAAGCCAGCTCGGGTCATGATTCTGATTCTATCGGCCTTTCTGACCAAGAGCTGACCACCACCCCGCCCAATAGTCACGAAGATTTATTCTTCGAGTCAGACCTCGACGGCTAAGCCAACAAAACTGTGATGGAGAGAGTGTTTGTAAAAGATACAACGTTACGCGTTACTCGGCAGTAATGCTGCGGGTAACACAGATTAATTTCCACCACTCCACCGCCGCCTTAGCCATTTTAATTCTCCGTCCTAACACCTATTGAAGAGATGTCGTCATGTTCGAGAAACCTTGGGTAGTAACGACCTCATTCGTGGACTCAGGACTCAACACTACAACCTCTTCTTTGTAAGAGATTAGGTACGCCAAAAGCCTGCATTCTTAAAAAAAAAAAAATACTTAATTCACATACTCACTCCAATTACAGTGCTGGCCACTCATTCACCGTATACTTAGAGGTAGACAGGACGAAGATATTGTTCATCTCGGCGTACATGGCTCATGGCCATGCGGAGCCTCCTCAATCCAGGATTCTGAGAAGGACGATCACTGAGGCCGAAAGAACCAAAACCGTGTGATGGGCAGTTTCACACGGTCTGGGCTAGTAAGGACATTAATTAGCAAGGTGAGTACCTATTTATAATAAGTAAGTTGGACTTTTGTAACCAAGGGAATAAACCCACCTTCATAACTATGAACAGACAGGAAGTCCTATACATCACACGCTTAACAGCGGGGAAATGATAGCATGTCAAACTTAAGAACCTTAGATTGAGTCTCTCGTATTTTCTCCTGAGTTACTAGATCAATATATCAGGTAAACTATTACTACGTGCAAACATTCACCTGAGCAGAAGGCCTACTGGAAGGGCAAATCTGTAGAGACAGCCTTTCATTACTTGACAGGATCAATTGAAAAATCCGTCCATTGTGCTATTTCTTTACATCAAAGGTGCATTCAATAACATTGAACCAAAGGCAATCTCACTTGCGCTTTACAACCTTGGATCGGAAAGACCCTAGTGGCTTTTATCTATCAGCTACTCACCAGCACACTTAACTTGTTTCTTCTACCTATTTTCAGCGCCTCAGTAGAATTCTCGCAGGAGAATAATATCCTCTAGTTCCCGAAGTAACGAAATAACAATCGTTTTGGCTTTATTCTAATGAATAACCTGTGGATTGAGAATATTTGTTATGACTTAACTCTAAGCAATACATAAAATTCTCCACTGGTCAACCACTGGAACGTATTTTACGGGTCATACACTGATAACTTTCAAGGTTAACACTGCGAGAATTAATCCTAACATATTCAGAAACTCTAGGAATACTGACTGGAGTAGATTCGCTTACGAAGTGGAAATGCTAACAAACTGCTTATCTCAAAAAGTAATAAACAATGTCAATGACCTTGAGCTAACTGCAGAAGCTCCATCTCCCCAATGAAACCGACCGCCTAATACTACCAGCATTCCCTCCAGATCGGATTAGATATCTGATAACCAGACGCTGGCGATCCCCTGCGGAGCTTCACAAGACAGAAAATCTAGGTCCCTCTTTAACGCTGCCATGGCTTCCAAACTTGCAGAAGACTGGACCGCCTACAAGTTGAGCCTTAGGAGGTATCAGTGTATAGATCATAAATACATAAAATGCTGCAGACTTCGAAAAATATTATCCAAAAGTCCTTCGGTCCTGGCTTCATTAAACATAACGAAGGCGAGTAGACACAGTTGTCAGGTTAGATCTTCTCGTCAACAACCGTCAACGACGACTGAGACTCTCATCCCACCTGTGAGACCTCTCGAATTATATGACTCATGTACAATAGCGTAAAGAACGACAAACTCCTCCAATGCAACAAAAAGCTGCTGCGAATGGTAGTCGTAGCGATAACTGGCTATAATCACTTGAGATACCAGGAATAAAAAATGGGACTTACCCATGACACCATATGCAGAAGCTGTGGAGACGTAGAGGAAAATTATAACACTACTCATTAGCCTTGCCAATGCCCCAGTCTCCCTGCAGACACGTTATCGAAAAGCCCTTAGTCACTTTTATTCACCAGCTTCTCAATAACAGATTGATAAACTCGAAGGTGATACAACGATCTATAAACAGAGGCACACCACAAGCTGGTGTACAGTCCCGTTTACTATGGAACATATCTGTCAACGAATTGTTTGTGACACTTGAAGGCACTGAGTGCAAGGTCATTGCCTAATCTGACCATATTGCCATTGCGGTATCTGGGAAATACATATCCGCGATCGGTGACAATCTGCTCGTCCCAATCGCAGAATTCATAGACACGAAACCAAGGTGGAAGCTAAATATCGAGGAAGGTGTTAAAAAGGCCTCCACGGCCTCTTTACCGCTGTAAAAGGGCCATAGGATGCAAATGCGGCCTACAACGGATGGTTGACTGTCTATTTCTATCAGTAGTCAGACCCATACTGTTGTATGGCGTCGTAATGTGGTGGATCGCACATCAACCTCACACCACTCGCTAGAGTGCATAGGATGGCGTGCGTTTGTATTATAGGGCCGTTAGGGATTACCTCATCCGAAGCACTAAACACACTCCCTAACGCTACCGATTGAACTAATTGGTAGGCAGACTAAAATCGCTAAAATCGGGTCTGCACATTCAACAATCCTAGGCAGGTAAAGCTAAAACTCCTCTTTGTGACAAATTTCTCAACCTGCGTGCCACCAGATCTAACTTTGAGTCTGAATACCACACTCTGGATGGTCCACTGCAAATCTTCACAGTTGGATTGAAGATGGATGCAGGTGTGGGGGCTGGCTTCTATCATAGCTCTGCCATGGCCAAAAAACGATGTCGAGCACAGATATCGTCATCTATTCCGCGATCAAATCTCTAAACTCAGTCACTTTTAACTCCAAGTCATCCACTAATTGCCGCCTACGTTTTAACATGCATCTTATGTGGGTGCGGGGACACTTTGACATTCCAGAGAAATGCGAAGCTAGAAAGGTCACGAATTTTGTTCTCATTTCGGATAGAGACCAACCCTCCATGCCCATCGCTACTATATAGTATCTTCTAAAGCTTAAAATGCTTGTTCAAACAAACTGCAAATAGACATCAGGCACAGGATGCCTCATTACCAAACAACTCAATTACCAACATCCTAAGCGATCGTTCAGCTCGAATAGATTACACAGGCAGAATCTCAGATCTCTCGATGGGGTTTTAACCATTGGAAATCAGGCCTTTAGACCAGGCCATAAACTGCATGAATGATGACGATAAAGAAACCATTGAACGCTTGCTACATATGCAGCTACAGAACTCTCACTTCCCTCAAAAACATCTGGAGGTCCCCTATTTCGATAAGCTCGAAAAAAAAGAAACGCACAGAGATACGGATTCACCATCCCCATAACTGGTTCAACTTATTTTGAACTGTAGGTCTCAGCGTGGTATCAGCTTTAGATGACACATGTTTATAATTTCCTCCCAACTCTTTTTTATTCATTCTTTAGGTGTTTGAAAGCCAATAAAGCGTTGCATGCCATAAAAATGTTTCTCAACTGTTATTATGTATCATATGTAAACATTTTATGAGGGCGTAGCTTGTGGTTCTTTATAACAAAGAGTGAGATGAAAGTGTCAACACCGTACTGTACTGTATATTTATATATAAATATATAATAAATGGGTGTGGTTATTTTACTCTCAATTTTAGTTTTGGTCTAAAATAAGTCTATGAATGTGAAATGTTTTCCGCTTGCCATAACAAATCATGGGAGTTGAACGCAAAACCTCCTTAGAGTAATAGAAATGAAGAGGCAAGATTTCGTCGACTTCAGTTCTACTTCAAAACAAAACTTCTGTGGAGGAACCGAGATGAAGATGTGCAATGAGATAATGGTTGAGATACAGCAAAACTGTTTGGTAAAATTAAATATAAAAGAACCCTCGAAAAACATAAAACATTTTTAACCTTATATGTTGTAAAACGTAATGTCAACTCACTGAAATTGATTGAAATTCTCAATGCACTACCCAAAAATTTTATAAGTTCAAAAAAAGTGGTGACCTGAAAAGCCTGTCAACACACGAATTCGAATATGATGTTGCAGAAACTTCTTGAAATACGGCCCCGGTTGATTTGACACAGGTAATGGTGATGATGCAAAACTTGTTCCAAGAATAAAAACAACAAATGCATCAATCTCTGAATAGCATGCGCGATTCGATTTTGGAATCGGTTGGTGTCGATAATAAACACCCCGACTTAATTACAGTGTTGCTTCCAATAATACCTCCTCACATCGCTCACATTATTTACATAATAATCACACTGTGGAAAAATGCAAAGATAATCCCAATTCCCAAGAAAACTAATCCACCTGAATATACTCGTAGACCTACTGTTATTTTTCCGTTTTTATGAAAAGCGTTTGAGTCTCTTGTTAGCCGAAACACCAAAGATTAAATTGAGCGACACAATCTAATTAACCCATTGCAGTCAGGTTTTCGTAAGGGACATAGCTGTGCCTCAGCCTTGTTCAAGATAACGGACAGTATAACAAGAACTATTGATGAAGACAAAACGACCATATTAACCTTACTTGACTTTTCGAAAGCATTTGACTGCGTTGACCCAAGGATACTCTGTCATAAACTGTCCACCCAATTCAACTTCGGTAATCCCACTAATAAATTAATTCTTTCTTATCTTACTAACTGAGTCCAAGCTGTTTTCCATAATTCAAAACTGTCATCTTTTTGCGACGTAAGCTGTGGTGTTCCTCAAGGTTGAACTCTCGATCCGTTATTGTTTTCAATATTTATCAATGAACTTCCAATGGTTTTGTCCTACTGTAAGTTCCATATCTATGCAGACGATGGTCAAATCTTCTTAAGCTTCCCTCTTGGTATGGTTCAAGACTCAGTTGCTATATTAAACAAGGATTTAGACTCTATTGCCAACTGGGCTACAATACTGGGCCTAATGCTCAATCCTGACAGAACCAAATCCATCCCGTTCTCGAAACAACCGCCATCAAAGGTTGTTGAAAAGCAATAAACGCGGCTGCACGGTACGTTTTTAATTTTCGCAGGTTGGACCGATACGAGGATGCGAATTGAAAGCATTCCGAGGTTACAGATCGTGCATATTGATCTTCAAAATTATTCACAAGAAAGAGCCAAATTATTTATATTAAAATATTACCTTCTGCCGATAGAGTCTTAATATTACCTTAAGACCCTCAATTCATACCATAATGTATGTTAGTCATAATATAATAATAATTATATACTAATCATAATACCATATCATAATGTCACGCAGGCACTTTTTCATTCATGCTGTTCATCTCTGGAATCACCTACCTTCAAAGGTATGGTCTAAGACCGAGTACAGACAATCGGAGACAATCTAGGAGTTATTTCATCGAACTGAAATAACTCCTAGAATATTTTTTTTATTTTTACTTTTTTTTATGCATTTGTATTAATAACTATATTGAATTTTAAAATTCAAATTTACGCTCTAAACTGAATTGAATTTCAATGAAATTGAAATAATTCGATATCACTTAAATTCAAGAATTATACTTAAAATAGTATATTATTTTATATTGCTCCTGTACTAGTAAAGGAAAATAATGAAAAAAATTAAATGAAATTAAATGAACATTATACGACAGCACGAGTATCACCAACAGAAGAGCGAAGTTTGAATCCACCGACTTTAGGGCACCGAACAAAGGAAAGTGTAAGTCTTGGATCCTTGGATAAGTGTACATTAGAATCCAAGGAAAACCTACATCGGTTTAGAGGATTAGAGTACGATCCATTGAAGAAACTTGGAATGAATGGATATCATGTATTATCCATTCAAGAATGGGGGTGAAGTATCCATCCAAGAAATGCGTGATCACTTCAATATGAGGGATGCAATAGAGACCACACTTATGGAGCTGTGTGACAAAATGGAAGGGTATGAAACTCAACCCATGCCGATAAATACAGCCATGAAGTTACCAAAAATAGAATTGCCAAAATTCAACGACAAATATCTAAATTGGCGGTAATTCTGTGATCTTTTCAATCAGGTTATTCATTAGCAGCCAAACCCATCGGCCCAAAATATGTACTTCGTTCGAGCCAACGTCACTGGGTAGGCGCACAATCTCATTCAGCATTTTCAACCACCAGAACCTAGTTACGAAGCAGTCTGGAGGATGTAAGTTGAACGAGTCGACAATCGGAGAATATCACTAACAGCTCAATTGATGAGATTGCTGTCGCAATCTCCATCTGAGAAGATTGCATGACACAACGAAGGAAGATATGCAACTCGAGTAAGCATAAAATATACAATTGCTCACTATTTTTATCCCTTTCACAGGATGAACGAGAGAAAGCTGTTGACAAACTACAACTTTGCCGAAATTATCTTAAATCCGGCCAATATTCTCCATCTTGCCAATCCAGATGTTGTCAGAAGTGCGATGGCAAGCACAATACAAAACTACACCACCTGTAGCCTCACCAGTTACAGCATCTGGCCATGAGAACTAGGAACAAAGGGGTTAACAGAAGAAAGTGCAGCTCAATCCCAGTAAGTTATATTTGAATAAGAAGTGCGAATCACCTGTCATGTCCGGATATGCAGCCATTAATTTAAAGTCATGTAAACGTTACGTCTATCTCGCAACCGCAATTGTGAAAGTCATATCAGATTTTGGTACCATTAGCTTCACCACGGCGAACATTGCACATGAACTGGGAGTGACGAAGCACAGACTGGAAGTGCCAATCAGCGGAATTGGAGGAAATGAGTGTAAAGCAGAATATGTATCATATGTTAAACTTGTGTCAAGGCCCTCATCATACAAGGCAACAATTGAGGCAAGCATCATGCCTCGTATCAGCCAATACGAACCTTTTCACGAAGTCCACTCATCCTCATGGAATTTACCATCGGACGTGCAGCTTGTTGATCCCATGTATTCAAAGGCGCAACGCATCGACATGCTGTTGGGAGCGGAAATATTTTTTGATTTGCTCCTCCCAGGAGAAATAAAGATATCAAATGACCTTCCAATGTTGCGTAATACCAAATTAGGATTTGTGGAAGTACAACAGGGAATTCTACAACAAAGCACTGTCATATAGCCACAAAACCCTCACTCACGTCACTAGATAAAGTGGTTCGGAAATCTTCGGAAACTGAAAACCATGACGCTCCGACAAGAACAATGAGCAAAGAGCAACGTAATTGTGAACTACACTATCAGAAAACCATTAGAAGAAACGCAGAAAATCGCTTTGTAGTACGAGTATGTTTGCAATTTAGGCAGAATCCGAATGAAACATTAGGGGAGTCGTTCGAAATGGCTAAAAAACGCTTTTTCACATTTAAGAAGAACTTGAATAATAATAGCGAATTGAAAGAATCATATATTCAATTCATGAACGAGTATGAATCGCTCGGTCACATAGTCCAATCAGCGACTGCAAACCTAGCGAAGCACATTATTTTCTGCCACACCACTGCGTCATTAAACCGGAAAGTGCACCAACTAAGGTGAGGGTGGTATTCGATGCGTCGTCAAAGAGTGCGCCTGGTTATTATAAATGATGTTTTAATGGTTGGATCAGTAGTTCAACTAGATCTATTCTCAATTATAATTAACTTCCGAATGCCTAGATATGTTTTTACTGGCGATATAAGCAAAAATTACCTGCAGATCTTGATAGATCCTAGGGACAGAATGTTGCAGTTTATTTTTTGGAGACCGTATCAGAATCTTCCATTGAAAATATATTAACTTAATACTGTTACGTATGGATCAGCATCAGCGTCATATATCATCACAACAGTGATGAATGCCATTTGGCTTCACATGCCGTTAAAAATATTTTGTATGTCGGCGACTGTCTTACCGACGAAGGAAGCGTGGAGGATGCCAAAAGGTTGTTAACTAAAATTTGCCAATTTGGTGCCAACCATCAAAAAATACTGGGAGATATTCCTGACCAATATAAATAACAACTGGTAGCATTCCATCGAAGTGAAGTAATTAAAACGTTGGGTTTAATCTGGGATCATTCTTCGGATAAATTAAAATACAAGTTCGAGATTGATGAATGAAACGAAACTTATGAACACGTACGCAAGCGAAGCATATCAGCTGATCTCGCCATACTCTTCGATCCTAGGATTAATTGGACCCGTTATATTACTCGGTAAATTTTTTTTGCAGGATCTATGGAAAACATATTTATCTTGGGACGAGCCACTTTTCGAAGAGCAGTCAAAAAAATGGTTTAATTAATTGAAGGAGATTATGCTGCGAGAAATAAGTATCCGGAGATATGTTTCGCTTTCTTGCAGCTATGTTGAACTGCACGCCTTTTCAGACAGCAGTTTAAGTGCCTTTGGTACATGTGTGCCAGATCCGTTGACAACCATGGAGAAATATATTCACAACTGTTGTGCTCAAAGTCAAGAATCAGGCGGCTCAAGACAATATATTGTATTTTATGGAAAGTGTTAGGGTTGGCGTGAGCAATGTGCGTGGGTTTAGAGTGAATCTCTTCGCTGTGTATGTCCACCTACTCCTCTATAAACCAGCTGCCTTGACACTAAGTGAAACACAGGTAGGGGAGAATACCGATTTATCGGATTTAAACCTGCCTAAATATAGCTTGGTGCTGCTTTTCATTTTACAACGCGGTCACGCCCTCTACGTGCGTAGTCATGTAAGTCATGTAACGGTAACCTCAATACGGCCTCCGGAATTTAATTTTCTGTGGTTAAAACTTCATGTCCGTAAGCATTTGATCCACTACTGCTTTATTTATAGAAGTCCAAACCTGGATAGCAATTCAACTTTTAACGATTTTGATGCGCTATCCGCCTCCATCTCAAGAATGCTCGCACTGAAGAATCCTCGCACTGAAATTGCCATTGCGGGCGATTTTAGTGTGCACAATTCTAATTGGCTTCGACATTCGGGCCAGGTAAATGATCTGACACAGCTAATAAATGAGCCCACTAGAATACCTGACATTGCAGATCATTCCGCCAAAACCCAGGACCTGTTTCTCACCACTCATCCTGACAAATAATCTTTTCACATTCTGTCACCTCTAGACTCGTCTGACCATTGTGTTGTATCAGCTAATATCTCGTTATCGCCACAAGCAGTTAGAGAAGAAATTCCTTAAAATACAGATTGGCTGTACGAGAAAGCCGATTGGAGCGGTCTAAACAACTTCTTTAGGAATATATAAGTTAAAGAATTCCGAATCTTCGATTCTCACGCTTACTTACAATGACATCCCAGCTGTCAGATCTTTAGACAACATTTTGCAGCCAGCTCAACACCGCAAGATTGCACCTGTAATTGGGAGCGTTGATTTAACCATGGGATGGATCCACATCCGCACTAGTACAGTTGAAAAAGTACTTAAAGATCTCGACGTGCAAAAATCCGCTTGCCCGGATGGTATTCCCCCTATTCTTCTGAAGAGGTGTTCTTCTGCGCTGGGAAAACCACTGCGTAAGCTTTTTCATCTATCATACTCTTTAGGTCTCTTTCCGAGCAGACAGAAAACAGCATTCGTCCAGCCCGTCCCTAAAAAGGGCGAATCTACGTTACCCACCTCGTACAGACTCATATGACTTACGTCCCTTCTTTCTAAGGTCATTGGAACACTGATAAATCGTCAGCTTATGAAATATCTTGAATCGCGGAAGCTTGTTAATGAACGGATGTATGGTTTCCACAGCAACAGGTCCACTTGTGATCTGATAGCTTATCTCACCGAAAAGTGGAACCAATCTTTGCACAATACAGGCGAAAGCAAGATCATTGCGCTTGATATTTCCAAGGCATTTAACAGAGTTTGGCATCAAGCTCTCTTGTCGAAAATGCGTGCCTATAGTGTCGATGAATCTTTTCTTCAATGGATTAGAAATTACCTTTCGAACCGTTCAATTCAAGTTGTTTGGATGGGTTCAAGTCTGATATCCACCAAATACATGCTGGTGTTCCCCAAGGCTCTGTTCTGTATCCAACACTCTTTCTCATTTTTATAAATTATCTGTTTAAGTTTATTGTATAATCATAGAATAGTATCACAATCTGTCCACGAGCGTTGGACCAGACATAAAAGGGGAAATCACGCATATCTCGTTCCCACAGCGAAATATCGCGAGTTATATTTCCCAAGGTGAATTTTTCGATAAGCGTCTGTTCTCACACTCGTGAAGGAAAGAAACAATTTTGTAAAACCCGTTGAGGTAAATAAAAGGAGTTGAATGCAATCCGTCGTCACAGCACGACCGAAGAAAGTTGTATTAAATTTATTTAGCATAAAATTGGCGACCGTGACAGGACACTTTTGCTAAAGTTTAGCAATACCTGCGGTAACAGTGCAAGTGCGAGAAAAGTGTAGTGCAGTGAGAGTGAGAGAAAATTGAAGAGCATGCGAAGCAGCAAGAAATAATTGGCGAGGAATTATGTCGAATCGTGCGGAACTATGGGAAAGACGCGGATGACAGGAAAACTCCATCATACTTAGCTGCGCGTCTGGAAAAATTAGAAAGGCTGTGGAAGGAATTCGATGATACTGACAGTAAGATTCGAGAGGTTTTTCCTTGTGAATTGGACCACCCCTACTTCATTACTACGAGGCAGTACACAAGGTGGTAGAGCGTATGCGAAGTGACATCGAGCGTCGACTCACAGTAGAATCGAAGCAACAATCAGAATCCGAGCAAATTCATGAAATAGGGCAGGCAAGTGGTGGAATGGCAATCGGTGGAGCCAAGCAGCAGAAAGCAGCAATACCGACCGCTGAACAATTTCCATCACAACAAGCCACAAGGAGCTCCATCAATCATGAGGATAGATTTCATTTGCTAATGAAAATTCTTAAAAGATCATTGGGCAAGTGTGTAGCGGAAACGGCAAGGTTGCTTACGGAACATTTCTGTCACATGAAATCAAAAACAATTCAGCAGAATTGGGATGAGATAACGCTTCTCTACAGAAAGGTTGAAGAGTTGTTATCAGTTGAGAAACTCGAGTGCTACTACAACATGCAAGAGCGAGTAGAAGAAAGTTTATTAATGTTGTTTGAAAGTGCACCACCAGCACACCATTCACAGCAGACGGAAGCAATAGTTAATACCACGATGAGATTACCAAAAATAGAACGTCCGAAGTTTGACGGAAGTTATCTCAATTGGCGCCAATTCTAGGATCTCTTCAAACAACTAATTCATGACCAGCCGGTCAAAAACTGTACTTTTTGAGAGCAAACGTTACTGGAGAGGCACATAGCCTGATTCAGCATTTCCAAGCTACCAACGATAATTACGATATTGCTTGGAATACTCTGGTGGAGCGTTATGACAGCAAGAGACTTTTGCTTACTGCTCAATTCAATCGATTACTCCTGCAACCATCAACAACTGGAACCGCAACTAGCCTCAGAAAGTTACACGATACAACAAAAAAGGTTATGCAGGCAATTACTAACTTGGGATTCAACGTCAACATCTGGGACTCAATGGTAGTTCATTTGGTGCTGCAGAAAATGGATAAAGACAGTAGAACGCTTTTCGAAATGATCCAAGGAGCAGTCCTTCTCTGGAAGAATTTCTATGGTTCGTAGAGTCCAGATTCCAAACCTTGGAGGCTATCAGTAGACCAGGAGAGGGGAGGAAGACTGCCAGTGTCGCAACACGTTCCGACTGTATCGTTAATTGCTATATGTGCAATTCAGGTAAGCATTAGATATTCAATTGCCCAAATTTTCTTACTCTCTCAGGTGAAGATCGAGAGAAAGCTGTGCTACGACTGGAACTGTGCAGAAACTGTTTGAAGCCGGGTCACTTCTCCCAATAATGTCAGTCACGAGGATGCCAGAAGTGTAGCAGTCGACATAATACTCTTCTTCATCAATGGCAAAGCCGAATATGTGACCTCAATAACATTCGAATCCAGAACATCGGCATATAAAGCAACAATTGAGGCAACCATCATTCCCCGAATAAGCGAATACCAACCTAGTTGCGAGGTGGAAATGTCCTGGGAGATACCAGCACTTCGTTCTATAAGTGCCAACGGATCGATATGCAAAATTTTCTTTGATTTGTTTTTACCTGGAGATCTTATGCCATCATATGCTTCCGATTTTACGCAACACCAAGCTGGGATGGATTGTTGCAGGTAGTACTTCAGCTAAAAGTGCAATCGCATACTGCAATATAGTGACGCAGCCCTCGCTCACATTCTTGGAAAAACTAGTACGAACATTTTGGGAATCGGAAGGACATGAAACCCCAGTAAAGAGCTTGAGTAAAGAAGAACATCAATGTGACAACATTTTAAAAACAACGTCAATATCACCCCAGAAGGTCGATTTGTAGTCAGGTTGCCATTCAAAAATGAAAGGAAACTGGAGAAAAACACAGAGCTTAAGAAATCATACGTGAAGTTTATGGATGAATATGAACAGCTGGGTCATATGACTTCCATTTCGGGGAAGTAAATGCCGACAACTATGTACTTCCTCATCATTGCGTGATGAAACCTGATAGCTCATCAACAAAGCTACGGGTGGTTTTTGATGCCTCGACAAAAACAACATCTAGGCATTCTCTGAATGACCTAATAATGGTATTCCCGACAGTGCAACCAGATCTGTTTTCCATCATAGTGAACTTCAGAGCTCATAAATACGTATTTACCGGGAACATATCAAATATGTATCGCCAAATTTTAGTAAGCCCTGAAGATCGACCATTTCAGTTCATTCTTTGGAGAGCAGAACCTGATCGTCCTTTGCAGATTTATCAGTTGAACACCATCACTTACGGAATGGAATCTGCTTCATATCTAGCAACGAGGTGTCTTTTGAAATTGGCTGAGGACAACCGGGACAGATACAGCCGAGCCTCTATGGCACTCAACCACAATGTATATGTTGACTACTGTCTTACAGGAGCTGACACAGTCGAAGATGCTCAAGAGCTGCTGCAGGAAATCATTCTTTTGCTGAAATCTGCCGGCATCGAATTAAGGAAATTATGTGCTAATAATCCAGCGATTTTGAAGAACATTCCTGAAGAGCACAGATCATAAGTGGAAGTCTAGGCTATCTTGGGATGAACAGATCCCTAACGACCTAGCGCACAAATGGACAAATTATTTGGAGCAGTTTGAATCTTTAAGGGAGCTTAACATCCCACCCAATGTATTAATTCCGTCGGCGAAGGTAATTGAGATACATGCATTTTCAGATAGTAGCCTAAGTGCATTTGGCTCGTGTGTATAGTTGAGATCTATAGACGAGGACTGCAATATCTACGCTCAATTGTTGTGTTCGAAATCCAGAGTTGGACCCTTAAAAAGCACAAGCATTGCTCGATTGGAACTTCAGGGTGCAGTTCTCATGGTGGAACCATAAAAATTAATTTTTTACACTGCAAAAAATCTTTGCATCGTGCTTCAGGTTTTATAACAATTCTCGAAAATCGGAATCATTGAGGAGCACAGGAAAATTGACAGTAGAAGAACTGCTGCAGGGCCGTCGCTTGATTGTCTTGTTTACTCAAAGAACAGCATTCCCAGAAGAGTATCATGAATTACAAAGAATCGGGAACTTGAATAAGAACTCGGAGCTCGCGAACCTTGTCCCATTCTTTGATGAGAAAACCGGGTTAATTCGAGTCGGAGGACGATTATAGAATTCGTCCATTCTACCAGATGCTAAGCATCAGGTTTTGATGCCGAAGAACAACATCGTGACGACTCTGTTGCTTGATAATCTACATCGAACACATATGCATGATTCGCACAGGGCGTTAATTGCAATATCAAGGCAACAGTATTAGATTCTGAGCGTAGGCAGAATGGCTCGTCAAATAATTGGTAGATGCATATTTTGCTTCCGTTCATATATAATACCATATTCTGCGATAATGCAACCAACTTTGTCGGTGCAAAATCTGAACTTGCAAAGCTGAAAAGGGCATTCCACTCTGAAAAAACACGATCTGCAGTTGAATCGATGTGTCTTCAAGATGAAATAAACTGGAAATATATACCCAGATCCCCACACTTTTGAGGCTAGTGGGAAGCGGCAGTGAAATCTGCAAAAGGAATATTAATTCGCCATCTGCGTGAAGCCTCGTTAACCGATGAGCAACTGCTTACAGTTGTCATTCAAGTAGAGGCCATCTTAAACTCACGTCCTTTGACTCCAATATCAGCGGATCCCAATGACCTAGAAGCTTTAACTCCTGGTCACTTCTTAACTGGTGTACCTTTAACAGCTTTACCGGAGCCAGACGTTACAGATAACAAATTAAGTTGTCTCAACAAATTTCGTCAAATGCAGCACATTCAGCAACACTTTTGGAAACGATGGTCCTTAGAATATTTGCATCTTTTGCAACAGAGGATGAAATGGAAGACCGAATCAAACAACTTAAGTCCTGGGACACTAGTTGTCATAAAGGAAGATAATATCCCACCTATGAGATGGAAACTGGGACGCGTTGTAGAAGTGTTTGAGGGAAGCGATTCTTTAGTACGAGTATCAAAGGGTAGAACGCAAACTGGAACATATCAACGAGCAGTACATAAATTGTGCCCTTTGCCATTGGAAAAAACGTTGGATGATTCTGAACCCAGTGAAGAAAAGCTATATACCCGAAATAGAAAATTTAACAAAACTTCTCTACTAGCTGCGGTATTGTTAGCATTGCTCATCATACCCACATCAACGGCAGAGATAAATGAAGACATTGTGGTAAACAAACTAGACGACGTAGAACTGTATTTCGAGGATATTTTAAGAATTCACACAATCAATAGCTTCTGGAAGATAAATATCTACTACAACTTAACAGCCTATTGGCATGAGTTAGAAGAAATAGAGTCATATCTCAAGCTATTTGATACAATATGCACAAAGGAAGTAACGCAACACGGAAGCTGCAGCCCGATAATCGAAGCAAGCAGTCACAGGATTCTAGTCATTCAGCACAACAACAAGCTCTTGCATGACTCCCACTTATCGAAACACGATAGAAACAGGTTAGCAAGATCACCGTTCGACTTCATTGGTACAGTGGCTCACAGTTTATTTGGGATTTTAGACCAAGATGATGCAAAGCACATAGAAAATGAAATAATATTTGCCAAGAAAAACGAACAACACCTGGCGGAGTTTATACGCAAGCAAAGTTCTATTGCGGATTCCACCACAAATATTCTGGAACGAAATATAATGGAAGTAAATCAACAATTTCAGGTTCTCAGAGAACATCTTTCTCAAACATTAAACGTCATTCGCAAGACCCAAGGGATAAATGAGGTAATTTTAAACTTGTCCTCACTAACGTCTTATTTGACTTCAAATTTCGAACGCGTTCACAAATTTGGAACGCGTTCAAGATGGTTTGTTGGATATTCTGCTAGATCTAAACCATGCTAAAATAAATCCGCGATTAATAACGCCGGATCAGCTTGCCCTCCAGATGCAGTTGATACGGAACAACCTGCCACCAACATTGAGCCTACCCAAAGGATCAGTTACCGATCCCATACGCTACCCATACGCTACCAAAATTCGAGTTACATGGTCGACAGCAATTCTTCCTATCTGGCAGTCACCTTAACGAGAGATAAATTCTTTTCATTAACAGAGATGGAATTAGCGTCGTGCACATCTCTTCAAATTGGGAACTATTTCTGTGCTCAGATGCATCCAACATCCATACATCGCGATAGAGGTAATTCTCATATTTGTGAAATGGCTTTATTGAACAACGATGGAAACGCACTGTCAGAATGCATCCTGAAGCCAGTGCCAGCTCAAGATCATTGGAAAAATCGCAAGGCCTGGATATTTTCAATAGTACCGAGCATGACTGGCCACCTCATTTGTCAAGGCAATTCCCGTTCAAAACATCTGATTGGGAACGTCTTAGTTGAGTTCAAGATGGCATGTGTCTTAAAACTGCCCAAGGTGAATTTTCTGATAAGCGTCTGTTCTCACACTCGTGGAGGAAAGAAACAATTTTGTAAAATCCGTTGAGGTAAATAAAATGAGTTGAATGTAATCCGTCGTCACAGCACGACCTAAGAAATTTGTATTAAATTTATTTAACATATAATATTTATTTAACATATAAACATCTCTTGTCTGCTACTTCTAATCCAATCCATTCCTTCGCTGATGACAGTTAATCAGCCATTATCCATGAATGGCACATGTGTCGACGAAACTGAAAAGCTTTCCATCACATATTTGAGGGCACCAATAATGCTGCGACATTTTTGGGTTTCTCCAATCGATGCAAGAATTACTTCTCCCCTCTGACTAGGCTTTAATTTATAAGGCGTGCATACGCCCCAATCTTGAGTATAACGCTTTTATCTGGTGCTCCCAAAACTACCCTGCAACTACTAGATGAATCCAAAAGCGAGCGATAAAACTTATAGGATACAACAATATTGCAGTCATTAGACTCGCGTGAATATATCCGTATTTTATCGCTATTTCAATAAACGATGCTCAAGTGAGCTTGCCAACTGCATTGCTCCTTGCTATGAATTCACCCGCAATACCCCTCTAATGCTCATCAGTTTACCCTTAAGCCTACTTTCGGACGCATAGTTAAATTTAGAGACACGTTCATCAGCCGCACGACACGAATGCTCTTCCCAGCCTAATATTTCCCCCAGAATACAATCCGCAGATATTTAAAAAAAAAGTGCACAGGTACCTCTCCCTCTTCACCTTCGGCCCGTGCTGTGTCTTGAACCCGGACACATAAGGGTATTAACAAAACCTGGGCGCGCGCAAGTTATAGAAAAAAACAAAAACACCCACTTTGATCGCACACAAGATGTCTAGCTGGACGTTATGCTAGATCTGAAACAGGAAAAAATAAACCCAAAGTTAATAACGCCAGACCAATTTATCTTACAGTTGCAGCCAACCGCACTGACTTTACTCAGTGGATCTGTCATCAACATATACAGAATGGCAGCAGTCAAGGCTCTGTTGTTGAATAATAATACAATCATATTCAAAATACAACCTCTCATAAATCCGGATGAGTTTCAAATTTTCAATTTAATTAAAGTCCACATACTCTACAAAAACTCAAGCTATATGATAGAAAGTAAATACTCTTATTTGGGCGTTATCTTATCGAGGGACAAGTATTTTGCTTTAACAGAAGTTAAATTAGAAACGTGCGAAGTATTTCAACTTGAATTATCTATGAGGTCAGGCTCACGCGATCTCTATACACCAATACGATAATAACGGTTGTGAAATGGTCCTATTGAATGATGCTCACAATGCAATGTCTAATTGTACCGTCAAGCTAATACCTCTAGAAATCCAATGGAAAAGTTTAAGGGCAAAAAACGGATGAATACTCTCAATAGTAACTAATCTTACCGGTAATCTCATTTGTCAGGAATTTAAAAAGTCGTGTACGCTCAGGTGCTCTCATTATCAACGGACGAATGGTTGAGGTTCCTTAATTCCCAGTGCAAACATCTCCCGTTGGATAGAAAATCGCAACTTTAAAAAGGATATCGTTGAACCATCCACAATGAGTGACGTTGACGTAAAGGCTAAGATTGCTGATGCTATTAATCAGAGTAGATCTCATACGAGACCTGAAGAGGTAGATATTTCATCACTATTGTCTAGACTTTTGTTTACTGGCTGCCATGATTGGATTAGTGGTTGTGTACTTTTATTCAAACCTAGACCCTGCACCCCGCTCTCAGCCACCGCTTCGCTTTGAAGTAGGAGTTTGTAGGAATAACATACCATTTTGAATATTCAATAATGCAATTCGAATTTACCTGTATTGATCATTTGTTTTCTTGTACTATCTGTATTCAATTTCAAAGTTTATATTTAGATGTAAGAAACCCTCTAAATGTTATATTAAACATAATACATTTAGACCCCCTCTAAATGTAGTATGTTTAATATTACATGCACGCGAGTTACAATAAAAGAAACACTGATGTGTTTTGCGGTGGTCTTAAGACTTAAGAATTTTATTATGCACAAATTCTTATTCTACCTTACAAAATAATTTCCTAACTGTCAGCATTTAAGGTTCAGTAGCTCTTGCAATATGATCGCAATGACCCACATCGATCGAGCAGCGATTGACTCATTGCGAAATGAGTAAAAGGGCAAGGTAAGGACGACTGTATTGCGAAGCAATTGAACTTCAAATGCTGACACAGTAGAAGTACATCGTCGGTGTGAACGTCCGACGTAAACTCACGCGAATGTTGAGTGTGGGACTGTCAAGACACTTCACGAGACAGTTTTGATTCCCACACTCGATAATTTAATGTATCAGTTTGGTCATTTGAGTTTGAGTCGTTTTTCCGTAAGTTTGTTTCGTTTAGACATTACTTATTCGAACAATTATATATGCTCTTAACGCAAATCGAAGCTGTCCTTAATTATCGTGCTTTGTGTTCAATGTCCGATACTGATCTGAATCCAATAATCCCCGCACATTTCCTTATAGGCGAACCACTAACTGCTGTACCTGAGCCAGAAGTCCTAAGTTCAAATCGAAATCGACGGTCGCATTGGAATCACCTGCAGTGTATGGTTCAAGGTTTTTGGAAAAGGTGACACTCCGAATATCATACCACCCTACAAGAGCGTCGCAAATTTCAACGAATTAACGACAATCTGAAGACTGGAGACTTGGCGGTGGTCAAAGAACTGCACTTACGGTCTATGAAGCGGTTATTGAGTAGAGTAGAGGAGGTTTCACCGGGCACAAATCAACTCGTTCGAGTTACCACTTTAGAACAGCTAGGGGAACAACTAAGCGGCCCTTCACAATATTGGTCGTATGACCCGTATCTCGAAACCCTGTTCCAGAATCGCCGGTATTTTTAGGACTCGCAGTTTTGTGTTCTTGTTTATACCCCAATCTATAAATTCCTAATCTATACTGTCCTTATTATATTGTATTATTTTGTATGTTATGAGTCACTGTCAGACCAATAACAAATGTTCTGTTGCACTGTACCGCTGCATCACGCCTCTAGCATGCTGTTGGAATTTTGTCACATCACTTCCGATACTATCAAATATCGTGTACGCCAGATCGGACGATGTACACACATGAACAATAGAACGCACATGAATTATTCGGTATATGATGCGTGCTGGGATGTCCTTGAACTGATAAGGGGAACTGGCAGACTAGAAGATATTTCGTTACCAGCCGTGGTCCATTACACAACCTCTTGACATAATTCATTTATATTGTTTTGATATCAATCTGTATCGTTTTGTAGTAATCATCTTGTATCAAGGGATGCCAGACGTCCCGCTCAGCGCGGGATCGTCCCGATAAAGGGCTTTTGTTCCACTAGTGTCCCGCTTTAAAGTTGTCCCGAGAAATGTCCCCATTCAGCTTGATTCAGCTTTGCTATTAAGCCATAAAATAATTTGTTCAACCTACAGAAATGCAAAGTGCCTAGCCAATTATTATAGTTCAGTAGTTTCTGAAAGTTTAACATTTCACTGTTCCCAGGTACAACATCGTATTTCCGTTAAAAATTTATTCGTTGCAAGGTACATATTTTTGTAGACTTAGTCTTTGTATTTGTGAATAGTTCTTATTACATATATATTTTAGTATTTGATTCCGATTAGCAAGAAAATAAGAATGAAATTATAGAGATGATAAGATGGTTGAAAACACGTTTTTTTCTTGCTCATAACTCTTTTACGTTGGTACCTCGCCGCGGATTTTTGAAATCTGGCATCCCTACTTGTTTCTACTGCATTATCTTTATTGTATTCTTCATATCCATCGTTTAATAAATATTCGTTACAAACATTGAGCATTCTCGCCGTTACTTATTCAAACATAGTGCTATTTTTTCTCGTATTCATGCACCGAAGTCATATCTTAATTTCTCAAGAAGATTTCCAGGACATTTTTAACCCAATGAAGAAGAAAAAGTCAGTGGGAATCGATGGAATACCGGGCATTGTGCTTCGCCATCTTTCCCCCAAAGCGGTGCAGATTTACATAACACTGTTCAACACTGCGTTGAGTAATGCATATTACGCACTGGAAAACAGCTGTAGTGCAACCTTAGCGATCGGTTTGTTTTTCTTCCACCCATTGTTTCAGAACTCTCATTTCAAAACTTTGCCTATGCAAGGAAGAAGATTGATCGACCGGAGATCTGTTGGGATATTTTTGTCATTATACCACGCACTGGAAAACAGCTTCGACAGATCTCCGGTCGATCAATCTTCTTCTTTGCATAGGCAAAGTTTTGAAATGAGAGTTCTGGAAAACAGCTTCCAGTGCGTGGTATAATGACAAAAATATCCCAACAGATCTCCGGTCGATCAATCTTCTTCCTTGCATAGTCAAAGTTTTGAAATGAGAGTTCTGAAATTAAGCAAATATTTAAAGAATTTTAAAAAACCAATAGAGTGTACTAATTACGATACTGAAAATTATGTAGAACAAATAGATAAAGGCTTAAAAACGTTGAAAGTAATATGGAACACAACTTCTATGAAAAAAACTTATCATTCTTACAATAATGTCAATTCTAATAATTGTACTATAATATTGAATAACAAACCCTAGACAAACAGAATAAAAACTTCGTGGGATATAGATCGTGCACTGGATGTACGTACTAGAAAGCGGAGAAGGAATTATATGCAGAAATGATGTACGAGTGCATGCCGCTGCCGGCTCTCACGATCGTGTGGGAATGAATGTGTGGAGTGCGTGTACGTACGTGTGTTTTACATTGTAGGTTGCGAAAATTTACATTGTGGGTGCGAAATGGAGGAGTATGTGGTGTGAGTGTGCGTAAGTGTGGCATGAAAAGTATTTGCATAAAAACACAAGAGGAAAAAAACCGAAGGAAAAAACTATCGGTTCGATCACTGGATTTTGACGAATGAAACACAAAAGTTCACAATTCACGATTTACAAGAATTTATTTTCAAGCTAACACTGATTTACTTTCTTACTTTATTACGCTTTAAAAGTCACTATTAATTTAATACAAAACTTGCTGCCTTTCAGGCTGAACCGATTAACACTTTGAACACTATAAAATCCCAAACTGCACTTTAATAAATATTTGACTCAACTAACTCGCATCGACCGTCGTCCCGATATTTATACCTCCCAATAGTCCTTCTAGATCATACTATCGCCACGAGTCTATGGAATTTCGCCGTTGACGCTTATATACATGATCTTTGAGATCTATCAGTGTATAGGTGGCGGCATCCATTCTGGGAGCATGTACAAGAACTACGGGAAAACTCTTCGAAGTTTATCGTTCTTCTAATTGGGTGTGGATGTCGTTGGTGTCCGGACTATCTCATATTATACACGTTATACTGTTCACGTCACAATATATAACCACAAAAGAAAAGGAAGGAAAGGATTTAAAGAAGTGGGGACAAAGACGAGGACAAGGGAAACCGATTTCGGGAGAGCCGGGACAACAATGACATATATAGAATTCTGGATACGGATAAACACCCCTTCGTGGGAATTGGCTTAATTTTTATGTTTAGTTTTTAATTTTGGTAATTGGGTAGAACACCTTTCTGGGGTCCGCCAGTAGTATATATATATTTCAGTAAAGACGTGCGGTGTATCCCAGAAAGTGGGCAAAAGTCGGGCAGGGTTCGCGTGTGGATTTTTTTATTAGAAGTTTCCAAGCACAAGGGCTGCTGCGGCCGAAAGGAAAAGTGTCCCGTAATTGTTTGGTACCAGAGGTTCCTCGCGAATTTATTTTGTGGGGCCGTCCGAGACTGGCCGTATTTCGTTTGTTTGTGTGGGGGCCTGAGCGAGTTACGAGTTGTTAGTTAAAAACAATTAAGCACTGTATATTAAAATAAATGTATATTTTATTCAAAAAACAAAAGAAGGCAATACAAATTAAACCGGACAAAATACCCGAATTCATCGATAGTCCAAAATCAACACACCATCCCATGAGCTTCTGTGCACCACCAGTGAAACAGTTACATTAAGACAAAAATAAACAGGTGCAGAATAAAAGAAGAGAAAATATGATGACAGTTATGTTGACAAAACATGGGCATAGATGCGTTGTTGCTGGAATGTGTATAAATGTGTTGTCGCACATAACTCCTTACACCGAAGATTCGATTTTGCCGACAAATTGTGAAAAATCGAAAACGGACCTTAGCGATGATACAATTCGATTTAAACAATTATATTACTTCTGAAGTTGTTATACGTTTTAAATAAATACAATATTCCTTTACATAATTTACAAAAGAAATGAATATAAACAAAACTAATAAATCGAAAAATTAATATTTACCTGATTTTGTAATTATTATTTAAGTTTTATACGTTAAGAAGTTATTTAATTTATTAAATTTTGATGTGTATCGATATTTATATTTTTTACAGCATAAATTATTTTTTTCATTTCTGAATTCAACAATTTTTTTCATTTATGATTTATTTAGAGGTATCTTTTCATTTGTAAATATAAATTTCACTTCTTCGGGACGAATGCTACTACATAAAGGGTGATCTTTTAAAAGCTATAGGAGAGTTGTTAAAAAAAAAAAAACACATAACGTTCAGAAAAATTCATGAAATCTTTATTTGAATCGATAGGACGGTCCATATAATTTAATGTCTGAAGATTATATCATGCAAATCTTGACCTTGACTGCGCCTCAAATGGTCCATCCGCTTAGTCCAATTTTGGCATACTCTTTCCAACATTTCTGCCGGTATCTCACGAATAAATGCTTCAATGTTGTCTTCCAATGCGTCAAACGCCCAAAAGCGGGCTTGTCTGTATAGACATGAGATTTAACATAAAAATGAGCTTCGATTAAACTGACCATAAAATGGAAGAAGCGCGCGATGAACTTTTTTAACAGAGCACGTACTTTGATAATAAAATTCAATAATTTGAAAGCGTTGTTCGTTTGTAAGACGATTCATGGTTTAATTATAGACCAAACTGAAGATGTTTGACAGTGAAACATAACACGAAACGTGCGTCAGCTGTTTAAACCAGTGCTGCCAAAAAGATAATAGCTAAAAAATCACCCTTTACATATATTATAATTTACATTCTTTCAGATTTCTTTCGAGTGACTTATTATTCTATATTTTTTAGTCATTCCACCAAAATTTTACAAATTACATTCCAATGTTCCATAGACTAGTGGCGACAGTAGGATCTATACCCAATACTGGGAGTAAAAATATCGGCACGATGGTCGATGCGAGTTAGTTCAGAGGGAAAATTAGTAAAGTTCAGTTGGAGAATTATTATTGTTCAGTCAGATATGTATTACAGTCCAGTTTTGGATTTTATAGTGTACGTAGTGTTCAGCCGCAAAGAGTTTTGAAGTAAAGTAATAGTAGTCGTTAAAATGTAATAAGGTATAAGAAGTAAATCAGTGTTTGATTGAAAATAAATTCGTGTATAACGTAAATAGTGAGTGTTTCATTCGTCACAGTGATCGAACCCGTATTTGGGGACAATTTAATTAATTGTACGTAGACTCATTTACGGCTAAACGTAACCTTATGTTACTAGTCTTACTTTGCATTGTTTTGTTTCATTTATTTATTTCTTTATGCTTCGATTGACTCCAATAGACCGGTGGACGGTCTAGAAACAACGGTCGACGTAATGAAGAAGGACATCTACGCACTGAAATTGAGGGAACCACTGTTTAACGACGTCGCAACAAAGTTCAAACCACCGATGTACGACGGAACAACAGCCTTCAACATCTTCAGGCTGCAATTCGAAACAACTGTCGCCAGGGCACATCAGGGCGATGAAGACAAGGCGGCGGCGTTGGTCGTGTCGTTGCTCGACGTTCTCGAAACGATCCCAGAAGATCTCCAAATGGACTAAGACAGCTGACGAACGTTTCGTGTTTTGTTTTACTGTCAAACATCCTCAGTTTGGTCTATAATTTAACCATGAATTGTCTTACAAACGAACAACGCTTGCAAATTATTGAATTTTATTATCAAAAAACGTGCTCTGTAAAGAAAGTTCATCTCGCGCTCGTGTTGTTTTCAGCGACGAAGCTCATTTTTGGCTCAATGGGTACGTAAATAAGCAGAATTGTCGATTTTGGAGTGAATATCAGCCAGAAGCATTGTAAGAACTACCAATGCATCCAGAAAAAGTCACAGTTTGGTGCGGTTTATGGGCTGGTGGCATCATTGGACCGTACTTCTTCAAAGATGATGCGAATCGTAACGTAACTGTGAGTGGTGAGCGCTACCGTGAGATGATATACAACTTTTTTTGCCCAAAATGCAAGAGCTTGAATTGCATGACATGTGGTATCAACAAGACGGTGCCACATGCCACACAGCACGCGCAACAATGGACTTATTGAGAGGCGAGTTCAATGAACATTTTATTTCGCGTTCGGGGCCGGTCAATTGGCCGCCTAGATCGTGCGATTTAACGCCTTTGGACTATTTTTGTGGGGCTATGTTAAAGCTCATGTCTATACAGACAAGCCCGCTTTTGGGCGTTTGACGCATTGGAAGACAACATTGAAGCATTTATTCGTGAGATACCGGCAGAAATGTTGGAAAGAGTATGCCAAAATTGGACTAAGCGGATGGACCATTTGAGGCGCAGTCAAGGTCAAGATTTGCATGATATAATCTTCAGACATTAAATTATATGGACCGTCCTATCGATTCAAATAAAGATTTCATGAATTTTTCTGAACGTTATGTGTTTTTTTTTTAACAACTCTCCTATAGCTTTTAAAAAATCACCCTTTACAACGCAATAATGGGCTCGCTACTGCGCAAGTATGGAAGTGAACTCCGTAGATGGAATAAGGGATCTGGAGACGAAGCGTGCAACACTGTCGTCACCAAAAAGCACCTTCCGGGAAACGGTTGCTTCTGTTCTGTCCTACGAGGCAGCGGGACTAGCGTGTGTGTCTTATTCTAGAGCCCTCAGAGTAGATATGGAGCCGGAATCTACTCGAAATACATTCAAGGGCCGTTGCTTCATCTGCGAGAGAATAGGACACAGGGCACACGATTGTAGGGAGCGTCGGAAACATTCCGGGTCCCCACCGGCAAGACAATTTCGGGGACGACAGTCGGTTTCGATGAGAAGTAATGACGGCAGCAGGCCATCGTTAAACTAAAAGGAGTCAGTTTAGAGGGGCATAAGCTGGCTCTCACAACGTATTGCCCCACAATCTTTGTGTCTCGGCTAGAAAGGAACACGAACAGTCTCACTGTCGATGGCATCGTTCGAGGTAGACGTTTAACGGTAACATTTGACACGGGAGCATCACATTCGATCCTATGGAGGGATCTGGTGGAAGAGCTGGAGCCGTTGTACGGAATACGACTACGAACTGCTACGGGTGATGATGCGGACGTGCTTGAGAAGTTAACCGAGACAATCACAATAGGCGGTACGACAGTTGAGCACACGTTCCTAGTGGCAGATATAGTTGAGTTGATTCTGGGATTACTAAGGCATTACTTTGGACCTTGAGTAAGGTTCAAGAATTCTGAGATACCTTTGAATGTCGGGGAAAGCAAGTCTACGGAGATCAACCAAGTCGTGGCGGAAACGGACACCAGGACTCCGCCGAATTCAGAGTACGACTTCTGGGTAAAGACAGAGTACGATTGTGGGATCAGCACCTTGTCGGAAGTGGAAGCCGAAGATCAAACACCAGCTACGAACATAGTCGTCGGAAGAACCCTCCAAGAGCCGATGAAGGAGAGTGACTAAAAGAGAAGCAGTGCTCGCTGGAACGGATCCGAAAGAGCAGGAGAACAATCCGGATCTATAGACAACTTAGAGAGCATAGAACATGGAGCCAAACCGACGCAAGAAGGATTGGCAAAGGAAAATGGTGTCGCCAAGGCATACTGGGCTGAGGAGCTGCGAACAGGGACAGCAATCAAAGGACCGCGGGCTGCAGCTCAACTTTAGAGCACCAGTAGGAAGGGGCGCAATGGCTACACAGACAGCCAGGAAGGGGCCATCGATTCAGGAAGAAGGTTTGAGCCATGTTCAGCGAAAGCACAAATTGACTTTAAGGAGAGTTCCCCACCGTGCAGCCAGAAATTCTGAATCTTGTCCGGGACGAAGAAGTCTAGGTGGTGGGTAGTGTGACGCGAATGGTATAACGCGTATAAGATGCGTATAAGATAGTCAGGACACCAACGTCATCTATACGAAATTAGAAGAATGATCAACTCCGAGTAGTCCCGAAATTCTTGTACATATTGGATGCCACATATACACTGATAGATTGCAAGGAATCATCTATATAAGAGTCAGCGGGGAAATTCCATAGACTAATACTGGGGTATAAATATCGGCACGATGGTCGATGCGAGTTAGTTCAGAGGGAGAATTAAAGTTCAGAGAATTATTACAATCAAATATTTATTACAGTGCAGTTTTGGATTTTATAGTGTTCAAAGTGTTCAGCCTGAAAGGCCGCAAAGAGTTTTGTAGTAAAGTAATAGAAGTCGTTAATGTGTAATAAAGTAAAGGAAGTAAATCAGTGTTTGATTGAAAATAAATTCGTGTATAACATAAATAGTGAGTGTTTCATTCGTCACAGTGATCGAACCCTTATTTGGAGGCAATTTAATTAATTGTACGTAGACTCATTTACGGCTAAACGTAACAATATGCTACTTGCTTTGCATTGTTTTGTTTTATTTATTTATGCTTCGATTGACTCCAATATTCTTTTGGAGCGTCTAGCTTAGAATCGGTGTAATAAAGTATAAGAAGTAAATCAGTGTTTGCTTGAAAATAAATTCGTGTATAACGTAAATAGTGAACTCTAGTGTTTCATTCGTCACAATCCAGTGATCGAATCCGTATTTGGGGACAATTTAATTAATTGTACGTATACTCATTTGCGGCTAAACGTAACATTTGGTGTCAGAAGTGAGATTGCGACAAAATAATGGTGAAATTTCTATAATCTGAAAGTTGAACAGCTTAAGAAAGAGCTGGGGCAGCGAAGTCTTTCGACAGTCAGAGGAAAGGCTGAATTGTAACAACGGCTGCGCAACGCTCTCCAGAAGGATGGAATAGATTCAGAAGCACACGAATTCGGATATGAAGTAGCGGAATTATCTGGAAGTACGGTCCCGGTTGATTTTCCTCAGGCCATGATGCAAAATTAGTTTCAAGAACAAAGGCAACAGTCGCGAGAACAAATGCAACAATCGTTGGAGGAACAGAGACCACAGATTTTTACAACAATTACTCGAGGACCAAAAGCACGAGATCTAGAAGAACAATAAAACCGTTTCGAACAGAAATTTTCTTGAGGTGAATAGTGAAGTGAAAGTACTGGACGAGAAAGTTCACCAACATGACAGTAAGGTTCTGGGCCTAGAAACTTCGGTGGACGAGAAAGTTCACCACGTCGACAACAAGGTTGTGAGTCTTAGGACTGCGGTGGACGGTCTAGGAACAACGGTCGACGTAATGAAGAAGGACCTATACGCACTGAAATTGAGGGAACCACTGTTTAAAGACGTCGCAACAAAGTTCAAACCACCAATGTACGACGGAACAACAGCCTTCAACATCTTCAGGCTGCAATTCGAAACAACTGTCGCCAGGGCACATCAGGGCGATGAAGACAAGGCGGCGGCGTTGGTCGTGTCGTTGCTGCAGACGTTCTCCAAACGATCCCAGAAAGTTTCGTGCTTTGTTTTACTGTCAAATATCTTCAGTTTGGTCTATAATTTAACCATGAATCGTCTTACAAACGAACAAGGCTTGCAAATTATTGAATTTTATTATCAAAAAACGTGCTCTGTTAAGAAAGTTCATCGCGCGAGTTACGATACCTAACCCCGCCACGGGGAACCAACAGGTTAATAACGGCCATCAGCCCAACGTACACGTTTGACACCATGGTCAACGGCCTTCCGCCGAAATACTTCTTTGTAATGTTCAGGTGATTTTTTGCAAGCTTGCGTCTGAAGCGTTTCGATTACCGCAGTGCAAGTTGATAAAAGTCACCTCAGTAAAATTGACCTGAGGAAAAACTCAGAATGTGTAAAGGGAAATTAATTCTATACGAGCTGTCGAGTAATACGAATCACTCCGCATAACGGAGGATTTCAATAAATTTTATAACGTAAGCCCTTGTCTAATTTGTTTTCCGTCCCCTCGGTTCTACAAACATAATTGCCGCAGTCGGTAGTTCTGGTGACGTTTCGTTTTGCTTTTTCCCGAACATAAGTTTCCTATACGCATAGGAATTCAAAAAAAAAGTGAACATCTTTCTTTTAGTGGGTGTATACAAAAGTGCAAGGATTTCCGTGACGAAATATCACAAGAAATTCCTTCCTACACTGAGTGAATATCAGTGTATAAAAAGTCTACAAAAGCAGTGTGCAATCAGCGCGAAGATTTCCGTGACTGAATATCACGAAATACTGAGCAATACTGAAGGAATATCAATATTTTGTCTGGTGCAATAACACTAACGAGACGTAGGTTTTGACCCTTAATCACCAAGAACAATTTTCCCAGAAGAATGAACATCTTCATCGCTCTTGGGTGCCTGTAAGTCAAATGAATTGTTTGCTAAATAGATTATAAAACTTTTACCTTTCCAACTATCTAACTACCTATTATATATATAAGCACAATTGCAAGTATTTTTAAGAAAACAATACGTTCATAATTTTTGTTCATAATTGTTCTTTGAATTTCATACACAAACAAATTTTCCACATAAAAGTAAATGCCAAAAAACATAAAGAAACCCTCTAAATTTAATCCGTATATCCTCTTTAAAAGTAAAAGCCTCAGTGCTATACCAGAACACTTAGATTCCATAAACCCTAATATTAACAGCATGAGTTTACCCGCAAGTAACCCTGGTCCTTCGACATCCTCGAGTCCGATCAACCAAGTAGACGTTTTCAATTCTTTACGGATTCCTGACGCTATTAAAGATCTTCCTCGCTTCGATGGAAACCAACGGCTTCTATACGAATTCATTAATAACGTGGAAGAAATCCTTCTTCATGTAAAAGGAGTAGATGGCACACCATACGGTAAAATTTTGTTACAACAAAATCGAAGGTCAGGCTGACGAGGTCCTAAAAATGTACGGGACTGCTCTCAATTGGGATGACATAAAGGCCAACCTTATCCTCCATTATTCGGATAAGAGAACAGAGACTTCTCTTATTAGAGATCTCCATTCTTTACAATAAAATAACAAAACCGTCGAAATCCTTTACAGAGAAATTTTTGAATTACAATCCACACTTTACAACAATATTCTCATCCACGAGACTAACAAAAGTGTAATCGCGTCGAAAAAAGAACTTTTCGCTGAGATGTGCCTTAACACATTCCTAACGGGACTAAAAGAACCACTAGGATCAAGCATTAGGGCAATGAGGCCAGATTCGCTAGCCACAGCTCTAGCATATTGTATAAAGGAACAAAACATATATTACACACAAACACGTCCGTCAACCTATCCGCGGTTTAATAGGCAAGTACATACCTATAATACCAATTTCTATAAGAATTCCCCACACAGAATAACATTTAATCAACCAAGACCTTTTATCTCGAATCCGAGAAATAACCCAAGATTCGAAATTAATAATGAAGTCCCCTCGAATACATTTAGAAGCAACTCATACCCCAATAGGATCTCCAACCAACACCAAGTTCCATTTAACAGAAACTCCCAATACTCACCACTAAGCATGGCACCATACCAGAACCCATTCCGCCAATTTCCACATCAAACCAATATGCAATCAATCAAACAACCAACACCGGAACCAATGGACACGAGCAGCGGATACACACATATGAGGAACCAAAACGGACCACACACAGGAATCAAAATGAGTCCAAGCATGCAAACCCGACTAAGTAGGTTCACGAACACAGGCAAACAAGAACTACATAACGTAGAAACCTCACCACCCCAAAGCATCCACCACAAAAACAAACCAGGCAGACGAAAACGATCAGCTACATGATTTGGATGAAATGGATCACAATCTCCTAGATGCATTTCAAGCTCTAGACAACCAATACCCATCAAGTTTTCACACAAGTGCCTCGAACAACCAACAGGATACCTAGATGTGAACAAGCACGGTTCTGAATTAGCTTATATAAATATTGCATCCCCTTTTGGTAGGCCCCTCAAATTCCTGATAGATACACGTGCCTCAGCCTCCTTCATAAACCCTAAATTTATTAACCCTATTGATCAATCTAATTGCAAACCAATTACAATCACTGCAGTCCTCAACAGATATAACCTTGACAAACACGTCGTATTACCCACTTTCGTAGAATTTAACCAGACAGGTACCTCCACTTTCTTATTGTTCAAATTTCATAATTATTTCGACGGGTTAATCGGAATCGATATTCTAACTCAAGTTGGAGCAAAAATTGATTTATCTAACAAAATTGTAATCACCAGGAACTCGATTATACCCTTACATTTTAAGCCAAACTTTAACTCCGGCAAACATATAATTCCCGCAAACTCAAAACTAATAATTAAACTCCCAGTAGATAAACAGGCAGGAGATATCTACGTAGGTCCAAAATACTTAATGAACACATTTACACTTCGGAAGGCATCTACTCAGCCAAGGATTGGTTTAGTACAATAGAGATCATAAATATCTCAATAGAGGACCAAATACCTACCTTGAACAACCACTAAAAGTAGATGCATACAACTCTTCAGAATTCATAGAAATAAACAATTTCAACAATGTTCAGACGAATGAAGGCGAAAAACCGGACTGAGTTAAACTACTTCGCATCAAACACCAGAATCCAGAGGAGAAAAAAGCCCTCTTAAAACTCAGCAAAAATTATGACGGCATATTTTTTAAAGAAGGTCAAAAACTAAGCTTCACCAGCGAAGTTAAACATACAATTCCTACCGTGGACGACATACCCATTCATACCAAGTCTTACAGGTATCCGTTCGTCCATAAACAGGAAATTCAAAAACAAATCGCAGGCATGTTAGAACAAGGTCGCCCGGGTTACTCCCCGTGGAGCGCTCCAATTTGGATAGTGCCCAAAAAACAAGATGTCAGTGGTAAGCAAAAGTGGCGTCTTGTAATCGATTACAGGAAGCTAAACGAGAAAACGATTACAGATCGCTATCCTTTATCAAACATCACGGAGATACTCGATACACTCGGAAAGTGCATGTATTTTTCAACCCTAGATTTGGTCAGTGGCTTCCACCAAATCGAGATGCACCCAAAAGACATTCCCAAAACAGCATTTACTGTCGAGGGCGGTCATTATGAGTACATCCGAATGCCATTCGGCCTTAAAAATGCGCCATCCACCTTCCAAAGGGTTATGGCCAACGTTCTAAAAGATCCTATAGGAAAAAATTGTCTAGTATACCTAGACGACATTATAATATTCTCAACTTCGCTCCAAGAGCACATAATAAACCTTATACACATAATAAACCAAAACAAAACACTCCTCGTAAATGATCCAATACTCCAATACCCAGACTTTTCGAAGCCATTTATACTTACTACTGACGCCAGCAATTTTGCACTAGGTGCAGTCCTCTCACAGGGTCGCATCGGAAATGACAAACCGGTATGCTATGCCAGTAGGACATTGTCAGACTCGAAAATTAGCTACTCCACAATTGAAAAGGAACTGCTAGCAATAGTTTGGGCCACGAAATACTTCAGACCTTACGTTTTCGGTCGAAAGTTCCAAATTGTCACCGACCACAGGCCCCTGACTTGGCTAATGAGCCTGAAGGGGCCAAATTCGAAATTAATTAGATGGCGCCTTTAGTTAGAGGAGTTCGACTACGAGATCGTATACAAAAAGGGAAAACAGAACACTAATGCTGACGCATTAAGTAGAATAAAACTGGATGTAAATTTAAACGATACATCATCAATCCAAGGCACTATTGGTTCTACCATTCACTCAGCTGACGAAAATCTCAACGACGGTATGCCCATATCAGAGAAACCGCTTAACGATTTTAACATTCAAATAATCCTTTCGAAAACAACAGAATTGCCAGATATGTCAGAAACTCCATTCAGAAACAAGCAACGTAGAACTATTCGTAGAACAGATTTCACTGAGGAAATTATAATTGATATATTCAAAAAATTCCTGCAGCCTAATATACTCTCTGCTATCTATTCAGATGACAACACCTTCCGAATTGTCCAATCTGTATACACAAAATACTTTTCAAACAACAAAACGTTTCGTTTACTACGCTGTACAGAGATCTTAGAAGAAATTACAGAAAGTGATGAACAGGAAAAAATCATTAAGGAACGTCATAGGGATAATAACCATAGAGGTATTACAGAAACATACTTACACCTTAAACGAACATATTATTGTCCTCATATGAAAAACAAAATTATCCAAATAATTAACAATTGCGAAACATGCCAAACATTAAAATATAACAGACAACCACCCAAACCTAAATTTGAGAAACCAGAGACACCAAACAAGCCACTTTTTATATTACACACTGACATTTACTCTGTCAATAACAAACAGATCTTAACAATAATATACCAGTTTTCAAAGTTTGCAGCAGGCTAGACTTTACCTGCAAGAAACAGCTTTTCGATTCTTAAATCACTAAAACACTATATAAGCCTTTTCGGCACCCCCAAAAAGATTGTCTGCGATCACGGTTCTGAATTTAACGCAAGCATATTCAGACTTCTGCGAGCAATTTCAAATCACACTACACTTCACCTCACTTCAACAAAGTTCAAGCAATGCCCCAGTAGAAAGACTTCACTCAACACTTACGGAAATTTACAGAATCATACTAACTACACGTAAAGAAAATAAACTTACCACAGACCATGAAGAGATTTTCACAGAGACCCTCATAACATACAACAATTCCATTCATTCAACCACCAAACACACACCCTATGAACTATTTTTTGGCAAAACGTAGAAATTCAATAACGAAATCACATTTAATAACGAACACGAATACCTGAAGAAACTTAATGAATTTCAAGAAAAGATATTTCCTTCTATTAGGGACAAATTAGAAACAATCACTAGCTCAAGAATAGATAAATTAAACAAAGGAAAAAAGAACCGGACGAGAAACCAACCGATGAAGTAATATTTAGAACAGAAAACAGGAGAAATAAACTAAAACCTAGGTTCTCAAAACATATAGTGAAGAAGAACAATAAAATTACGGTAATAACGAAAAACGACAGGAAATTGCATAAAGCTAAAATCGAAATTAGGAAAAAATTCGAAAAATAGGAAATAATCGCATAATATCGTTTCAGAATACCCCTAACACTAACACAAGACTTAGAAATTCAAGACTTGAGAGACAACATAGGACTACTGAAATTTCAACTCGGATCGGCAAGGACTATTGACAGCTTCAGTAACTTAATACACATTATAAATCTTACCAACTATCACACAAACATTGAGAAAATCGAAGACACCATAAGTACATTCAAAAGATCTAGCCCAATAATAAACCCCCTCAAAATCATAAACCTGAAATTGAAAAACTTAAAGCAAAGCTAGACACACTAACACCCTTCACCGGAAACATGGACGTAAATGATATATATATAATATAAACACTCAAATAGAAAACCTCAATCAAAACACAAAAAACTTAGAAACATCAATTGTACACCAGTACCAAATTAATACACAAATATTCCACAGATTCCAAAACATAACAGAGCACATTAATAAAGAACAAGCAATTCTAGAAATGTTCTTAAATAATAAACAATCCGTTAATATTATCCATAGAAATGAAGAAATTATTCTAGAAATGCAATATATCAACAACATCAATTATAACATAGATCTACTAAGTAACCATATTACAAACATAGCCGAAGCGCTAGTACTCGCGAAACTTAATGTATCAAAATTTGTATTGAACCAGAGTGAATTAAAAGAAATAAGAAATATTTTGTTAAAACAATCTTTCGAAATTAAGTCAGATGAAAATGTATATGAACTCCTTAACTTACAAGCATATTACAATAAAACTAACATCATATTTAACATAAAAATACCAATTGTAAATCCAATAACATCTACATTTTTTCACATTATACCACTACCAATTAATAACACAAAATAAGTAATTACTAAACCATATATAACCATAAACGAGCAAACAATTCAGTACTTTGACAAGGCATGCCCAAAAATAGAGCGCACCTACTTCTGCAGAGAACCGGTACTACACTCAGTGACATTGGAATCTTAGAAGCCATAACACAACCTGAAGACAATTATATTCTCTTTATAAATGTCCCATTATTAATCATTAACTCTACTTGAAGTAATTCTAAAGTCTACAGGCTCGAGAGGGATCGCTATAATGCACTACAAGAACTGCCAGGTCAACATAAACGGAATCACCTACAAAGATAATCCATCAGTATACTGGGACGACATCCACATTGCTCCAGCATCCTACCACAAAATACAAGAGGAATCCATCACCGAAACCCTGAGCCTACAGAAACTAAGCAAATACCAATTCGACAACCAGAAAGCAGTAGCCATCCTAGAGACCACAACGAAGCAGCACGTCATATACACCTACGCAACAATTGCAGTAATATGCACGACATCAGCAGCAGCCTTCCTATTCATCACAAGAAATACCAACATGCAGTACCTTTCTCAACATCCCGTCGTTCCGGCCCCTTCGCAATCCTTGTGGCCGTCAGTCTACTTAAAGGGGGGAGGAGTTACGATACCTAACACCGCCACCATGGTCAACGGCCTTCCGCCGAAATACTTCTTTGTAATGTTCAGGTGATTTTTTGCAAGCCTGCGTCTGGAGCGTTTCCGTCCGAAGCGTTTCGATTACCGCAGTGCAAGTTGATAAAAGTCACCTCAGCAAAATTGACCTGAGGAAAAACTCAGAATGTGTAAAGGGAAATTAATTGTATACGAGCTGTCGAGTAATACGGATCACTCCGCATAACGGAGGATTTCAATAAATTTTATAACGTAAAACCTTGTCTAATTTTTTTTCTTCCCCTCGGTTCTACAAACAAGACCGACGCAAGAAGGAATGGCAGAGAAAGTGCTGTCGCCAAGGCATACTGGGTTGAGGAGATGCGAACAGGGACAGCAATCAAAGGACCGCGGGCAGATACTGCAGCTCAACTTTAGAGCACCAGTAGGAAGGGGCGCAATGGCTACACAGACAGCCAGGAAGGGGCCATCGATTCAGGAAGAAGGTTTGAGCCATGTTCAGCGAAAGGTAAAAGAGCGGAAGGAAAAAGCTCAGATTGACTTCAAGGAGAGTTCTGCAACCGCAAAGAAGCAAAGGACTTCCACGAAGGTTACTAATACATTGGGATCGTCCCCCACCGTTCAGCCAGGAATTCTTAATCTTGTCGGGGACGAAGAAGTCTAGGTGGTGGGTAGTGTGACGTGAATGGTATAACGCGTATAAAATGTGTATAAGATAGTCAGGACACCAACGTCATCTATACGAAATTAGAAGAATGATCAACTCCGAGTAGGCCCGAAATTCTTGTACATATTGGTTGCCACATATACACTGATAGATTGCAAAGAATCATCTATATAAGAGTCAGCGGGGAAATAGACTAGTGGCGACAGCAGGATCTAGAACCAATACTGGGAGTATAAATATCGGCACGATGGTCGATGCGAGTTAGTTCAGAGGGAGAATTAAGGTTCAGACAATTATTACAGTTCAGTCAAATATTTATTACAGTGCAGTTTTGGATTTTATAGTGTTCAATGTGTAATAAAGTAAAAGAAGGAAATCAGTGTTTGATTGAAAATAAATTCGTGTATAACGTAAATAGTGAGTGTTTCATTCGTCACAATGATCGAACCCGTATTTGGGGACAATTTAATTAATTGTACGTAGACACATTTACGGCTAAACGTAACAATATGTTACTAGTCTTGCCTTGCATTGTTTCTACATTTCGCCTAGTATACCTTGGCAGGCTACTCTATGTTCACCTACGTATACTTATTACATTATTTTTTTTAGCTAATATTACTTTGTTTGCTGTGCTTAGTAAGTATTAGTTGGTTGGTACTCCACAACTCCGATATGCCCTCGAAGTGTAAGTCATAACTATATATTTTTTTATTTAAATTTGGGTAGTCCTATAAAACTGTTTTTTTTTTATATTTTAATTTATAAATTCTATGCTTTTCTTTCTATATTTATGCTATATTTATTTTTTTCCTTTTATATAAATATATATAATTATTCTTCGCCTGTAAATCTACCACTTTTATAGTGTATATTTAGCTTTTATTACGTATTGATTTCTTTTTATTTCCTTGTGAATTATACATACTGGGTGGCATGGGCTTATGTACACAGGGTAAAGTTGCTGACTGCATCCAACCTGGTAGGATGCCAGCGCGATCCCTGCTTGTTCATAAGTCAAGTTGACGTACAGCCTCCTCGCGGCGCCCCTGGATAGCAATCATAACAGCCGTTGTGTGGTGAACTAATATACGCAGCGAACCCTCTGCCCGAGGGTTAAATTAATGGGCCTGTCCTCCCAGTTTGGAGGTTGTGCGTGAAGTTAACTTCCTCACCACGTAAAAAATACGAGTTCAGATACAACAACCTGCCTCGGATACGGACGAATCTACTGTTGACGACCCTTGCAAACGGAAAAAGGACAATGACTTTCGGTTCTGCACGTGTAATGTGAGGTCCCTTAACAGACCTCGTGCAGTCGATGAACTAGCGGAGGCCCTAGACTGCTATAAAGCAGACATAACCGCTATCCAGGAAGTGCGGTGGAACGGGCCGGGCAAAAAGAGGATGAGAAACTGCGACCTCTACTACGGCGACTGCTACAGAGAAGGAGGGCAGCGCTTATTTGGATGTGGTTTTGTTATTCGAGGCAGACTTAGGCAAAAAGTCTTAAGCTTTAAGTATGTAAGCGAGCGCCTCATAACAATCCGCATCAAGGCTAAGCTCGGGAACATCAGCCTGATTTGCGCCCACGCCCCGACTGAGGAGAAGGATGACAATAGCAAGGACGATTTCTATGATCTCCTAGAAAGAACATACGATCAATGCCCCAGCTATGATACCAAGATCGTTCTAGGAGATCTCAACGCACAGCTGGGCAAGGAAGAAATCTTTGCTAAAGTTATCGGAAAACACAGCCTGCACGACAACACATCCGGAAACGGACTAAGGCTGGTGGATTTCGCCTCGGGGCGTAACCTCTCTGTAATGAGCACACGGTTCCCACACCTCAACATCCATAAAGGAACCTGGCGGTCACCTGATCAATCAACCGTCAACCAGATTGATCACATTGCGATCGACGTCAGACACTCCTCCAATATTCTCGATGTCCGAACTTTCCGAGGAGCCAATATTGACTCGGATCATTTCCTTGTTGTAGCCAAGATAAGAATGAGGATATCGAGAGAAATACGGAGTCGAGACAGGACACCTCGTTTTGACGTTGGAAAGCTACAATCGCAATCGATCGTTAGGAACTTTGCCGACCGAGTCTCCCTGAAACTCTCCGAAAGTTCGACCCTGCCTACAACCACAATAGACCAGGAATGGAAACGTTGTCAAGAAGCCATCAAAGAAGCTGCCACTGATGTGCTGGGTTTTACGACACCACCAAAGAAGAACCCATGGTTTGACGACGAGTGCAGGCAGGCACATGCAGCCAAACAGGAGGCCTACAAGGCAACTCTGCATCGAACAACGAGAGCTGTTCGTGAGCTCTACGAGCAGAAGAGAAGGGAAGAGAACCGGCTTCTCAGAAGGAAAAAGAAAGAGCACGAGAAGCGCGCGGTCGAAGAGATAGAGAGATGTTACGGCAGGAAGGAGGTCCGAAAGTTTTACCAAAAGGTAAAACAGTTATCCGGAGGGTATAGACCTCGGACAGAAGCCTGCAGGGATGAAAATGGACAACTAGTAATAGAATCGCAGTCGATGCTGAGAATTTGGAAAAATCACTTCTGCAGACTGTTAAACGGCGATGAAGACACAAATTCCGCTGTCAGGCAGAATATTCCACTTAATTTGGACGAGGATGACCAAGAATTCCGTCCCCCGACTTAGGCGAAGTCAAGATAGCGATATCTAGACTAAAGTCGAACAAAGCTGCTGGAGCGGACGGACTGTCCGCGGAGCTGTTTAAAGCAGCTGTAGATGATCTGGTTGGGCGCATGCACCAGCTCATCTGTAAGATATGGTCGGAGGAAAGCATGCCCGATGAGTGGAATCTCAGCGTCGTTTGTCCGGTCCACAAGAAAGGAGACCCTTTTGACTGCGCCAACTATCGAGGGATCAGTCTCCTTAACATATCGTACAACATCCTCTCTGCCGTCTTGTGTGAACGCCTGAAACCATTCGTCAATAACCTGATACGTCCTTATCAGTGCGGTTTCAGGCCGGGAAAGTCCACCATCGACCAAATTTTCACACTGCGGCAGATCCTGGAAAAAACCCACGAGATGCAGATCGAAACCCACCACCTATTCGTCGATTTCAAGGCCGCATATGACAGCGTGCATAGAGACGAGCTATACAATGCCATGTCTAGTTTTGACATTCCAGCCAAACTCGTCAGATTGTGCAGGATGACGATGGAGAACTCTCGCTGCTCCATCAAGGTCGGTAACGAACTCACCGAGACCTTCAATGTCAAAAAAGGTTTTAGACAAGGCGACACGCTGTCATGTGATTTCTTCAACATCATACTTGAGAAGATCGTGCGAAACTCAAATGTCAACACCAGAGGCACGATCTTCCAAAAGTCCGTTCAACTGCTTGCCTACGCGGACGACATTGACGTGATTGGACGAACACAGCGAGCTGTCAACATTTTTTTTACATTTACATAGATTACATCATACGTAAAATTGGTTTCACTTTATACAGTTCATATGCACGAATTACGACCCATTTTTCTTTCACCGACTGCGCCAGCTACGAGTTGGGAGCGACTCGAACGATTAAAAAATAACTAAGCACACACACATATTAAAATAAATGTGTATTTTATTAAAATAAATGTGTATTTTATTCAAATAAATGTGTATTTTATTCAAATAACAAAGGAACAAATTAAACTGAACAAAACACCGGAATTCATCGATGGTCCAAAATCAATGCACCATATCATGAGCTTTTATGCACCACCAGTAAAACAGTTAAATTTAAACAAAAACAACCAGGTGGAGAATAAAAGAATAGAAAATATTGTGAAAATATAGAAGAACGATCAACTCGGAAGAGTTTTCACGAAGTTATTGTACATTCTGCAGGAATGGATGTCGCCATCTATAAACTGATAGATTACAAAGAATCATGTATATAAGAACCAATATTGAGAATTCGATTCCAAAAGATCTCCAGATGGACTACAATTCAATCAGGTCTTCAAAATGGAGGTGAAGAGCAGAAAACAACGCAACGGTGAGTCGCTCCAGGAATTTGCTGCAGAGAGTGAGCGATTGGTACATTTGGGTTACGCCAGCTCAACGATGGAGCTCATCGGAAACGCTCAAACGAATGCGTTTGTGGACGGAATAAGAGATCTCGAGACGAAGCGAAAAACTTTGTCGTCACCGATTAGAGCCTTCCAGGGAACTGCTACTGCTCTGTCCTACGAGGCAGCGGGATTGGCGTGTGTGTCTTATTCTAGGATCCGGAGAGTAGGTGTGGAGCCGGAAAAAAATCCTCACCATCGATGGCATCGTTGGAGGTAGACGGTTAACGATGCCGTTGGATACGAGGACATCACATTCAATCATAAGGAGTGATCTGGTGGAAGAGGTGGAGCCATTGTACGGGATACGGGTACGCAAAGCTACGGGGGAGGATGCACTCACACCTGGTAAATTGACCGATATCATCACAATATGTGGAACAACAGTTGAGCACGAGTTCTTAGTGTTGGATATAGTTGACAAGTTGATTATGGGAGCGGACTTTATGATTAGGACCGGTATTACTCTGGACCTTGAGCGAAGAACTCTAAGGTACAAGAATTCTGAGATACCAATGAATGACGGGAGGGACAAGTCTTCGAAAATCAACCAGGTCGTTGCGGAAATTGACATCAGGATTCCGCCGAACTCAGAGGCCGTAGTTTGGGCAAAGATGGACGATGATTGTGGGGACAGCACGTTGTGGGTAGTTGAATCCAGAGACACAACACCAATTAAGAATCATTGAAGCCAAAGATAATAAGTTGTTACCGGTAAGAGTGCTCAACCTGGGAAAAGAAACGCAGAGAATCAGGAAAGACTAAATAATGGGACATTGTCAATAAGTAGCGACGATAGTGAATTGCGAGAGCCAGCCAGAGAGTCACATTTATACTGGACGGATGCAAGAGCTATGGCATAGGTGGTGTCCTCAGCCAAGTAATCGATGGCGAGGAAAAAGTAATTGCCTATTTCAGTAAAATCCTGAACGAAACTAGCTTCTGGCTGTGGCTGAAGAGCTATCACTTCAACATATAACACCGAAAAGGAAGACAACATGGCAGTGCCGATGCAAACATTGCACAAGGGCTGAAGAAAAGGAACACATTACCGATGATAGGAATCAACAAGACTGTGACTTTAGGCATACACAAGACAAGGACAACACCGTTGCACCCACAGTCAGACGGTGTGGTGGAAAGATTCAACCGGACACTTGAATCGGACACTTGAATCAACGATACTGGGACGAACACATACCACCATTTCCTATGGCCTATCGACCACCTTCCCATGACACAACGTAAACATCACTAGCAAAAGCAGTATTCGGATCGAAGTTAAGGCTTCCAGCTTACCTGAGGTGTGGCATTTCGACAACCAAAGAAGAGTCATCGTCTCTCAAAGAATATTTCTTCCAATCATTTAAGGCGAACGAAGGAACGCTGCCGTCATTTTTCGTTCTCGTTACGTTTAAGTTTTTAAAATTTGTTATGACCTGAAGAACGAGGGAGGAGCCACACATTTGTTAAGCGTGAATCCAGGATATGCAAGGGTAAAACGGACGAAGTAGATATATAAAGTAAATTCGACATATCACTCCATATAATTTATCCTGATTATCTCATCTTATATGCATATTTACGTCACAATATCAACAAGTTATGAAAATTACACTCAAGTACACAGGATTAACAAAGTACCAAAATATTTCTGTTGTATTTGCAATTAAGATACCAACAGAAGTATTAACTACGAGCAACAAAGGGATACCAAATATGAGAAGAAAGAATAATTGTAACATGATAAATATGAAAGATCTGAAAATTAATGATAATATAATTATTGTAAATAACTTAAAACGAAGAAATTTAAATAGTACTTGCGACGAAAGAAATGTACCACTAAATGGAAATTACTTTATAACATTTTATAATTGTACGGTTCAAATTCACGATGGAAAATATAACAATAATGCGTACAAATTCATTAATCGATTTGTTATACCTATCAATAGAAATATTTCTTGCGAAAATAAAACTATATCATTTGACAAAATCGTATTCAATGAAATTGCTAATGTAAAAGAAATCAAAGAGTTAATGTCCCATAAATAACCCACTATGGATTAGGTTACTTTACAGTAATAATTATTTGTATCTTAATAATTAAAGTATATTAGTAGATATATTTGGTTGGTTCTGGCTCAAGGAAGTTGTGGTCGTTGTAGTTTTTCTTATCAGTATTTTTCAATTAATAGTTAGCGTGTACTGCTTGTGGTGGTTCGGTTGTGTGGGGGTATGGAGGGCTGTGTGTTGGGTGATATCAGTTGGAGCTTGTTTTGTGGCTGATAAGGAAGTTGAGCATTGTTTTAGCATTGACTTTGAGGTGGTTGGTTTGGTATAAAATTACTATTTTGGGATACATTCGATATGGGGTACAAATATTTTCAGCGTTGCGTAACATATGATATACGGTTGCGTAATGTTGGATATGAGTTGTTTGTTATGGGAGCATTGCTTGCGATCACTGGGATTCGTGCGTTAAGAATATTAACATGAATATAAATGGTTGTAAATCACCTTTAACACAAAGAAGAACAAAATATAAAACATGTCAACAGTCATGTTTTTCTGTGCTCTTACCTTTTATTTAATTTAAACACATAAAGTCAAGCATATACGATTTCTTATTTGATTATTCATTTTTTTATATTACATTATTCTTTGGAGAACATTCTATGTAAGAAATTCTATACAATCCAATTTGATTTAACACTAGAGCAAAGCACCATTGGTCAGGCCGGCCAAATAGTTGACCTTTTAAAAAAAAAAAAAAATGGCAGTTGGTAATATGTTCATTGATGATCTCAAGGCTGTGTTGGATAAGAGTATATCATCCAAAAGTGATATCCAAATACTTTCATCGGAAATCCAGTTTCCGACTGGTTAATAGCGGAAAATTACTGTCATCATCTGGAGAAACCCAAGAATTGAAAACCATCAAGGTTGACTTTGCTCAACACACCTGCGCTGGTCTTCTCAACCTACAAGGGAATGCAACCTTGCAACTTAAAAGCGCGAGGGAATTCACAAACGATTCGACCAACCAACCAGTTCTAAACTTCCTTCCCGGTGACACCACGAATAAAATTATTACAGCTGGCCCTAAGCTTAGAGGTCCGCTACTAAATCGTCACAAACGAAAATAAATGTAGCAGACAAAGTCTGCACTATGCTCATTAAGCCCGACAGTTAAAATAGTAAAAAAAGGAGTTAAACTAAAAATTAATAACTTCACGTTTAATTATGATCTGGCACGAGGGTTAAAAATAAACACTAGCGAAGAGTGAGATTACGTCAAAGTGACAATTGGTGATGGTGGGCTGAAGTATTTTGACAAGCTAAGCAACGTCACTGCTGATCAGCCTAATGCAGAGGTTTCACTCCCACAGCAATACAGTGTTGGACAGGCGAGAGAAAGAAAATGGAGCAGTATGATCCCCCGAAATCAGCGTAATGCCCAAACGCCCAACCCGTTTGCGTCTTGCCATAATGGCCGACAAATTTCGATTCAAAATACCCCAACCAATAAATTTATTGTAAAATAATAATGTTTTTTTTTTATTTTTTATTCATGTAAATATGTATTTTTTCCGCAGATATTTAATTATATCTTTTGGTATTCTTTGTGATTCTTGTTGTATGCTACCTAATGTGTGGCGGAACCGTGAAGGAACTCCAAATTGACTATGACACATTCCCTTTGATATGATCATTTCGGTAGATTACCAAGTGTGAAGACGCCTCTTTAATATGGGAAAAACATGGTGCATTTCATCAAATCTCTGCCCGTAAAAGTTGTTTGATTCTGGACTAAAAAATAAGCCATAACCCTTTTTGTATGGTTTAAGATATAACCCTTTACCCATATCAATAGCCTCCATAGTTTTATTGCGACGATTTGATTCATGTTGTTTTCTAGCAGACTCAAAAATAGAACTTCCACCTTATGCTACTGATAACTTTTTTCTCTAAAATGTATTAAATATTGTCTAGCTTTTCGTATAGCTTGAAAATATTCTTTACATATTTATTTTTGTTGGTCCAGTTTTCTTAAGCTTGCTCATAGCATTATCCATACCGAATGATCCATACCGAATTGGACTTGACTCTTGTTCACGCGTTGTTGGCTAGTATTTGATCGGCTTCGTGTCGCTTATTAAAGTTATTTGATTGAGAAACCATTGTCGTGTTGTTTACACGCAGCGTCCAATGGATTAATTCCTTTATCGTCTCTATCTAAACGTTCTTTAAGGTAAGTACCTGATCCACAAAATTGATATCCAGGTAGATGAAGTTATATTAGTAGAGAATTGATTATTTTTTCTAGCAAATCTCTTCCGACTTCCGCATTTCTATTACGACTGATTGATTTTCTATAAATCATAGCCAGTTTTTAACGCAATGGTACCATCTGCAAAAAATTTATGAAAGCATACACTTAATTAGAGGTCATGTAATGTTATATGTTTTATTTAGTCGTTTAAGTATTCGTTTCGTGAAACAACGTGATGCACTGGCGGTGCGAAATATTGATTTGACTAGTAGTTACAGCAGCAAAGGAGACATAGTTCTCTTTTACCAAGTACAATCAGAGCTTTATTAGTCGGCTCTTCTCCAAACAAATGTCATGTTGAACTTAATAGAGAGTTGAGCAAATGGGTTAAATCTTAAAAATATCTACATTTATTCAAAATTATTGTATCACCCCAAAGACAAGTATTGACAAGAAAGGGTATGGGATATTATACATATTGGAGAAAATATTTAATAATAGTTTTTGTATCGCGAACAATAATGAAAACACATCCGTTCTCTACAAAGGATTTATTAAGAGTGAAGATATACACGTAGGATATAATTAAAGATATGATTCATTCAGCAAATTTGTGATATAGATACTCCGCTTCCGTACTGCTCAGTTCTACCGCTAACACGTTTCCTGCTGCAATCGAATGTTATGGAATGTTATGGAAACATTCAGTATATGACTTTCTGTCGCTAGAGTCTCCACCCCAATCAGCGGCAACATAATACACCATGGGTTCCACCGTCTTGTAGTAATGCAATCAAATCAATTGAACCCTTCAAGTAACGCAAAATACGTTTTGTAGCTGCTCCATGCTTCGAGTGAGGATCGGTGTTGCGTTGAGATAGTTTGCAGACCGAATGCAGGTGATCCGGCCGAGTTGAAATCGAAAGAGCACCAATTATAGACTGGTACTTTGTTTGGTTTATTCTTCTGCATTTGTCATCAACGCAACTGACTCGAAAACCTACATTCAATGGTAGACACGGGATTGCAATTCTCCATGCGATACTGCTTGAGGTGAGTAGCGATGTACTGCCGCTGAAAGAGTACAAGAGTAATGGCACTTTTTGCGCCTTCACGTTCTATCTCCATGCCTAGGTAAGATCTAAACTGAAATCCGTCGACTGCGCTGAATTCGTTTGCAATTTCAGCCTTAATTTTCGTAAATTCATCTAGAGCTGCGATCATCTACACATACAGCAATTAAATGAAAATTACCTAAACGCACGATTCGCTGACACACTGTGTGAACCCAATCTTCTTCAGAAATGAATCCAGCCGTTCATTTCATTCACGTCCGCTTTGCTTAACCCAGAAAGCGCTTTATTTAATTTCAAGACGCGACTTCGAAAGTTTCAGTTGAAAAAGTATTCAAGCTGTCGAAGACACGTCCGTTTGATGAAGACAGAGTTCATGTTCACATGCCAAGGTAAGCAGCATTCTGATGGTAGCCTATCTCACAACGGGTGATTGAAATTGACTCCAAATTGCTAGTTTCAGACTTTCGTGAACAAACGGGACTTTAACCGTTGAATACTTCCGTCTACATTCCGTTTGATGTTGTATACCCACTTGCTTTCGATTATTTTTTGTCCAGCTGGTAAATCAACCAATGATCAGGTATTGTTATGGACAAGACAGTCATAATCCTTCTGTATCGAGTCTTTCCAATGTCACGAATATTTATTGCTTAGTCCTAGACAACATTTTTAATTCTAGCTTAAATCTAAAAATTCATTTGAACTTATAACTAACTCTAACCTAGTCTACTACTCTAATTGCCTTTCGGCCTATATCATCGTTTTTTTGTTTTATTCTGTCAGAAGCCGTATTTAATGTTTATTTCATTTCGCCAAGAAAACTTGAAAACTTGGCTCTCCAAGGACTGTTTATAATGTTAAATCTACCTAACCTACCCTAAACCTTTCTAAACCCTAATAAAACTTAAGCTTTCTTAACTATGTCCGCAACCTAAGGATTATTTTTTGTTGGTTTTTTATTAATATTTTTTTTTATTATTATAATTTTTTTTTGTAAATTTTTCTGCTTAACCTACCTTAAACCTATGTTAATACGCTGTTAGTTCACAAATACGGAAGGCATTAAAAAATGAAAAACAAAACAGCTACACTTATCGTCGGAAGCCTGTTGAGGGGCTGACGATGTCGGAGGCTGGTTTTGATGCAGCCATCAAAAGAAAAAAAACGGATTCCTCTCTATCTCGAGCGGGGATCGCTCTACTGAACCGGAGGAGCTCCTGTTCGGACTGTTCGGCGTACCACGTGGAATATACATATGATATTGTGATAAATTTCATTAGGGTAGCAAGCCCCGAAGATCAGACTGTTGGTAGAAGTCATAGCTCGTGCAATGTGCCTTCTTATCAGCTTAATAATAAAATTATCTCTATAATAAAATAACTTTATTCAGGTTTGCCTCGTTATAAATACAAGACCTCGTTGGAGTAATACTTCTTGTAATCAGACTTGGGTATGCGATACAACCTGAGACAGGCCCTGAGGCACTGTCTCTCGAACACTCTCATCTTTTCCATCTAACCATAAACCACAATAGGCCGGATGAGGGCCATGTTGCAGAATACATTCACACTGGTATCAAATTGGCTGTTATGAAACAACCTCCTTGCCACAGCAAAGGCTTTTCTGGTTTTGGTCAGAACAATATCTATATGTTTGTCAAAATACAGGTACTGGTCCAACCATATGCTGAGATATCTAATTACACTTTTTACAGTTAGTGGTCGTCCCTGCGGGTCAACTATGCCGAACATACGCCAGTTTAGGCATGTGTCCCGTGAAGTCCTGTATAACGGAACACAGATCAAAATAGTTTCGCACTTCTGAAAGTTAAGAAGCAGCTTCCAGTCGTCGAAGTCACGTTGCGACAAGATGTTTATGACTGCCACCTTCGGACCTGATCTGTACACTACAAAGTCATCGCCGTACGCAATTAAGTGAGGCATTTATTATTAGATTTATTTTTATTTATATATTTAATATTTACTATTAGATCCACAATGAATATCGCGAATAAGATCGGAGAGTCAACATCTCCATTTTTTATGTCAAAAACCGTTGTTGAAATCATGCCGCAACAATTCACTACAAACTTTCTACCAGTTATCATGTCATAGATCATATTTAGAAGTGATTTACTTATGCCCAGTCTAACCAACTTGCGGAAGGTCCTCCAACCAAACGGTATCGAACACCTTCTCCAAGTCTATCAAACGGGCACCTGTGCACTGATTCTTATTTTCATTCCATTGTATGTCGGACACCAGTTTTCCCGCCCGGAATCCAATCTGGTTATCCGGAATTATATTTCTGTCCGCAACCCATAATGTCAGGGCTCGAATGACTATCTTTTCAAAAGCCTTGCTAATGCAAGGAAGAAGACTTATCGACCGGAGATTTGTGTGGATACTACTATCTTTATCCCGTTTAAGGATTGGTTGCACTGTAGCTTTCTTCCAATGTGCCGGGTAATGTACATTACTAAGCGCATTGCTAAACAGCGTAGTCTACGTAGCCTACGAAGCTCATTGACCGTATAGACGTACTTCTCGGGGTCTTCAATCATGAAGAACTCGTCGTCTAACACTACTCTATCTGGATCTATATGGATAGAAGTCAGTAGTTGTTCATTGTCAGTAGTTCTTGGAAGTCGTACGGCCTGAATGTCGTTGTGATTTTTTTCCTAAATATTTTATTTACTTGCGGGAACATACCCGGGTTGTTGGATCGTACAGCTCGGATTTTATTGCCCCAGTCCAAGTTTCTAGCTAATCTTTAATTAAGTTTTATTAAATATTACAAACCGTATGTGCAAACCGGTCTGCAAACCATCTGTGCAAGAGTTTAAGTCTCGACAGCAGTCTGCATTTAGGCACGTGAAGTGTATCTATACCTGTATTCCGATAGACATCACAGTCATCGGTCTGTTTTTGGTATTGTTCTATCCATCGTTCGTTTGATCGCGTTGTCCATTTGTATGAGGTACTTGTCTACCTCTTCGTTAGTCGGGTTTTTATTAGCCGGAGGGTTGGTTCCACTCGAACGTATTTCTGTGGTTAACGTACTGGACGTGGCCAGCGAACCTTATAATAATTATAAGGGTTCGTCTGGACATACTGCTCCAGTCCTGGCTCCAGTACACTCTGGTTTCTTTTCAGTGTCGAACAAATCTTTCGATTTTCACGCCTTTCGTCGTTGACATCTTCGTTGAAATCATCGGGGATATCTTCGTTGAGATTTTCGTTTACAACTTCCACTTTTCAATCGAACGTAACAGCGTCATTTCTCCTTCCTTCTGTACTGAAGAATTTGTCTTCAATAAGAATGACGTCGCTGCGTACTTTCTTCGATCCCGGATAATATAATGGATGTGCTTTCGATGTTTCAGAGTATCCTACCATTATCATATCGTTACCCTTTGCCCTGAATTTTTTCTTTTGTGCTTTGTCCATTGCAATCGCCAAGGATCCAAACACTGATCCATGCTTCAAAATTAGTCATGCCAACGAGTGTTTCTGTCTCCGCTCAGTCGCGTAAATATACTGCGGTTGCAACTGCGTCCGCCCAAAAAGACACGTCCGGACTACTTTGAGTTAGCATGGTTCTCGCCATATCTAAAAACGTCATATTAGCCCGCTCCGCCACACCATTCTGCTGAGGTGAATGTGGGACTGTGAGTTGACGGCTTATACCATTTTCACTAAAAAATCACTGAACTGTTTGGCCGAATATTCGCCACTATTGTCACTGCGTAATATTTTTAGGTTCATTCCGGTCTGCTTCTCCGCCATTGTTTTAAAGGACTTGAAGACTTCCAATAAGTCAAATTTTGTTTTAACGAAAATGCGCATTTCGCATACAAGCACATATTTTCATTCTTAATCGTAAACAATCTACCCGTTTTTGGTACTTTCATGATAACACCACCACTTTTTTAATAATTGAGGTATTCTTCAAACAACACTGAAAGATCGTTATCAACTGCTCTGCTCACTGAAATAAAATTGCTGTGCAGATCAGGTACAAACAGTACGTTTTTCAATTTCACAACAGCACCACCGCATTCCATATGAATATTCTATATGCCTCTATGAAGTTGTTGCCTACTAAGGAAATTTTTTCTTTTCCTTCGACGCGTCACTATCTAGGCACAGTGTATCAACTAATTCATGTCTGGAAGATAGGATGGAAAATTATTGCTCGTTTGTGTGTTCTTTTTGTTTTGTTTTCTTATAATCCCTACAGTTTGCAGCAAAATGACCTCTTCGCCAGCAGTTGTAACATTTTGCTTTGTTGGTCATGTTATCCGTACTGTAATTTTTGAAGGACTGTGGGAGACTGCACTACAAAATTATGACTGTCATCTCGTCCGGAACCTCAACTTCAATTTCACTTAGTTTCACATGCTCGGTCACGTTGGCATGCTCAGAAAGTTTAAGTGCCATGAGCTTCTTGAACAGAGTAATTTTTTGAGCTGCACCACTCGGTTGATAGATTTCTCTTGGCTTGTTCCATGCCATCGACGATGTTTCACGGTTCCTTACATGGTTTATTTGTGATGGTTTAATGCAAAGCATTGTACTTGCCAACGCTTTCTCGTCCTTTGCGACAAACGCTAGAGAATCTGCTCCCATTGCGTCTTCAGGTTTTAAGATCAGTCCGCTTACTATTCCCCACAACTCAGACTGTACAAGGACACTTTTAATTAGCACCGACCACGACGCGTAGTTTGTATCGTCTAGCTTATCTATGGTGTGCAAATCCGCGGCACTCATTTTCACAAACGTTTTTATTTTTTACTGAACAAACAAATAAAATAAACGGAATCAATTAATTAAACTTTACTCTTTATATTCTACACTCTTATTCGGTGACCTGAGCCCATACCCTATTGGAGAAAATATTTAATAATAGCCTTTGTGCACAATAATGAAAACACTCCCGTCCTCTACAAAGACTTTATTAAGAAAAAAAAACAAGAAATACAAAGAGAATAATGCAAACACAAGAACATAAGTTGAACATACGTTTTCTGAAAATGAGTTCTAGTACCAGATACAGCAAAACCGAATATAAAAATAATAATGGTAAAATAATATAAGGTTATATTTTTGTATGTGACGTCATAAAACAAATGACACTTTCTATTTATGCCAATCCGGATTCCAAAGCACTTGATACCAGACAATGCAGATATGATGATAATCATGTGATCCTATGGATATTTATAGTTATAGAAAAGGATTTGATCTTTTTATTCGGCTATAAATGGAAAACCCTCTAGAATTCTAAAATTAGTATATAAACGCTATTTAAGGTGAATATACTTGATCTGTTAACTGATAATCATCAAAGCTGATATGTCTGGCCTGTTGTAATAAATATATCTGACCTGATCTAATCAATAACTGATCAGTAGACTAACCTGATAATGAGAAAAAAATAACGAGAATATTACTATATATGCTATATATACTATATATATATTATATAAATATAAAATACCATTAGACTGTTGAGGAAAAAGTAATGGTATCGAAAATCAGGGGTTAGTAACAAAATAACTATTAGAGGATACCTTTAAACCTATCACTAAACCTCTCTATCACTAGACCCTCAATAATGATCAAATAATGATTAAATTAATAGGCCCTTCGATTCTAAATTTCTAAAAGGAAAAAGGAATACAAGCACCCCATAAAATATATAAAAAATCCGATATATATAGATATATATATATATATACACAATCGGATGAAGACAGCGGTGGGTCAAGCAATAATGCATTGCCATTGGGTTTAACCCAGTTGGAAACGGATAATAAATAAGATAAATTATATGGTCCATATAAAGATTTAAATGATAAATGGAAATTAGGTAACGCTGATTTGAAATTAGAAGCAAATGAGATTATCATAAATGTTAAAACTGGTCTAAATAATTTACAAGAATATAAGGAAATTTCAATCGAAACAAATGCTCATCAACGCCCTCTTAATAGAAACGAACAAATTAAAATAACTAGAAGTTTATAAAAACATTATTCCAGAATGAGAACAAAAAGGATCTGGTTTAATGGAAGTAAATCCCAAAAAAAAACAAACTTTATATACTGGGATGATCCTAATGAACTAGTCGACCGATTACGACTTTTGATTTCATCATAATCAGCTGGTCATACTAGTCATAATAATGAAATTATGTACATCATTGAGGAATTGATGAAGTCTTTATGTTTTAATTTAGGAACAGAAAACGATTAAAAAATGTAGGACTTCATGTTGATAATAATGATTCCGCCTCCATGGTAGTTGTTACAAACAATGTGAGTAAGATGATATTGAAAGTTCAAAAAAACAACACGCGGTTGAGGCATCAAATTATATTCTATATATAATCGAAGATAAATATTAATTTATATTAAATTGATTACATATATAATCAAGATATATATTATAATCAAAGAGAAAAAGACGCGCCTACAAAATCAATTGACTTTTTAAGGGAAGCTATCAAAAAGGAATCAGAATCACAAAGAAACTGTATTGACTAGAAGGAATCAGAGACTGAAAGGAATCGAAAATTATTTTTGAAGTGTGGACAATTTTTTGTAAAAACAACCAAATTGGCTGGAAATTCCAATCGGGAAGCGATTGAGAAATAACCCACTCGTATAAATTGTTCGCATCAAGTTACATTAGAAATTCACTCGACTTATTTGTGTCGAATTTATTCATGTACTTATTATTAGCGATGACAAGATACCTTTCTTCAAGAAATTGTACATGCTAATGTTTGCAAAATGTTCTAGATTAATTTTTGTTACTTTCAACATAGCATTCCAGATAAAGGGATATACACCTTTCATAATCGTTAATTTGAATGGGTCTTCATTTTTGAAAAATCTCTTGGTCATTATAAAATCATCTTCGGAAAAATTTTTCGCTCACGAGTCAATACCAGATAGTAAAAATCGAAATGAATCTAAAAATCTAATTTCAAATTTCTTATTCTCATGTATATAGACGCTCTTAGAAAGTGATATATGATTTCACTTATTTAATGGAATTATAATTATTGTACCATTAATAGTACTTAAACTTTTCACAAACATGACAGCAATAACCCGAAAAATTGAGTAAAAAAATTGAAACAAAAATTTGGTATTCTAAGCTTAATTGCACTTTGAATCTGTTGGTCCTCTATATGCACCAGTGAAGTGACAGTGATCTCTTACTCTTACTTCTGTTTGGTTAAAACTATGCCTGTATTTACTGCATATAGTGGCAGTTTGATGGATGTAGTTCTCCAGCTGTGTTAGTTGAATCATCGGTTTTGGATTCATAATGACTTCCTGAATGATACATATCAGATCTCCAACTAAGTTCTCAACAAATTTATGCGATGCGTTTTCACCCAAATATTATAAGATTTAATTATGCGTTTAATTATGTGTTGTTGGAATAATTTCTTACCAACAAATGTTCTATGCTATGATGAAGTTACTGGATTTGGTATGAAATGACCTACGGGACTTAGAATGGACTAAAAGTCTGCATACATAGTAAATGGAACTTGTAATTGTCTGTTGTATTTGGAAAAAATTAGCATATTACTTCCTTACTCCGACATAATTGTATTTTGACGCTTAATTATTTGGTTGCGCAGTCATCGCGATATGTTTTTGTTGTAAACATAACGTGTTTGTTCACCATCATAACTTTTGAAATAGAGCAAGTTAAAATATATTCTCTTTTTTTTCACGTGTATGATAGTAGGGTCCAATTATATCATATTACTGCTTCTTATTGATTTCATAAACAAAAACGCTTACACTGATGTTTGGGTTATTTGTTCCGAAGGGAAATCCATATCTTTGAAGGAAAGAATTTCATCATTAACTTGTATAATTTCACTTGTTATGTCGCTTATTTTATATGATGAATTCGTATCAGAATAACATATAGTTCCAAGCAGATATATTATATCTCGCATTTAAAGCAATAATCATCAGGGTTTTGGATAATTATACAAGTTTTTTCTTAACTAATATCTGCGTTTGGTAATCAAAAATATGAATAACGTTGAAAGGCTTCGTATCTATTAATGCTTATAAATGATAGTAAAGCCAATCCGCAAATTTTTCGCATAGTGTTGATTATTTGTTTACTCTGCCGTCTTAGCCTGTGGAAGGTAGTGTGCGGTGTACCTTAAGCCTTCTCAGTTACCCCCCAGTAGTGGAAATTTTGTGAAGTAATCCACTATTGTCAGGATATACGTATATCCAGAGGTAGATCTCGGGAGTGGTTCTACCAGGACTACGCCCTGCTCCCTTCACCATCACCGGTTTGGTGTTTACTGGTTTCACTCTTTGACAAACCCTACAACTCCTAATATACCTGGTAATATCGGCTCGCATTTATACCAGCAATAATACCAGGTCCCCATTCTGGTAAACATTTGACGAACACCCCTATGCCCCTTGTACTATTGTCGTGACCTTCCTTCAGATTGGCCCTAACAGACTGAAAGAGTCTTCAGACTCAAACTTCTATTTCGGATATGATATTCTTGACCCACGAGTCTGAAACCGTTTGCTCCGCTAACCCAGTCGCCACCTCCACGGCCCTAGAGAGCTTATCCGGAACCACGTGTTATTTTCCCTTCCTGTGCGCTATCTCGAAGTCAAACTGTTATAGCTTGACCGCCCGCTTCGCTAGCCTACCACAACGGTCCCCCAGATTACTTAGCGATAACAAAGAGTAGTGATCCGTCACTACCGTGAACCGAACACCTTCTATGTACGGTCGCAACTTCTTCACCGCCCATCGCCAAGCATTCCTTCTCCACCGTAGAATAATTCATTTCCTCCCCATCTTCAAACGTTTGACCGAGCGCTGCTTCTATACCGTATTCCGAGGCGTCCGTTTGCACCACAAAAGGACGGTAAAAATCTGGACGGGTAATAATCAGGGTATTTACCAGGCACTTCTTTACCTTTTCCGTGACTTTGTTTAGTTCCCGGTAGTCAACACAAAACCGGAACGACCCGTCCTTCACGATCATCACGATCGAACAGCCCAGGGACTGTTCGATTTTTCAATAACGTCCTCCTTCAGCTTGTCCTCAAATTCTCTGCATATATGTCGCTGAACCGCAGGAAATGCTGGATAGTACCTCCACTTGATTGGTTAATCCTGATTGGTAACGTCCTGATTTTGTGCTTCGACAAGGGTCACTAGCCGTCTCTCCTGGTCTCCTCCTTGACCCCGCTACACCTATGCCTGCACCGTTTGCCAAAGTGTTCTTTTGGTATTTCTTCAACTTATCCCAACCATCCCTACAAACAATCGTACGCGAAGAACCCGAATCTAAAACCCCTATTACCCAAACAGCGTACAAGCTAACTCCTAAATATGGGAGTACAGGTTGCCAGGAGGCAACCGCCTAACTTCCGACAACTCCTGCTGGTACAGGAGGCCGTTGCACACTTCCCGAGCACTTTCTACAATCTCTTCGGATTACACAGGGCTGCCCGCACCCGTAGCATCTCCTTGATACTGGACAGGTATCAAGGTGTCCCTCTCTGTTGCAGTTAAAGCAACGTATACCTCTTGTCGGTAGGATATCTCATCGCACCGACGACGTATCGACGTATTCCTGCGTATTGCTTGACGAGTTTCCTCGTATGCTGTCGGAGATGTACCCCTGCGTACTACCTGCGATATGTCTCGACGCTAATTTCGGCTCCTGGGTAGTTATGTACGCGAGGTTTGGTTCCAACAGGTTTCTTGTCCATGCTGTTGGTCTTGGTGCGAACGTCTTCACGCTTGCATGCACGGTCTCCAGTTTTCGACCCTGACCAACCAGGTCTTCAATGGTTTAGGGCTCCACCAGCCCAAGCTGTGTTTGGTAGAATGGGGCCAGGTTCCTTTGCAGCATAACCAACTGCCTCCACTCCGTTAGGTATTCTGTGAGGCTACCGATCATGTTGTTCATGATCGCCACATAGACCCCTATCGATTTTTCCTTCTCTTGTGTACGTCTTCTGATTTCATCTAACAGAAGATCATAGTTTTAATGGGGGAAGTCCAATTTGAGCTCAGGCGAATAGATCCAAAGACGTTCTAAACAATGACGCCTCACTCACTCTCTAGCTTCATGTAACTCCTCCACTCGCTCGAGGAAGTAGTTTACTGATGCACCACAACGCTCACCCGAGAAAGTCCCCATTTGAATAAATTCTTCACTCTTTCCGGCAATACCACTGATTTTGTTGCCTTTTCTGCCACTGATATTGCTGGAGCAGTTAACGGGGCGGTTTGGCCAGCACCCACGTTAACCTTCATCGTTGCCTCCTTCTTTTCTTCTTCCTCCTCTTTCTTCACTGCCCTCAGCGACTTCATCATGACGTCTACGGTCTCTGTCGTCAAGCCTCGACAAGCGACTCTCATCCTGAGATAGCCTGTTAATCTCCATTTCAAAAGCAAAATGAGCGAAAATTTCCAAAAACCGAGTGAAACACGCCTCTAGGCGAAGATAGACCAACTATCAAAGATAAAAATATATAACTGCAACTGCTATTCAAGCCCGAATCCAAACTCAATGATCAACTAAGCTCAACCTAGAGGAGGAGCAGCGAGAATGTAAGTCAAACTCGACAAAAGGCAAAGTTCAAAAAGCTTATCCACTTATTCGGGATCTGAAATTCGAGGAACATAAAACCTTACCAAGAATTAAATGGAATACCCAAAATGAGAAAACAAACCCACGTTTTAAAAGAAATTCAATATAAACGGCAACCACCAAATCCAACCAAATGTACATCACCAACCAACTTCAGAAAAAATTGTCAAAAACAAAAGTAAGAGATAATAGAAAGCCCCAATCCAAAGGAAAAACAATTAGTTAAAATCACGAATATAAATGCATATGTATAAACTTATACGTATATATCACTATAAGCATATCGTTCGCATATAGCTTTGTAAAAAGTAAATGTTACACGATATAAAATAAATATATTTCAGGTGAAACTTAAATATAAATATGTGATTTAAATATGTGAAAACCTCCCACAGGAAATTTAAATAAATACAAATTAAAAATAAATATATAATGTAAAAATGTAAATAGAGATATAATAACGTGAGGGAATTGAAATATAAAAGATTTAATATTTTGTTTTTAAAATTTAATATAATTAAAATATTTAGTATACAAATGAAAATTTATCTACCTATAGATGGCGACATCCATTCTTGCAGTATGTTCAACAATTTCGGGAAAACTCTTCCGAGTTGATCGTTCTTCTAATTGGGTATAGATGGCGCTTTTTTGTTTTTGTGGTTAGTGTGTGTGGGATGAGTAAATCATCCTATACACGTTATCTATTTACGTCACACTAACCACCACCTAGACTTGTTCGTCCCGAACAAGATTGAGAATTCCACCCTTGTACGATGCCAGGCGATCTAGATGGACGAATTTAATTTTTGCTCTGCTGCTGGCATTCCACTGTATTCTGTAGACCACATCATTAATCCGTTTTATTGTCTTATATGGTCCTTCCCAAAAATATCTTTCTTCCATTGTGGATTGTGAAGAAACACCAATTGTCTCTCTCCAAAGCCTCCAGAATTAGCTTTGATGCCTTGCCTTCATTTTGTCACTCTTGAGTGACATGCTTCGATGAATTTGATCCAGGCATTCTTTGGGAGATGATTGTCCGTCTTTGGTTCTCGATATGCCAAACCTCAGGTCAGCAGGAAGCCTTAACTCCGGTGGTATCTGTTCGTCCCAGTATCCTTGATTCTCATCAACCACTTTCCTCAGGTGATCCTCAAGTGTCCGGTTGAATCTTTCCACCATACCGTCTGACTGTGGGTGCAACGGTGTTGTCCTTGTCTAGTCCAACACAATTCCTTGCAGACTCGAAATTTCTTAATTGGTCCGAGTGTAGCTCCAAAGAAACTCCGAAACGGCATACCCAATTGTGGAGGAACGCATCCGCACAGGGCTACCTGATTCGGTATGGCGTATACTTCCTCTTGGAACCACAATCAAGTTATGTGTTGTCTGGCCGTCTTCACTTTCCAAATGCGATGCATTCTGTATCTAGACTGCGCCACTGAGCCCAATTTGCTTTGGCGACAGGATTTTCGCTGGCCATTTCTTCCCACGTCGGTCTGATTCCACGTTCTATGGCCTCGATAATTTTTGATAGACACGGGTCATTGCACTTCTCCTCCGGTAAGACGCTGAGCAATCGCACATCGGTGTTATATGTTGAAGCGATACCTCTGCAACCTTTCAATCCATAGAGAGAGTTGTCCATCAGCCACAGCCAGAAGCTAGTTTCGTTCAGGCTTAGATAGGATTTTACTGAAATAGGCAATTACTTTTTCCTCGCCATCGATTACTTTTCTGAGGACACCACCTACGCCATAGCCCTTGCACCCGTCTCCAGTATAAATTTGTTGCCGTATACTGGATACGCGAATATTGGGGCCGAACAGAGCAGCTTCTTCAACTGTTGAAACGCTCCTCGTTAACTCGTGCAAGCTATGCGCCCGATTCGCGAAACCTGGTACAAAACGCCGGTAATAAGTGCACAATCCCAGAAAGCTTCGTAACTCGTGCAGATTTGTAGGTCTCTGCCAATATTTTACCGCCGCTATATTTTCCTCGTCGTCTGGTGATCCGATGCCCTAGGTAATTCACTTCTTGCTTCAAGAGCGAACATTTCTTCGTATTAAGATTAAGCCCCACTTCCCGCAATGCGTTGGAATACCTCTTCCAGATTCAGCAGATGGTCATTGAAATCCTTACCCATGACAATGATGTCGTCGAGGTATACCAGGCAGGTCTTACAATGTAATCCTCTAAGTACATGCTCCATTAGCCATTCGAATATAGCTGGGGCATTGCACAGTCCAAATGGCATTACAAGAAATTGCCAGAAACCGTCTCCAGTACTAAATGCTGTCTTCTCCCGATCGTTTTTGTCGATTTCCACTTGCCAATAGGCTCTTTGGATGTTCAATGTAGAGAACCACTTTGCTCCCGAAAACGTGTCCAAGGTATCGCCTATTCTTGGCAGAGGGTAACTGTCTTTCTCTGTTACTTCGTTCAGCTTCATGTAGTCCATACAGAAGCGAGTGCTGCCATCCTTTTTCTTCACTAATACTACTGGGTGAGCTCAATGGAGTTGTCAATGGCTCAATGACGTTGTTCTGTTGCATCTACTCCACTAGCTCGGTACCTCCTCTCTCTTTGCAAATGGTGCTCTCCTTGGTGCTTGTCGGATGGACATCGCATTTCTGGTGTCGATTCGATGTTTGACTATGCTTGTTCTGCCCTCTTTTCTCGAACTCGACGCAAATATAGAGCTATATTTTGTCAGCACCTCTTTCATCTTTTGGGCCTGCTGCGATGATAGGGCTTGCCTACATTTGGCGATGAATGTTCTTAACTTGCTGGCCGATGTTGGCTCCTCTTCTCGCTTTGGCTGACTCTCGCAATTCACTATCGTCGCTACTTATTAACAATGTCCCATTATTTGGTCTTTCCTGATGCACTGCGTTTCCTTTCCCAGGTTGAGGACTCTTACCGGTAACAACTTATTATCTTTGGCTTCAATGATTCTTAATTGGTGTTGTGTCTCTGGCTTCAACTACCCACAACGTGCTGTCCCCACAATCGTCGTCCATCTTTGCCCAAACTACGGCCTCCGAATTCCACTCTTGTACGGTGCCAGGAGATCTAGATGGACGACTTTAATTTTTGCTCTGCTGCTGACATTCCACCGTATTCTGTAGATCACATCACTAATCCGTTTTATTGTCTTATATGGTCCTTCCCAATGTGTCTGCAACTTGAGTGACAGTCTTCCTTCCGTTGTGGATTGTGAAGCAACACCAGTTGTCTCTCTTCAAATCCTCCAGAATTAGCTTCGATGTCATACCTTGCCTTCATTTTGTCACTCTTGAGTTGTGTACGCCTCCTCATTCTTCGATGAATCTGATCCAGGCATTCTTTAGGAGATGATTACTCTTCTTTGGTTCTCGATATGCCAAACCTCAGGTCTGCAGGAAGCCTTTACTCCGATCCGAATACTGCTTTTGCTGGTGACGTGGATGTTGTGTCACGGGTAGCTGATCGATAGGCCATAAGGAATGGTGGTATGTGTTCGTCCCAGTATCGTTGGTTCAAGTGTCCGATTCAAGTGTCCGGTTGAATCTTTCCACCACACCGTCTGACTGTGGGTGCAACGGTGTTGTCCTTGTCTTGTGTATGCCTAAAGTCCGACACAATTCCTTGCAGACAAAATTTCTTCCCTGGTCCGAGTGTAGCTCCAACTGAACTCCGAAACGGCATACCCAATTGTGGAGGAACGTATCCGCACAAGGCTTCCTGATTCGGTATGGCGTAAGCCTCCCGCCACATGCTGAAGTAGTCGATTACCACCGGGACGTACTTGTTACTATGTTCGCTGGTGCCCTGCTAATTCCATTGCTACCCTTTCGAATGATTCTCCAATGTTGTATTGCTGCATCTTCCCACGGCTTCTTGATTGTGGTCCCTTTTGCCTATATGCCACTATCACACACTTGAATCCATTCGGCAACAGACTGTTTGCCAAACGAGATGAAAGGAACCGTTCTGCATCTATAGACTTCGCCACTGAGCCCAATAAGTTTTGCCGACAGGACTTTCGCTGGTCATTTCCTCCCACGTCGATCTGATTACACATTCTATGGCCTCGATAATTTTGTATAGATCCGGATCATTGTTTTGCTCCCTGTGGATATGTTCCAGCGACCAATTCTGCTCCGGTAAGACGCTAACATGCGATGGGCATATCGATAATGTGTTCCTTTTACTCGGCCCTTGTGCAATGCTTGCACTCAATTTTACAAGGACGTCGCGCTAGGGCGTCTCAATTGCCCTGTTATCCTCCTCTTCTGTGTTCCACGAGACAATCACAATAAGTGGTACGACAGTTGAGCACACGTTCCTAGTGGCGGTTATTGTTGACGAGTTGATTCTGGGAGTGGACTTTTTGATTAGGACTGGCTTTACTTTACGATATTCCTTTGAATGTCAGGTCTACGAGGATCAACCAAGTTGTGACTGACTTCTGGGCAAAGACAAAGCACGATTGTGGGATCAGCACCTTGTGTTAAGTGGAAGCCGAAGATCAAACACGAGGTGCAGTGGGCGTTGGAACGGATCCGAAAGGAGCAGGAAAACGATCCGGATCTATCGACAACTTTTGAGAGCATAGAACATGGAGCCAAGCCGACGCAAGAGGAAATAACAAGGAAAGTGCTGTCAACAAAGCATACTGTGCTGCAAAGCAAAGTCCGTTTCGTTGGATGCATCGCTTCTGGAAAAGCGAAGAGAGCGACGCAACAGAAAACTTGATTGACCCAGGGAAGAGCGTATATGAGAGTTCAGAGGGAAATCCCAAGGGAGCAAGTGGAGGACATCTGGACATCACAAGGAGAGCGGTGATAGCGGAGCAGGGGTTCCATGGAGTTGGGTGCCAGCAGTCAGTGAGAAAAGGGATACAGGCAAGTGATATATGCGTAAAGGGACCACAATCAGGAGGCCGTGAAAAAATGCAGCAGTTCAATGATGGAGGACCAGAAGGAAGTGGCTCATTTGATGCACTGACAGTCAAGCTGGTGCCATCGTTTCAGGAAGAAGTTTTGAGCTATGTTCAGCGGAAGGTAAAAGGGCGTGCACAGTTTCAAACTGGGGATATAAAAGCACGGAGTGACGTTAAAGAGAGTTCGAAAGGTTTTGATGGCGTTGCTCCACAACCCGCAACGGAGAAAAGGACTTCCACGGAAGTTACAAACACATTGGGATCGTCCCCCACCGTACAGGCAGAAATTGTTAATCTTGTTCCAGACAAACAAGTTTGTGTGGTGGGTAGTGTGACGTGGATAGTACGTAGATAGACTACAAAAACGCCATTTATACACAAGGAGAAGAACGATCAACTCCCAAGAGTACTCTCGAAATTGTTGTACATACTGCTAGAATGGATGTCGCCACCTATGCACGGATAGATTACAAAAAATCATGTATATAAGCGTTAGCGGGGAAATTCCATAGACTCGTGGTGACAGTATGATCTAGAAGAACTATTGGGAGGTATAAATATAAGGACGACGGTCGATCCGACGAAGTTCAGAGTCGTGATTAGTAAATTTTTTTATAGTGTTCAAAGTGTGAACACTATAAGAACACTATAAGCCTGAAAGGCAGCAGAGAGTTTTGTAATAAAGTAATATTAGTCTTTAAATTCAATAAAGTGTAAGAGTAAACCAGTGCTTGTAAATAAATTCGTGTATATCGTGAATAGTGAACTTTTGTGTTTCATTCGTCACAATCCAGTGATTCTCTACGTAGCCTCTTCTTCTTACGTAGCCTCATTTCTGAATAACGTAACAATATGTATGGCATACCTCGGGGCTGTGAAATAGCTCATGAGGATGACTGCATAGAGTGTAAGTGAGGAGTGAACGTCGTGAAAAGTAGCTAGTGCACTGGATGTGGTTCCCTTTGTACTGGCTAACATGTATGGTGAGAGATTTATTTATTTATTTATTTATTTATTTCATCTACCGAGTTTAACTCTTACAGATTTCGGAAACTTAATAGTCTTCTCATATTCTAGGTACTTGATATAAACATTTCGATAACAATGTGTAAATCAATATATGACAACAAAGTATTCAATAAATACGTGAATATATAGATTTCGTAATAAATAATTATATAAACAGTAGACCAAATTAAATAATTAGATTGTGTAATAAATAATTATATAGATGGTAAATTAAATTAAACAAAAGAAGTTGTCAGAGCTTTGGAATATATATATTGACTAATACATTTAGTTAAGCCGTTCGTCGAAGCCATAATTATATGAGTGCTTTGGCTGTAGTAAGAATTTCCGGGTTCCAAGAATTCTTTCCGGTGCATAAATCATAACATGTTTGAGCATCTCAGGGCAATGTATTCGATACGAGAAAACGTCATGAATGTACATTATGTAATGAACACTTCGTCTATGTTCTAAAGTATCTATTAATGCACATTTTGTTAGATATGGAGGTATGGTGTTAAGATTCCAATCCATTCTTTTTCTAATAAGCTAGTACATGTCTTTTGAACTCTTTCTAGACGTACTACATATTTCATATATAACGGACACCATATTACTGAACAATATTCAAGATACGGACGCACAATGGACATATAGACAGATTTTAGGGCATATGGATTTGAAAATTCAGCACATGTCCTTTTCAGAAATCCTAGCATTGAATTAGCTTTTGCAACTATATAGTCAATCTGAAACGAGAAAGAAAGTTTCGTGTCAAATATTACACCAAGGTCTTTTATTTGCGTTTTCCTAGAGAGACAAGTCCTACATATGGAATAGTCAAATATTACGGGTAACAATACATGGTAAACAGAAAACTAGTGACATTTGCTAATATTTATGCTTAGTCCATTGAGATCACACCAATTACATAACATATTTAAGTCATTTTGAACTTTCATACAATCTTCACGATTCCATGAACACGAAGGAAAATTGTAAGGTCGTCTCCATACATTAAACATTTAACATTAGACAGGAATGAAGGAATCTCGTTAATAAATATATAGAACAGTAGTTAACCTATATGGCTACCTTGAGGAACACCAGATAATACCTTAATAATTCTAGATTTATAATTGTCAATGTTTACCATTTGAATTATATTTGTTAAGTAACTTTCTATCCATTTAAGAAGTACTAAATGTATACCAAATTGTCTTAGTTTGTTTACTATAATTGTGTGACATTCTGTGTCAAAAGCTTTTCTAAAGTCAGTTAAAATGACATCAACTTGATATCCAGATTCTACTAAATCAAACAGATGTTTTGTAAATAATGTCAAATTGGTTAAGGTGGATCTACCAGCAACAAAGTCGTGTTGGTGTAAAGATATACGTTTTTTGACGGCAGAATAAATCTTTTTTGTGACAATTAGCTTAGCTTATAAATGAAACTGTGTGACATTCTGTGTCAAACGCTTTTCTAAAGTCAGTAAAAATGACATCAACTTGATATCCAGATTCTACTGAATCAAACAGATGTTTTGTAAATAATGTCAAATTGGTTAAGGTGGATCTACCAGCAGCAACATCTTCGTTGAAAGAAGGTGGATTAATACTCATGTGATCAATGTACACTGATTCAAAGAACTTTGCAAAGAGCTCGCAGGTTGTCTCACTACTCTGAGATACTATACCTTTGAACTCAACATTTTGCAAAGTCCCATTTTGCTTTCTTTTATTATTTAGAAAAGTCCAGAGACCTTTAGGATCCTTGGAAATGTTTGATTCAGTCTTCATTGCATACTGTTTATAAAGAAATTTGTTTAAGAATTCATATTCCCGACGCAATTGTTAAAAACGCTGATTGTTGAGCTCTAAATTTGATTTTTTGAATAGCTTAAATGCTTTGTTTTTTGCTTTTGCTGATTTAAAAATGCATTATGCTTTCCATTCAAATTTAGACCGGAGACAATGTTCGACCAATCAACCAAATTAAAATAATTCCTTAAACCTTCACAATTTGCTTTCGCAAAGTTATAAATACTTTCGTAATTACATAAATTAGGTTTTATTAATGGACTGCTAAATTCAAAATTTAAACATAGAGCTATGTGATGAACAGAATTTGTCATTAATGGACATATAATTTCTCTGACAGAACAATTTATATTATTATATACAAATATTCAATCACGAATCCGATTAATAGAATTATGACAATCCTTTGCTTGAAAAATATTTAAGGCAAACAATGAATTAATAAACATAAATTCCCAATCAGTTTTCATATTGTATGGTATTAAGCACTTATCTTCGTTTGAAAAGGACCAATATATCACCCAGGTTGAAATCGACCATAACAATGAGATGTTGCTGTTGGCAACATGTTGTTCATAAACACGTACGGGTTTATTTGGTGGTATGTAGTTAACAACAAAGAAAAATTTCTGGCACTCCGCTTTCTCTCTGTTGATGTCCACAGAGACACAAAGCTGCTCACTCGAAAAGTCTCCATTCGGAAGAGAAATGACATTCATGCACAAAATTGAGTTTACGGCAATTAAAACTACTTCTCCGCGGAGATGACCACTTTCAGCAGGGCGGTCAATGCGATGCACTGTGTAATATGAATCGAAGAGTTCAGCTATTGAGTAATCATTATTGAGCCAAGTTTCCATGAGAACTATAACATCATACTCATGAAGGGAAATGGCAAGAGACACTTCTCTAATTTTAGTTCTCATTCCCCCCGCAATCTGGTAGTATATACTAAGGTTCTTTGATGACGAAGATGGACACAAAGAAGCTCTCGTTTTTTGGTAAAAAAGGGAACTCTTTCACACGAACATTAAAGGGCCAGTTGTCAGCTTTCATGTCATCGCTCATGCAATGGGAGAAGCCGCAAGTGTTTTGGATGTGCTTTCCTCTGCGCTGGTAGCCATACACAACGGTGAGTTTCGCAACAGTAGCGAAACTAAATACATCACCCAAACTACCAGTGAACAAGGTCCCAGCTGTACCACAATCACGGACTGTCGAAGTCAAGACCCCCAACACAAATGTGGAATACAACAACAACATCAGACAGGAAGCAACTTCAACATCAACTATGAAGTCCAACGAGTGTTCGGTGCTAACCTTAATACCTTAATAGGCAAAGCTCGCAGTGCTTTACCATCCGGGCATAGAATCTGAGCGAGACTGTTAAGTCCATGGCCCTAGCCACGTACATCTTACAAATATGCAACGTCTAAAACTACTGGGAATAATCGGATACAATGTTAACTCATTGTTCAGTACAGTCAGACGAACAGCATTTAGCGAAACCTGTCCGACGAGCAAAATTAACATCTCTTTTAAGGATTTCTCTATCCGATGGTGCAAATTTGAAACGGGGTACAGCCGGAACCATCGCGGATCCGAACCTAACGGTATTCGAGGCCACCATATGTCATGATCTTGATGTGCTTAATGCGCTCTCATCAAGACATATTTAGGGCAAGAATTTATTTACAAGCACTGGTTTACTCCTTTGCTTTATTACACTTTATAAAGCAAGCGCATAATATGACTCCAGCTGTAAGGAGGCTATCAGGTTCAGAGAGTTGAATTTCCGGATACATAAAGCCAACCCGCCTGAGGAAAACCGGAACAAGTTCAAACAAACCAGAAATGACTGTAATGGAGTTATAAGACGTGCGAAATTCTCGTATGAGCAAAGGTTGAGCTAAAAAGGGTAGTAAAACTTTTGGTCATTGTACCTGAGAGCGTTGATTTCACCATGGGATGAATCCACTTCCGCACTCGTACAGTTGCAAAAGTACTTAAAGATCTCGACGTGCACAAATCCCCTGGTCCGGATGGTATTCCCCTATACTTCTGAAAAGGTGTACTTCTGCGCTGGTAAAACCACTGCGTAAGATTTTTCATCTATCCTACTCTTTACGTCTCTTTCTGGGCAGATGGAAAACAGTCTTTGTCCAGCCCTTCTCTAAAAAGGGCACTTACGTCCCTTCTTTCTAAGGTCGTGGAAACGCTGATATATCGTTAGCTTATGAAATATCACGAATCGTGGAAGCTTCTTAATTACCGGCAGGTCCACTGGTGATCTGATAGCGTATCTCACCGAAAAGTGGAACCAATCTTTGCACAATGCAGGCGAAAGCAATATGGTTGCGCTTGATATTTCTAAGGCATTTGACAGAGTTTGGCAACAAGCTCGCTTGTCGAAAATGCATGCCTATGATGTCGATGAATCTCTTCTTCAATGGATTGGAAATTACCTTTCGAACCGTTGATTTCAAGTTGATTTATATGGGGGTATCAGACTTGATGATACCCACCAAATAAATGCTGATGTTCCCCAAGGCTCTGTTCTGTCTCCGACACTCTTTCTCAATTTCCTAAATGATTTTTTGTCTGCTACTTGTAATCCAATCCACTCCTTCGCTCATGACAGCACCCTCAGCTTTTCATATTCGTTCCAAGACTCACGACCCCGCCCTTCGCACCTGTGTCGATGAAACCGGAAAATTTTCCATCCTTGGTATGTGTATCAACACAACATTTAGTTGGAACGATCACATATTTGAGTTCGGCAAATATGCTGCGAAATGTTAAGGTTTCCCCAATCGATGCAAGAAATACTTCAACCCTTCTGATTTGGTTTTAACTTAAGGCGTATATACGCCCCAAGCCTGAGTACAACGCTCATATCGGGTTTGGTGCTCTCAAAACCACCCTGCACCAAGTAGATAGAATCCAACAGCGAGCGATAAAACTGATAGGAGATAGCAATATTCCAGAGCCAGATTCGCTTGCACATCGATGTACCGTCCCGTCTATATCCGTATTTTATCGCTATTTCAACAAACGATGCTCAAGTGAGCTTGCCAACTGCATTCCTCCTCTCCATGAATTCACCCGCAATGCCCGTCTCGCCAGAAATGCTCATCAGTTTACCCTTAAGCCTACACTTAAGCCTACGCACAATTAAATTTAGAGACTCGTTCATTAGCCGCACGACACGAATATGGAATGCTCTTCCCAACCCAATATTTCACCTAGAACACAATCCGTACATATTTAAAACCAATGTGCACAGGTACCTCCTCTCCCTTTCTTACTCTACACCTTGACCGGTGCTGTGTCTTGAACTAAATAATATATAATAAATAATAAAAAATAAATAATAAATAATAAATAATAAATAATAAATAATATATAATAAATAATAAATAATAAATAATAAATAATAAATAATAAATAATAAATAATAAATAATAAATAATAAATAATAAATAATAAATAATAAATAATAAATAATAAATAATAAATAATAAATAATAAATAATAAATAATAAATAATAAATAATAAATAATAAATAATAAATAATAAATAATAAATAATAAATAATAAATAATAAATAATAAATAATAAATAATAAATAATAAATAATAAATAATAAATAATAAATAATAAATAATAAATAATAAATAATAAATAATAAATAATAAATAATAAATAATAAATAATAAATAATAAATAATAAATAATAAATAATAAATAATAAATAATAAATAATAAATAATAAATAATAAATAATAAATAATAAATAATAAATAATAAATAATAAATAATAAATAATAAATAATAAATAATAAATAATAAATAATAAATAATAAATAATAAATAATAAATAATAAATAATAAATAATAAATAATAAATAATAAATAATAAATAATAAAAAATAAATAATAAATAATAAATAATAAATAATAAAGCAGAAAGCAGAAAGTTTGTGTGTCTGACCGACAAAGGCTCCGAAAGTACACGTAGCAGATCTCTGAAATTTTCAACAAAAATCATTCTAAAATTTAGATGCTGAATGTGAAGTCGGTACGACATACGGTTCGGAAATGCTTACTACTCCATAGACAAATGCGTCAATGAGGATGAATCTACAAACTACCCAGTAGAGTTTTTAAGCTCCGTTGATCCGAACGGGAATCCAAGCGATAAACTCGAATTAAAAATCGCATCACCGATCATTCTGCTGCGCAACCTAGATCCACCCAAACTTTGCAATGGATCTCGACTAATAGTTAAATCTATAAAATCTCATCTCATAGAAGCAACCATACTTTTCGGACCTTCGGTGGGAGAAACCGTTTTCATCCCAAAAATTCCTCTTCTTCCAACTGACGTCCTGTTTTCTTTCAAACGTTTACAGTTTCCTGTTCGCTTGGCGTTCGCCGTAGCCATTAATAAGTCGGAAGGACAGTCGGTAATGGTAACTGGACTGGACTTGACATTTGACATGCTTCTCACGCGGCCAATTGTACGTTGCAATGTCGAGGGCAAAGGATCCAGGGCAGCTACACATTGTCGCTGATGATATTTCTGAAACAAAAAATGTAGTCTACAAAACAAGTTTTATAATATAAAATAATAGAAAGTTTAATTTTCTTCGCGTTTTACTATTTTAAACACATTTCTTCAGGATATTTTGAAAAAACTATATTTTCACTACAGGTAAAGTACCGGTTGAAGAAACAAACCAGGGCAAAGCAGGGTACGAAATCTAGGAAGTAATAAATAATAAATAAAAAATAATAAATGGGAAATAATAAATAATAAACAACACAATATAAATAATTAATAGTAATGGCACATAACAAACAATAAGTAATAATATAGCTATCACTTTTTCTTTGTTTGGCCTGGGCCTCAACCAACTACCCTCTCCAGCCAGCACGATATTTCGCCAGCTGCCTCCAGCTGCGCACACCAAGTTGGTTAGCAGTTGAAATTACTTTTGGAATATCGTGTTTCTGCTGTTGACGTTTCTGGTACTTGACAATGTCAAGTATGACATTGACGAAATCACATGACAGCGTGTCGCCATGTCTAAAACCTGGTTTAACATTGAAGGTCTCAAAGACTTCCAGCCTTGATGGAGCGTTGCCTTGTAGGCCTCCTGTTTGGCGGCATGTGCCTGCCTGCACTCGTCGTCACCTCGTTTTCTTTGTGGTGTCTATATACAACAGCTATAAGTCTCTGATAAATTGATTACATTTGGACATGAATTTATCATTGAGAATTTCAATGCTTCTACCAATCTGAATAACACCTTTTTTTCCTGTAAAGTTCATTTTTAAAACGATATTTTGTGCAACTTGAAGTCGCTTAATTTGGGATTTCGCTCAGTTGCCCCATACAGGTATGGTCTCCTGTCATCAGTCAAGGATGACCTTCAAAATGATTACCTCTTTCTGTGTATTCAGAAGTGATTTGCGATTTATAAGAGGGTAAGGCATTTTTATAAGGACATGGATCTTGGTTAAAGTCTCATGTATGTGACAACCGAAGGTCAATTTCTGGTCTAAGTACACCCCTAGCTACTTAACTGTATTGATCCACAGTATGTGTTGTCTAGGTTCAGACTTCCAGTAGACAAAAAGCCAGTATGTCTTCTTCTTGTGAAGAAGATAGCTATACACTTATCAGCATTAATATTTATCTTCCAGTGCTTGTAGTATTCGAAAAAATATTCAATTCCAAACTGTAGGTTATACTCTACCACTGGACCATACACGTGCGAAGAATATAAGGTCAAATCTTCAGTCAGTAAGAAAAACGTTGAAAGGATACGTACTAGATGGTCCTTTGAAAATTTTACTTTGATCAGCTTCTATAATAAGCCACTGTGCCACACTGAATCAAACGCCTTTCCAATCTTAATTTGGATTACCTTTTCGAGAATTTAAGAGACTCATGGGTCTGTAATTGACCCATGAGTTGTCCTAGCATGATTACTAAGGAATGTAGTTGCTTAGACATGCGCTTTAAGTTAGGATAATATTGGTATTTTTTTCGCAATATCTTAGCTAGATTCCAAAAAGGTGTAGAGTTCGCGTCTTGCAGTCTTACTTTATTGTTCCATAAAGCATTTCTGTACTTATTTATTTGAATTTTAATTAAACGGATACATACATTCATTTCATAGAAATCATTTAGCGATCTGTTCCTCTGCCAGAGTCTTTAGTAATAAAGTTGAGTTCTATGATGTACTTTTGAGGGAACAGAAGCACGAATGCTTTCAAATATTTTCGAATGAAATACTCCAATAAAATCGTCAATATCTTGACGATTTCGTTATTCACATCAGAGAGGTTTTTGGGACAAAGCAAATAATCACAGCGGACAGGGATATGATCGAAGCTAAGCGCGTTATGCACAACAGGACTGGTAAATGATTGAGGATTTGTGGTGAGAAAAAAAATCAAGTGTTGATGGAGAGTACCTACTGCAAGCAGGGATGTGTAGGACTAGATGGGAGCATTCTTGTAATGTTATGGCTTAAGCATAAGTTGTATAATGTATTTCCCCAGACGTTTGCCTTTGAACATCGCCAGCTACGATGTCTACAGTTTAGATCATTTACAACATTGTCATAGTTTAATTATCTTCTAAGGTGATTTTTCAAGCTCTGAATGTTATGCGCATCCAAGAAAATATACGGAAAAAATTGTTTAGCACGTATTATTACTCAATTTTATTTCGATGCCAATGTTTTCCATTACTAAAGTGTACACCATTGGCAACACAGAATGAACAATACTATTCTTGACGACTATGGCAATACCACAGCCTCTACTAACACGATCTTGACGATAACAGGAATAGCTACTACATTCAAAACGAATATTGCTATGTAGACCTGTTTCACATATAAGACAAACATCAATATCCAGATTGGAGAGAAAATTGCAAAACTCAAAGCTCTTGTTGCGAATGCCTCTTGCATTCCAATATAAAAGCTTTAGAGGAGACTGAGAATTACATAACATTATAATACAAAGATACTTAGTTGCAATCTGAGTGATTGCTTTAAACCGTTGAGCTTTAGTTTTACAATTATCAAGTTCAGAGACCATATCAAACAATAATGAATTAAGTTCTTCATCAGAAAAAAGATCGCAGCGGAATAGGTGCGCGCGTACGAGATTTTTCGTGATTTTTTCCCGATAATCTCCAGATAATCTTCACGGCTTTTGCAGTTTTCATCAGTGGTTTTGTGGTAACACAATTTGCCCTTTTGGAGATTCCGGTGGAGGTGCATAAATTATTTGAGTTTTGTGGTTTCCCAAACAAATTACCACAAGCTTCACATTGCAGTGCCTCTCCCCGTGTCACCACATTTGGCAGTTGTGGCACTGAGTGTTGGTTTTCTTGACACGAAGATAGGCGGGTCGAATTGAACCGTCTTCGGAATAGACGATATAAAGAAACTCCACATATTTCGTGTATTGTTTCTTAATCATTTTTATGTCCTTGCACTTGAGACCGAGTGTTATTATTTAATTTTAAATTAAGTCTGTAAAACATTCCAGGCCAAACAATACCACTTTAAACGATTTTTCTGATTTCAAATCATGCGAGAAAATTGGTATTTCTGTTCTTTCAATGCGTCTAACGCAATATTATAAGAATCAATTGACTCACACAACACTTTGATACCTACTGACATTTTTTTGACACAATAGTCCGTGATGTTTAAGTTGTTAAAGAATTTATGCACAAATTCGCAGCTTTTTGAAGGATTTCAACTGGAGGAATGGAGACCTTGGCACTTGTTGTTAAAATTCACACAAGACCAGTGCCGCGGTCGATCGGAAAAGTATCCCGTAGTTGTTCGGTACCAGAGGTACCTCGCGAATTTGTTTGGTACAGCACTTGGGGTCGTCCGAGACCTGCCATATTTCGTTTGGTTGTGTCCTGACCGCTGCTCCCCGTGTACATTAGATCGAGTGTTCTCTTACCGAAGGTTGAAACTCTGGCTCTCCCCAAGAAATTGGGGAATTTTCTCGATTTGCGTAAGCCTTTCGCAACCGCGGGGCTGAGCAAGTTCCTTGATTTTCGTTATCCCCGCGAAAGACGACGTGGCACCCACTTCCTTAGGGAAGATTTGAAGCTTTTTTTTTTAAATTTTTTGTTGAAATTTTGGGGACTCACTCCAACTAAGTTTTGCGGAGGGTTTATTGAGACCGCCACCGAACTGAGCAGGATATTGCCATTGTCCGCTATAAAAAAATGAGAAAACCAGCGCTTTCTGGAAAAATATAAACGGCCGACTTACTTGTGTGAAAAGCAGATTATAAAAACAGGACTGCGTAAGACTGAAAACAAGTAACTTATTGTGATGAAACCAAAATAAAAGCGCCCAAACGAAACAATTCAAGGGCACTACTTTAAGCAGACTATGAAACACGGTCCATTAGTGAAAATTTCAGGTATTATGAGACATTAATATTATTTTGATAATTTGCAAACGCATTTGAGCGAGTATGTTGAAAATTGTGCTTATCCCAAGTGTGAAATAATTTTCCAAAAGGACTGACCTCAAGCTCACAGCCAAGATTATAAAGAGTTGTTTGGAAAACGAAAGATTTCATACAATGAAACGGCCAGCATAAAGCCGTCGTGCGCAGACGGAAACTGGGTAAAGTGGTAGTTGCAGTCCCCTGTCTGCCTTGCTGTCCATGGTTCGATGGTTGGTATGAGTTGGCATGGGTCCACCTTCCTTTGGTGAAGTTGGTCCGCCGCTCTGTCCACTGCGCTTTTGACCTAGCCCTCTTCCGGGATTGCATGATCTTCTTATCTTCTTGCCGGTTTCCGGTTCTTAAGCCACAGGTTGTTCTGATTGCGCAGTGTCTGTCCACCTACATCATCCTTCCGTATAACTGAGCCAAAGTAAGCACTCTAGATAGCAGTATCCTACGGGCATATCTAGGACTGTCGTTTGTTTGGCAGGATCCGCGAGAGAGCCGCCGTTTGGTTTCCAACTCGGAAGCTCGCCTATTCCACTTTCTTGCGACAGCGTCATTTTTATGGTCAGTAAGCACCAGGCCAGTGTCTTCTAGTCAATTTTTGATTTTGAAGACGGCTTAGTTTGTCTCTTTTTACGGTGACGATGGCTATATCATCAACGAATCCGATGACTTTGACTTCTTCTGGCAGCGGCAGTCGCAATACACCGTCGTGCAATATGTTCCACAGAAGAGGTCCGAGGATCGATCGTTAGTGTGGTAAATCAACTTTCTGTTGTTAAAATAGTCTATGACTTTAGCAGGTGGTTTGGTGTGTCCATTCTGCCGTGTTAAGCGCGTTCTTGTTACTATGGCGCTGTATTCTATGGTTTCCCATCTCCACCGGTTGTCTCGATGGCTCCTTAACGCTTGATCAAGTACTGGATGACAAGTAAATAATAATAATCCGTAACTGGTAATCGTTGCTCTTTCCTGGAGGTTTTATTGACTGATTTTGATTGATAGTTTGGTTGCTTGGCATTGCTATAAATAATTGGTGTAGCAGAGTTGTGTGGAGAGGCTTTCAGTTCATAAGTGCTGTTTTTGTGTTAATGAAATCACGGAATAGCAATCGGGAAGGCAGTGGAGGAGTCTTTGAAGGATTTTATTGGAAATCAGTTTGCGAATTTAGAAACTAACTCCATTACGACCAAATCTCTGCTTCTCAAATCATTAAGAAGAAACCTCCCCGCGCGACATAAACAAATACAAGTCCAAAATCTTGCTGACGGAACATTTGTGTTGCTTCGCAACCAATAAGAAATGAAGTGTCAATACAGCATTTAAGTGTCGATGGCTTTCGAGTAACGCAAATGTAGGTCAATTGCCGGTTGTATTGTTATTCGAAACCCAGCGGAAACCGAATGCCTTGACTTTTAATAATTTTAAGAAACAATGAATAAAGAAATAAAGAAGAGTGGAGTTGGACATGAGATTTCAAGCTAATCGGTTGTGTTTAATTTCTGGTAGAATTTCGAGTTGTGTCGTGAAGCAAAATTATAACTGGCGCAGTCGGTAATTTTTCCTTCTAAACTGGAAAGAAAAAACGAGCTAACAAGAACGTGTAAAAGTGCTCTATAAATCAGTACCTCAGCAAGAAAAGAGCTTAAAGAGATACTAGAAATAAATACCTCAAGAATAAAACCAGAAAAGTGAAAAAAAAACGGCAATCGAAGCAGTATTAACATTTTTATAAAGAATACAGTATAGTGAAGAATAAACCAAAATAGGGAGCAGAGGCAATTGCCTAAAATTATTTGATATAAATCACGGTATCAGCAATAATATGGCGAATAATATAGAAGTATTTTTGGGAGCAACACCAACAACTGCAGCAACATGGACGAGGAATCCGAGTGGAAAAGGAAATTGAAAACATCCCGATGTTTTCCGGGAATAAGAGGAAGTTAACTCAATTCCTAAACACTCATCATCTTTGAAATTGACTTACTACATATACAAAATCAATATGAGATGGAAGAAATTATAAAGATTTAGAGTCAATTTAAATTGAAATTGAATTCAGCTAGGAGCCGTCTTGAATTTATTCCCCCAAAGGTAAGGACGAAAATAAGTTAGTAACCAAACTATGGCCAAGAATTCATTATCTGCTGCTGAGTATTTTTGTTCTTAGTAATTTAGGGACCTTGAAGCATAGCAAACAAGTTGGCATTGTTTGGTGAGAACTGCCCCAATAGCATAGTTGGATGCATCAGTAGAAAGGATAAATGGATATTCACCCTACCACTATTAAAGTACCCAATAAATTTGCAAATATCTAATTGGATGGTGTTTTTGGCGATCATAGAAATGTTTATACTAATGGCAGAACCAACACTTGTTGTTACACCAATTAATACTTACAAGGGATTTATTGTATTAAATAGAGGTCCAGTAGAGTTAATTCAAAGTTGCCAAACTATATTACATATTATAAATACTACACTGATATCCTAGCTACTATTAATGCAATAGCACTCAATCTACACAAACTAGAATTAGACAACAATTTTGAAATGAAGTTATTAACATAAAAGCTAAATTAAAAGCAGTAATTCCACAAACAAGAATAAAACGAGGTCTGATGAATTTTATTGTAACCGATCAGAAATGGTTATTTACAACCATGGAAGGCGCAGACAGAGTTGATATTCTTCAACATCTACAAGTCACAGATTCAAATAATCATGCTGCCATCGATAACTTAAATAAACAGTTAGATATCAATTAACTGTTAATGCTTAATATAAATAATTTACGAATTACGGTGGAAAAAGATAAAAAAGAATTATCTGAAGTACATAACAGTTTATTAGATGGTCAAAGAAATATACATTTGAAACAACTAAGAACAGATCAATTATTAAAATTGAAAATCTTAGAAGGCAAAATAGACAAGACTTTAGATAACATGATGTGGTATTTAACAATGTTTCTGAAAAACGTGTCAAAGTGCCTTGGATAATTGTCTTGCAAGAAACCAATGAAAATGTTCACAAGTTACTTAGTGAAAAAGAAATCACGAAATACAACACGAAAAACATTTCTATTGGAATCAAAGTTACTTGCGGTGACATTGACACTCATTCGAAAGAGTGCACTAAATTCATCCATTGAATGACAATTTTTTACTCATGATTTGCGTGCATCAAAGTCATTCAAGGTTGTGTTATATGGCTTATACAAAATTCCTACTGACACCCTAAGGAATGAACTCATTTCTCATGGACTTAAGTGTCAAAATGTGAAAATCATGAAAAAAATAAAAACATTTTTGAGAACATCATCTACTTAGTTTTCCTTGGAACTGATTCTGTGAAGCTCCATGAACTTAAAAAAACTTTCCCTCACTGTTCAGAACACAAATAAAATGGGATTATGCCACGAGCATAAAAAACAAATTAACGCAGTGCTTCAGTTGCCAAATGTTGGATCATGGTGAAAGAATCTACAACGTTAAGACATATTCTGCAATTTGCTCTCAAAACCACAAAACAGAGCAATGCAACGAAAAAAATGTGACTAAATGTGCTAACTGCAAGGGCCATCACAAGTCAGACGATCTGTCATGTGCCTCAAGAAAATCATTTCTCCAAATAAGAGAAAGCTTTCTACCAATAAGAATTCAGGCTCAGCACGATCTATCAGGAAAACTAATCAGCCGTTTGTGCTCGACAGTGAAGCTTTTCCGGAACTGAGTTCTCGCCGAAATCGCAGTATGTTTACCTCTCATCCCGGTCAACAACAACAACATCATTCATCCAGTGTAAACAAGAGCCCGTGGAAAACTTCAACTCTGGAGTGCAGACTTCAAACAATCTGTTTCCTTTGGAAAAAATAAATTCTCTTACCAATGATATGACTCTGTTGATAGGTAAATGTAGTAGTAGGCACGAACAGTTTAATGTTATCACTCAATTAGCCATCAAGTACTTATATAATGTTAAATAATATGAATGCAAACCTAAAAATAATTACTTGGAATGCAAGAGGCATTCGAAATAAAGCTCTTGAATGTTTTACATTTCTACGTAAACACGATGTTGATTTAGCACTAGTTTCTGAAACTTGGCTTTCTAGTAATATCAACTTATCAAATAGTACATACAAATGCTACCGGTATGACAGACAAGATAGAATTGGAGGCGGAGTTCCCGTGGTAGTTAAAAGAACTATCCGTCATTCACTTTTACCTATAGTAAGAACACAAATAGTTGAAAATATAGGTATTGAAACCCCTTTTAACAATGGCAGCCATTTAAAAATTTGGTCGGTGTATTTTCCCGGTGGTACTAGAAATATCACTTTCAAACGCCAGGCATTGACTAGTGATATTAAAAAAAGTGTCAGGGGGATGCTTCTATTAGGTGGGGACCTATACTGTCGTCATTGTAATTAGAACTGCCAACATAAGCGCGGGGCTCTTCTCTCAATTTCCTCCAAGTCCCACATACTATCCTCAAAATAATAGAGGCAACCCCTCTACTCAAGATATATTTATCACCAATACTTTGAGGATAATAAGGCAACCTTTAGTGATTAATGATCTTAGTTCCGACGATCTGCTTGTTATGTGTTCTGTATCAGGTACCACCATTTCGTTCGATATACGAATCAAAGGCTTTAATAGTACGAACTGGCTGAGTCACCAACACGTACTAAAGCGCAAGCTCAACAACGTCTTCAGTGAGCAGAATATCTGCTCTACCAATTCGCAATCTGTTGAGTATGCAATTCATTTGCTAACCTCTACAATTCTAGAAACTGCAGAACAAGTTGTACCTACTATAAGTATAAGGCCAGGGGGTACCGGTACATTGCCTAGGAATATTATGCGCCTCATTAAAATTCGAAACAGTTTTCGTAGAAAATGGCAACAATCCAGAATACTATTGTTTCTGCACATACAGAAATCAATTACAAATACAATTAATGAACAGATAGGTTTATTTAGAAAAATTTAATGGAACCGTAAACTAAGTAGCTTGGATAAATCCAGCTGACCATTTTGGAACATATCAAAGTAATTAAAAAAGGCGCCCTTTCATACCTTTCTTAAGATCTTCTGTCTCTGAAGTAGTTTCTAATTGAGAAAAAGCAAATATTTTAGCTGAGATATTTTTTTTTTAATTTGGTCGATCGCACCACCCGTAACATTAACGATCTTCCCACACCTCAAATAAACTCATATATTACCTAGGATGATATTAAATTCATACTTAGCATTCTTAAGACGAGGAAGTCCATTGGTTTTGACATGGTTAGAAATATCTATCTAAACCATCTTCCTAATGTGGGCCTCAACATAATCCAACATATCTTCAATACATGCTTTTCAATAGGCTACTTTCCAGATGCTTGGAAATGCACCAAAATTATCCCTATTGCGAAACCGGATAAAGACACAACAAATCCCACGAGCTACCGCCCTATAAGCCTATTAGTACATTAAGCAAATGCATCACATTAAAGAACTAATCATCTTACCACTACAACAGTTCGGCTTTCGTCCTGGTCACAGTACATCGCACGAAATTTACAGGATCAAAAAACATGTACTTAACGCATTCTCCTTAGTTTAGTACTGGTATGGTTCTTCTCAATGTGGAAAAAGCATTCGACACTGTTTGACATAACGGGTTAATTCATAAGCTTTTCCAATTTGGTTTTCCTTTGTACCTGGTCAAAATAGTGAAATCATTTCTAACAGATAGAAGTTTTCAAGTGCTTGTAAAAGGTACTCCTACAGGTATACCAAAAGTTTAGTTTCTGATTTTCCCTGTTTCTCTGGGTGTCACTCTGCAATGTTTGCGGATGACACATGCATCTATTCATCGGATTCGGCCGGTTTACTTATCCAAACCCACTTGTAATCTGCATTAGACAGCTATATTCTCTATTGCATAAAATGGAAAATCAATATTACTGCTCAAAAAACTCAAGATATCTTCTTTACTCGAAAGATAAAAGCTTGTTTTTTACCGAGTAACAACTTAACTATTGGCAGCAATAGCATTGAGTGGAAATCAGAAGTTAAAGGAGGATTTTGGACGAAAGACTCACCTTTGGGCAGCATGCAAGCAGTGTTGTGAACAAAATTAATTTGACCATCAAATTACTATACCCTTTTATATGCCGCAAGTCTGAATTAAGCTTTGAAAACAAAATTATAATATTATAATATATATTCCAAGCTATACTATTTTACGCAGCACCTGTATGTGGCAACCGTTCCAACTGTCATTTAAAAAAGTTACAAATTTGAAAGAACAAAGTCCGTAAAATGGTCTTGAAACTTCCACGGCACTTTTCCACTTCGTCACTTCAAGAAATAGCTAAAATTGATACCGCATCAAATCGGCTAGCCAAGCTTAACGAACGTTTTATCACATCGTGTAATTTGTCTGATCGTGCCATAATCTCAAATATATTAAATATTTAAATATATTCAACATTGTGACTAAACGATTATACATTAATTTATTTATCCACTTATTTATCAATTTATTTTTATTCATTTATTTATTTATGTATTTATTTTTTATTTATTTATTTATTTATTTATTTATAGATCTATTTGTTTATTTAAAGGGTGATTTGTTAGCTATTATCTTTTGACAACACTGGTTTAAACAGCTGACGCACGGTTCGTGTTTTGTTTCACTGTCAAACATCTTCAGTTTGGTCTTTAATTTAAAAATTAATCGTCTTACAAACGAACAACGTTTGCAAATTATTGAATTTTATTATAAAAATGCTTGCTCTGTAAAGAAAGTTCATCGCGCGCTTCTTCTACCATTTTATGGTCAGGCTCAATGGGTACGTAAATAAGCAGAATTGTCGATTTTGGAGTGAATATTAGCCAGAAGCATTGCAAGAGCTACCAATGCATCCAGAAAAAGTCACAGTTTGGTGCGGTTTATGGGCTGGTGGCATCATTGGACCGTACTTCTTCAAAGATGATGCTAGTCGTAACGTAACTGTGAATGGTGAGCGCTACCGTGAGATGATATCCAACTTTTTTTTGCCCAAAATGCAAGAGCTTGACTTGCATGACATGTGGTTTCAACAAGACGCTGCCACATGCCACACAGCACTCGCAACGATGGACTTATTGAGAGGCGAGTTCGGTGAACATTTTATTTCACGTTCGGGACCGGTCAATTGGCCGATTAGATCGTGCGAGGGGGGATGCTTCTATTAGGTGGGGACCTATACTGTCGTCATTGTAATTAGAACTGCCAACATAAGCGCGCGGCTCTTCTCTCAATTTCCTCCAAGTCCCACATACTATCCTCAAAATAATAGAGGCAACCCCTCTACTCAAGATATATTTATCACCAATACTTTGAGGATAATAAGGCAACCTTTAGTGATTAATGATCTTAGTTCCGACGATCTGCTTGTTATGTGTTCTGTATCAGGTACCACCATTTCGTTCGATATACGAATCAAAGGCTTTAATAGTACGAACTGGCTGAGTCACCAACACGTACTAAAGCGCAAGCTCAACAACGTCTTCAGTGAGCAGAATATCTGCTCTACCAATTCGCAATCTGTTGAGTATGCAATTCATTTGCTAACCTCTACAATTCTAGAAACTGCAGAACAAGTTGTACCTACTATAAGTATAAGGCCAGGGGGTACCGGTACATTGCCTAGGAATATTATGCGCCTCATTAAAATTCGAAACAGTTTTCGTAGAAAATGGCAACAATCCAGAATACTATTGTTTCTGCACATACAGAAATCAATTACAAATACAATTAATGAACAGATAGGTTTATTTAGAAAAATTTAATGGAACCGTAAACTAAGTAGCTTGGATAAATCCAGCTGACCATTTTGGAACATATCAAAGTAATTAAAAAAGGCGCCCTTTCATACCTTTCTTAAGATCTTCTGTCTCTGAAGTAGTTTCTAATTGAGAAAAAGCAAATATTTTAGCTGAGATATTTTTTTTTTAATTTGGTCGATCGCACCACCCGTAACATTAACGATCTTCCCACACCTCAAATAAACTCATATATTACCTAGGATGATATTAAATTCATACTTAGCATTCTTAAGACGAGGAAGTCCATTGGTTTTGACATGGTTAGAAATATCTATCTAAACCATCTTCCTAATGTGGGCCTCAACATAATCCAACATATCTTCAATACATGCTTTTCAATAGGCTACTTTCCAGATGCTTGGAAATGCACCAAAATTATCCCTATTGCGAAACCGGATAAAGACACAACAAATCCCACGAGCTACCGCCCTATAAGCCTATTAGTACATTAAGCAAATGCATCACATTAAAGAACTAATCATCTTACCACTACAACAGTTCGGCTTTCGTCCTGGTCACAGTACATCGCACGAAATTTACAGGATCAAAAAACATGTACTTAACGCATTCTCCTTAGTTTAGTACTGGTATGGTTCTTCTCAATGTGGAAAAAGCATTCGACACTGTTTGACATAACGGGTTAATTCATAAGCTTTTCCAATTTGGTTTTCCTTTGTACCTGGTCAAAATAGTGAAATCATTTCTAACAGATAGAAGTTTTCAAGTGCTTGTAAAAGGTACTCCTACAGGTATACCAAAAGTTTAGTTTCTGATTTTCCCTGTTTCTCTGGGTGTCACTCTGCAATGTTTGCGGATGACACATGCATCTATTCATCGGATTCGGCCGGTTTACTTATCCAAACCCACTTGTAATCTGCATTAGACAGCTATATTCTCTATTGCATAAAATGGAAAATCAATATTACTGCTCAAAAAACTCAAGATATCTTCTTTACTCGAAAGATAAAAGCTTGTTTTTTACCGAGTAACAACTTAACTATTGGCAGCAATAGCATTGAGTGGAAATCAGAAGTTAAAGGAGGATTTTGGACGAAAGACTCACCTTTGGGCAGCATGCAAGCAGTGTTGTGAACAAAATTAATTTGACCATCAAATTACTATACCATTTTATATGCCGCAAGTCTGAATTAAGCTTTGAAAACAAAATTATAATATTATAATATATATTCCAAGCTATACTATTTTACGCAGCACCTGTATGTGGCAACCGTTCCAACTGTCATTTAAAAAAGTTACAAATTTGAAAGAACAAAGTCCGTAAAATGGTCTTGAAACTTCCACGGCACTTTTCCACTTCGTCACTTCAAGAAATAGCTAAAATTGATACCGCATCAAATCGGCTAGCCAAGCTTAACGAACGTTTTATCACATCGTGTAATTTGTCTGATCGTGCCATAATCTCAAATATATTAAATATTTAAATATATTCAACATTGTGACTAAACGATTATACATTAATTTATTTATCCACTTATTTATCAATTTATTTTTATTCATTTATTTATTTATGTATTTATTTTTTATTTATTTATTTATTTATTTATTTATAGATCTATTTGTTTATTTAAAGGGTGATTTGTTAGCTATTATCTTTTGGCAACACTGGTTTAAACAGCTGACGCACGGTTCGTGTTTTGTTTCACTGTCAAACATCTTCAGTTTGGTCTTTAATTTAAAAATTAATCGTCTTACAAACGAACAACGTTTGCAAATTATTGAATTTTATTATAAAAATGCTTGCTCTGTAAAGAAAGTTCATCGCGCGCTTCTTCTACCATTTTATGGTCAGGCTCAATGGGTACGTAAATAAGCAGAATTGTCGATTTTGGAGTGAATATTAGCCAGAAGCATTGCAAGAGCTACCAATGCATCCAGAAAAAGTCACAGTTTGGTGCGGTTTATGGGCTGGTGGCATCATTGGACCGTACTTCTTCAAAGATGATGCTAGTCGTAACGTAACTGTGAATGGTGAGCGCTACCGTGAGATGATATCCAACTTTTTTTTGCCCAAAATGCAAGAGCTTGACTTGCATGACATGTGGTTTCAACAAGACGCTGCCACATGCCACACAGCACTCGCAACGATGGACTTATTGAGAGGCGAGTTCGGTGAACATTTTATTTCACGTTCGGGACCGGTCAATTGGCCGATTAGATCGTGCGATTTGACGCCTTTAGACTATTTTTTGTAGGGCTATGTTAAGGATCATGTCTACACAGACAAGCCCGCTTCAATTGACGCATTGGAAGGCAACATTGAACCATTTATTCGTGAGATACCGGCCTTAATGTTGGAAAGAGAATGCCAAAATTGGACTAAGCGGATGCACTATTTGAGGCGCAGTCAAGGTCAATATTAGCATGAAATAATCTTCAATCATTAAATTATATGGACCGTACTATCGATTCAAATAAAGACTTCCTGTAGCTTTTAAAAAATCACCCTTTATTTATAGATAAATACAATTTAAAGTCGACTGCGAATGTTAAAATTTTAAAATATTTGAAAATTGCGTGAACGTCATTTATGAACAAAAGAAACAGTAATGGCCCCACATGGCTACATTGTGGAACGCCCGATGTAACTTTTATTACTCGAGATCTAAAATTATCGATCCTTACCAATTGCTTCCTGCTCTTTAAGTAATTGGAAATCCACTCTTACATTGACTAATGGAATCCCAAAGACTTTAGCTTGTTTAAAAGCAAAGTGTGATGTACTTTATCGAAGGCTTTCGAGAAATCGTAAATCAATTTGTAATTGATTGTCTAAATTTGTATTAATGTAATGTGAAAATAATGATAAATTAATTGTACATGACCTGCCCTGCATAAAGCCATGCTGATTATTAGAAATAATTTCTTTTACCAAGATTATTTGAAATAAGCTCAAAGATAAAAGACAATCTTTTATCAACCGCTCCCATTCATGAATAACATTAAATGGGATTAAATTATCATCACCATCCACGTTCCTCCAGGTAACGTTACCAATATTAAAGTCCCCCAATATACAAGGTAATTAAGACGAGTAACGAGACTGCTAATATTATCATTGTGTTTTTGATACACATTGGCAACACTTTTTGGTGGAACGTAGGAGACAAAAATAAACATCTGATAAGGGACGTCATCAACAAAATCAATACACACACACATCTGCTCTACTTCAATTGTTTGATGAACCAACATAACTTGCCGGCTGCGTAGACGAGATGCGACAGCTATTAAAACTCCTCCTCCTCTCTCCTCACTAGATCTGCAGCGATCATTCCGGTAAACCACATATGAGAGATCAAAAATTTCTGCAGAACAGATGTGCGGGTATAACCAAGTCTCTGTTAAAACAACGATATCATATTGGTGGTCAGAGAGAGGAATGAAAATTTCTTTTAATTTCGTTTTCATACCACCAATATTTTGATAATACAGATAATAGGTTTTAACGGAGGCGTCTTGCCCTCACAGCTGATCAGTGTTTATGATTTGATCTTTGGGGGTTTACCGCTATTGAATTCTAGAAAATTGCTACCTGACGAGTCAAGAGCCTCACAGCGCCTTTTCAAAAAACTTGCAAAAACTGGTCGATAGTGTGACATTCCGTTTCCACGCTACTAGTTGACCAAGCCTAACGAATTTCTGGATCCACTTTGTTAAAAGACAGACGACGAAACAAAACTGAATTCACCAACACATATTTTGATTCAGAGCCCTCAAATTCCAGTTCAGGGACAACGTAACCGTCATCATTCACGAAATTATAAATTTTTTCTTGAGAAGTACTAATCTTTCGCCATACTTTCTACAGTAACTGAACTTCTATTACTTCTAGAGTAATCGACTGATCTAAAAAAATTATTGCAATTATATATACATATGAGCACTTTCTAGTTTGTTATATCACTTGCAAAACTTATAAAATCCCAATCCGTCAAAGGCATGCATAAATCACGAGTAATTTCTAACTATTCTTAACATCCACATACACCATACTCAACATCCGCATACATCATAAGTGGGATACAATTGTCTTCCAAATCCTTCAACCACTTCTTTCCCGTAAATTAATTGTCCAGCGTTTTCACAGCAACACGATCGATCTATGGAAAATGTATTTCCAATGTAGTATTTTGCGATTATAGCACTTAAACCCAGATGTGTATATCCAACGAAATAATCGAAACATATAGTTACGTTTAGCCGTAAATGAGTCTACGTACAATTAATTAAATTGTCCACATTTACGGGTTCGATCACTGGATTGTGACGAATGAAACACAAAAGTTCTGTTGCACGCAACATGCATTCATCTAAGAAAATTTGACGTCACGAAATGCATCACAAAACGCCGACGGAAAATCAACAGCCCCCAGTCAGCTGACGACCGACGGCATTTCATAAAATTTGGGAGATCAAAAAATGACCTACATCGTGAGTGACAAGGGGTCAACGACCACATTTTGGCTACTCCCACGATGCGATGTTTTCGCGATGTGCACACATGTGCTGAAGACTTGATGTGTATATGTATGCACTGAATGTCTACCTGCTTCACGACCGTCCTTTGGCTCCTCCCACGCTGCGACGTTTTTTTGCACACATCCATGGATCGTCTGGCTACTTCAAGGGAACCGGGAGGTGCAGGGTGGCGAATTATGCAAGAAAGCTACGTAGCTGCACTAGCAATAGACTAACGGACCAGGGATTTCCTGAAGGCAATGACCCTGATGATGCATTCATTCCCAGTGTAGAGCTAAATCAATCAACATCTTCAATAAAATGGAATTCATAGAAAAAAAGGTTTTTTCATATTTCTTGCTGGTTGTATTTCTCTTGGTTGTCCGTTTTGTAGCGCGCTCGCGAAGGTTTTTTACTTCACGGTTTTACTTCAACCTTTTGTTGTTCCGCCCCGGCAAGCCTAACTTCAACTATCGGTTACGATCCTTAAGCTAAACATTTTTTTGCTAATTGTTCTTCGGAGAAAATATTGTTCCTTCGAGCCGGATTGTATTAAGGACATTTAAAGGATCCTTAAAGGAATTGCAAGGCAGAAAAGTGAACGCTAGTGTGAAAACCAATCCGCAAAGACAAGCGGTTCGTGCTACGTTTACGCGTGCGGTAAAAGACAATCGGAGTATATAGTGTTGATGACTGCTACTCGTTATCCTGTAAGAACGTGCATCTGAAGCTGACATAGCGAGGGAGCAAAGAAACTTCCCGAGATAGTACAGCGAGGGAGCAACTTTATTATAATATTTCTTACCTTAATTCAATGATCATATTCATCATAATAAATGAACTAGTGTGTTGTGTGTTCGGGGAGGGATCATTAATCATTTTCGTACAAGTCATGAGCAAATCAAAGCTTTCAAATTTAATCGGTGCAGCGAAGACGATTTCACGAAATATCGCCGCTGATTACAAAGCGTATTCTAACTTAGATGTCAAAAAGAAATCGGTGCATATGTATGAGGCGCGGTTGACTGATTTGGAGGCATCCTTCGAGGAGGCCAAGGTTCTTCATCAGAAAATTGTTGAGGCTCCTACCGAAGAAATTAAGGTGAATTATATGGATGCTCTCCGTTTTCACAAACTGAAGGAACTATTCTTAGATTATTCCTGTAAATTAAAGGAACAGTTGGAAACAACCGAAAGTCAAATTGCCCTTAACATATCACTATGTGCTTCAAACACGCCATCGGTAGAACTTAAGCTTCCTGCAATTAAAATCGTCACGTTTGACGGTTCTTTAAACATGTGGCCAGAGTTTAAGAATTTGTTTGAAGCGATGGTCAACAAGAACGCGTCAATATCTGATGCTCATAAGTTGCAATATTTAAAAGGCAATCTTTAAACATGTGGCGAGAGTTTAATAATTTGTTTGAAGCGATGGTCAACAAGAACGCGTCAATATCTGATGCTCATAAGTTGCAATATTTAAAAGGCAATCTTACGGGTGAAGCACCTCGACTCCTGAGAAACAACGATTCAAATTTCGAATCTGCTTGGGCGTGGCTCGTGAAGAGATAACAAAATATTCGTCTGTTGAAGGATAATCTGTTCAAACTTCTCTTCGATCAACCTCAGCTTGTTGCAGAATCTTCCGAAGATCTTAAACTGTTAGTTGACTCGACAAACGAAGCAAGGCAGTCCCTTAAGAATTGGTGTAGCTGTAGAGTCATGGGAGGATGTACTCATTTTTCATACAGTGCAGAAACTCCCGCTTACAACGCGCATACCTTGGGAAGCACATATATTTACACATGTAGACTATCCTAAATACAGAAGCTTGGATGTCATTGGACATTCCTCATCTGGTGTCAATTACCATAAACAAAAAAATCTCCAAATTCGGTTCGGGTGCATAACTCTACAGTTGCAAGTAAGTGTTCGCTATGTCACGGCTTACGCTCGATCCGACGTCACAAAAAGACAGGAGTTTGTCAAGAAACACAAACTATGCTACAACTGTCTTTCAAGTGCACATTTTACGCAGAATTGTAGATGCACATATTCCTGTTCTATGAGCCGCCAAAAAGATCACTCGCTACTGCACATAAACCAAGTATCGAATGTCTTGCGTCGCACCGACCAGATACCACTTCCACAACCACTCAACTCATTTCCCGTTTCTGCAGATACATCGAAGGTGATGTCTTCAGTCAGCTCTGATCCCTCAACCAGAATTGCTTCAGCATATAATGCGTTTGTTGCCGAAAACAGTCAAGCCCCTGTTCTTCTGGCTACTGCTGCTCAACTTCTAAGGCTGGAAAAGGAAAGAAACCGCGTGAACATAATTGGCGTTGGAGAAACTAACGCCAATAGCTCACAGTGGAAAGTAATTTCCACAATCTTATCAACTGTAAATAAGGACTTCAGTCTTCAAATTAGCACTTTAGTTCTCAACAAACTTACAGCCATCCATCCCACAATCAAGGTACTTCAGTCTGAATCATCTCCGCAACATAGAACTTGCTGATCCAAAGTTCAACAAGCCTAACCGAATTGATGTGTTACTGGGAAGTGATGTTTACCCATCAATTATACTTGAAGGCGTAAGAAAATTCGAACCAGGCACCCTGTTGCCACAAAGAACTGAACTGGGCTGGGTGCTATCGGGGCCCACCTCGATTAGTAACCAATCACAAGTATCCTTCTATTATATTAAAACAGACACTCAAACTCTAGACCATTTGCTCAGTAGGTTCTGGGAATTGGAGGAACTTCAAAGTCGCAAGATGATTTCGCCAGAAGAAGAAGAATGTGAGACCTATTTCTGCAGAACACACCAACGGCAACGAGATGGAAGATATGTTGTCCAACTTCCATTCATGGGCGGGTCGTCTTCATCCCTAGGTCTGTCTAAAAGGTCAGCAATCAGTAGGTTTCTTCAGTTGGAAAGAAAATTCCAAGCAAATCCGTCGTTTCATGAAGACTATAAAAGGGTGGTCCATGAGTACAAGGAGCTCGGACACAGGACGGAAATCCAACCAACTGAATTAAAAGCTCCTCGCTATTTCGTGCCCCTCCATGCGGTATTAAAGAAGTCCATCTCAACAACAAAGCTGCGAATTGTCTTTGACGCGTCTTGCAAAAATTCGGACGGGACGTCGCTCAACGATCATCTGCTTGTTGGACCTCGATTGCAAGACGACATTTTTGATCGCAAGGTTCAGGCAGTTTAAAGTTGCATTTACAGCAGATATAACCAAAATGTAGCGTCAAGTTTGGGTTACCCCTCTCGATTGTTTATATCAACTGGTATTATGGCGAGAAAAAGGGGAGCGAGAAAATCAAAACATATCGGCTTTATACGGTGACATTCGGTACTGCCGCCGCACCATACTTAGCGATTCGCAGGCTTTAACAACTTGCGTTTGATGAGCGAGATGACTTCCTTCTAGCATCAACCATAGCCATGCGAAATTTCAATGTCGATGATGTTATGTATGGTGGAAATTCACTAACGGAAGCGTTAACGATGCAAGAACAGCAGCAGCATAAGCATGTTGGAAAGGGGAGGCTTTAAAATCCCAGAAATCAAGAGCATCAAAAAGCGAACGATCTTATCAGATCTAGCTCGCATTTGTGATCCAATGGAATGGTTAGCACCCTGAGTCATCGTTGGGAAAATAATGATGCAAGATATATGGAAGCAACAAAATCTATGGGATGCTGAGCTCCCACCAACAATTCATTCTTCGTGGCAAAAATTTAAATCGGAACTAAGTCTTTTAGCGGCCAACGAGATTCCCCGCTGGATAAATCTTCCCAACCAGTCAAAGTTTGAAATTCGTGGACTCTGCGATGCGTCTGAAAAGGCATACGCAGCAGCAATATATCTCCGAGTCACAACGGGGAATGATACACTTATACACCTCATTGCAGCAAAAACTAGGGTGGCGCCGCTCAAAAGTAAGTCCTTAGCGCGCTTGGAACTATGTGGAGAACTGTTGTTGGCAAAGCTGTTGATGGCCACGGTGGACACGAAGGTTGTATTTCTCTAGGTTGTCCGTTTCGTTGCGCGCTCGCGAAAGTTTTTTACTTCACGGTTTTATTTCAACCATTTGTTGTTCCGCCTCCGGCAAGCTTAACTTCAACTATCGTTTTCGATCCTTGAGCTAAACATTTTTTTTCCTAATTGTCCTTGCGACAAAACAAGTTCACTATTCACGAATTACAAGAATTTATTTTGCAAGCAAACACTGATTTACTTCTTATACTTTATTACACATTAAAAATCACTATTACTTTACTACAAAACTCTTTGCTGCTCTTCAGGTTGAACCAATTAACACTTTGAATATCAAAAACCGCACTGTAATAAATATTTGACTGAACTGAACTTTACTAATTCTTCAATTGAACTGCGTTACACCATTCACGTCACGCTACATACTACCTTAACTTGTTCATTCCGAGCAAGATTCAGAATTCCTGCCTGTACGGTGGTGGACGATCCCAATGTGTTTGTAACCTTTGTGGAAGTCCTTTGCTCCTTTGCGGGTTGTGAAGCAACGCCATCCGCCGATCATCAAAACCCCCAAAACTCTCCTTAACGTCACTCTGTGCTTTTCGTCATCCGTTCGAAGCTGTACTAGCCCTTTTACCTTTCGCTGAACATGGCTCAAACTTTCTTCCTGAAACAATGGCTCCTTCCTGGCTGTCAGTGCATCCAATGCGCCCCTTCCTACTGGTGCTCCAGCGTTGAGGAGCTGCATTCCTCCCTGACCTCCTGATTGTGGTCCCTTTCCGCAGATATCACTTGCCTGGATCCCTTCTCTCACTGACTGCTGACATCCAACTCCATGGAACCCCTGTTCCGCTTTCTCATGCTCTCCTTGTGATGTCCAGGTGTCCTTTACTTTATCCCTTGTGATTTCACTCTGCATTTCATATACACTCTTCCCTGGGACCCCAATCAAGTTTCATGTTGCGTCGCTCTCTTTACTTTTCCAGAAGCTATGCAGCCCACGAAACGGACTCAGCTCCTCAGCCCATTATGCCTTAGCGACAGCACTTTCCTTTGACATTCCCTCTTGTGTCGGTTTGGTTCTCCCTAAAGTTGTCGATTGATCCGGATCGTTCTTCTACTCCTCGGATCCGTTCCAACGTCTACTGCTTCCCCATAAGTGACTCTCCTTTATCGGTTTCTATGAAGGTTCTTCCGACGACTATTTTCGTAGCTGGTGTTTGATCTTCGGCTTCCACTTCTTACAAAGTGCTGATCCCACAATCGAACTCTGTCTTTGCCCAGAAGTCATACTCTGAATTTGGCGGAATCCTGTTGTCCCTTTCCGCCACGTCTTGGTTGATCCTCATAGACTTGCTCTCCCCGACATTCAATGGTATCTGAGAATTCTTGTACCTTAGGATTCTATGGCCAAAGTCAAAAGTAATGCCGGTCCTAATCACAACGTCCGCTCCCGCAGTCAATACATCCACTATATCTGCCAATAGGAACTCGTGCTCAACTGTCGTACCGCCTATTGTGATTGCTTCGGTTAGATTCCCAAGTACTTCCGCATCATCACCCGTATCCCGTTCAACGGCTCCACTCCCAGATCCTTCCTTAGGATCGATATGATGCTCCCGTGTCCAATGTTACCGTTAACCGTCTACAGCCAACGATGCCATCGACAGTGAGAATGTTCGTGTTCTTTCCTAGCCGCGACATAAAGATTGTGGTGCCCCTTCCAAACTGACTCCTTTTAGTTTAACGACGGTCTACAGCCCTCACGGCCTCATACGGCCACAAATGAATCCGTTTGGCGTTTTCGATGAGCGGCGTACGCCAAATGTGCCAATCGCTCAATCACTCAATCTCTGCATTAAATTCCTGGAGCGACTCACCGTGCGTTGTTTTCTGCTCTTCAACTCCATTTTGAAGACTTGCATGCGGTGCTCACTTCCATACTTGCACTGCAGCGAGCCAATGATTGCGTTGTAGTCCATCTGGAGGTCTTCTGGAATCGTTTGGAGCACGTCTGCAGTACCGCCCTTTAACGATACGACCAACGCCGCCGCCTTGTCTTCATTGCTCAGATGTGCCCTGGCGACAGATGCTTCGAACTGCAGCCTGAAGATGTTGAAGGCTGTTGTTCCGTGGTACATCGGTGGTTTGAACTTTGTTGCGACGTTGTTAAACACTGGTTCCCTCACCTTCAGTGCGCAGATGTCCTCCTTCATCCGTTGAACCTTCTCATCCATCGAAGTCTCTAGACTCACAACTTTGCTATCGAGTTGGTGAACTTTCTCGTCCAGGACTTTCACTTCACTTTTCACCTCCAGAAGTTTTTGTTTCAAAAGGTTTTGTTGTTCTTCTAGAGCTTTCCTGATTTCGTACTTTGGTCGTTAAGTGATTGTTGCACACTTCCCAGCGATTGTTGCATCTGTTGTTGCTGTTCCTCCAACGATGCACGCACACTGCACAACGATTGTTCCATTCGTCGCGCGAGTTACGTCGGACGTTCACACCGACGCTGTACTTCTGCTGTGTCAGCACTTGAAGTTCAATTGCTTCGCAATACAGTCTTCCTTACCTTGCACATTTACTCATTTCGCAATGAGTCAATCGCTGCTCGATCGATGTGGGTCATTGCGATCATATTGCAAGAGCTACTGAACCTTAAATGCTGACAGTTAGGAAATTATTTTGTAAGGTAGAATAAGAATTTGTGCATAATAAAAATTCAGTCTTAAGACCACCGCGAAACACATAAGTATTTCTTTTATTGTGACTCGTGCAGTCGAACTTAAAGAAAAAAAACTGTCGTGCTATTGTGAATCGTGTTTGTTATTGTTTGAACACAGTTTAAGACTATATATATATGTATATAATGGCTACCAGCACAACTTGTGAACAATAGAATGAATCTAAAATTGTCGGCTAATATATCAAATGAAAAATACAAATTTCAATTAAGTGCAAACGATATAATTAACCAATTCAAACAATTGAAGTGCTTCGACGGAAAATCGAATTATAGTGTATGTGATTTTATTAATGCAGTCGAAGGCTTACTTAAACTTTGTGAAGAGAATAAATAATTAAAAACTTTTGTATCCAGAGAGAAGCAGCAAGAAGTATTCACCAACTGGGAGATGAAGCAACATGGGATAAAACACAGGACCAACTCAGGCAACACTTCCGACCAACGAAGACATATTCAGAAGTATTTCATAATTGTCGTTTCATTAAGGTTAGTAATCTAAGACAGCTTTTTAATGTTTTTACAATTGCCTTGTGTCAGCTGAATGAAATATATGAATTTGACAGTAGCAAATCAGAAATTTATAGTCCAGGTCGAGCAGAATGTGATCTAAAAGAAATTTTGTTAGAAAAAATGTATGGTAGTTTTAGAATACATATGGAAATTAATTTAAGTATAATAGAAATGTTTAATAAATATTCTAAATTAAAGTTATTAGATGATTACAGAGCTATTGATATGATGTATTGAAAAAAATCAACATTTATTTCCAAAGTTATGTCAAGTGGTAAAAGTAGGCAGGACAAAAATAATTGTTTCCAAGTTAGAAACACAATAATATCAAATTAAAAGGGGTCTCAGTCAAGACAACATAACGAAAAAATGGAATTTCAAAGAAAAAATTATAGGTCAAATACGAATAGGAATTGTTCGGAGGAAATTGATAATATTGAACCAGAGGATTTTCAGAATTAAACCTCGGACATAAAGTTTTTTGCAACCTTACAATTAGTGGAGATAATATAAGACATTGATAGGTACTGGTTCAATGATTTGTATAGTAATCTCAACCAAAGTTGAATGCAATAGTTTTCCAATAAACGAAGTGAAAACTGTAACCTTCAACACAATAAACAATGTTTCAACACAAGTAGTGAAAATTATTGTAACTGATACGCCTTCCGAGTTTAGAATGAGTCCTCGAAGCAAAATGAAGTGGTATAAAATGGCATTAAAAAACAAAAGTAATGATTTGTTGCTAGGTATGGATTTTATACGTAAAAGCGCATTAGTGTTAAAATTTCGCGGAAATATTATAAAGCTTACAAATAATGTAGGTATAAAGTTATTTTCCGATGATTCCGAATTATTAGAATGGTTTGAATTATCTGACCAAAGTAGTAAATCCATAGATTTGTCTCATCTAAAACAAAACGAACGAGATAGGATTAACGATCTCTTGAACGTATTTAAGAATTTGGTTTACCAGAAAGGCGATCAGTTAACAAATACTGATTCAATAATGCATGAAATCAATACCAAAACCGATCAGCAGATATGTTCTCGGTTGTACCGTTTACCCCTAAGCACGAGGATGAGGTTAAAAGACAAATTGAGGAAATGGAGAAGCAAGGAATCGTACGAACATCACACACAGAGAGAAGATAGTTCAGGAAAACAGAAATTTAGAGTATGCGTTGACTACAGATGCTTAAACGATATAACTATCGATAATAAGTTTCCTCTACCGAATATTGATCCTCTACCGATATTAAAAGGATTTCTAGGGGTTACAGGCTTTTACAGGAAGTTTGTGCAGAACTATTCGAAAATTGCGTACCCAATGGTTAAGTATCTTAAAAGAGATGCTAAAATAAACAAAATGGGCGATCCGAAATTTATTCTATCTTTGACACACTGAAATCCAAAATTGTTAACCACCCAATCTTAAGATTTCTCGATTTTGAGAAACCTTTTATTTTGTATACCGATGCTTCCAATTACGCAATTGAAGCAGTACTGACACTGGAAGGCCAAACTGTTTGTTTTGCTTCACGATCTTTAAACGATCTCGAAAAACTTTATTCGACTACTGATAAATAATTTTTGGCTATTGTTTGGTCTATTTCTTATTGTCATCCATATTTATGGGGTAATAGGTTTAAAATTGTAACGGACCATCAACCCATAAAATACCTTAACACCAAACATAGCGGAAAAGAAATCAAAGGTGGCTACTCAAATTACAAGTATTAAATTACGAAGTAAAAAACCTTAAAGGTAGAGAAAATAAAGTGGCTGATTTTTTAAGCAGATTAGAAAATATTGACAATATTGAAACTTCACAGCATACAAGTCCCCAATGTTTGGATACTGTTGTAAATCGATTCAGAACCCAAATTATAGTACTTAATCAAAAAGAAAATGAAGTAGAAAGAGTATTTTGTAACAAGAGAATTTACATTGAGCGAAATGATATACCTCACAATATTAATAACATCGTCATTAGACATGTTACTAAAGGAAAAGTTGGAATTAGAGGATTCTGTATATAACCAGGTGCAACTTAAGTTGATTGAACTTTTCCCACCTAATACAGGAACAAAATTTTTTAAATGTAGATACTTTGCTAAAGATGTTTCTTGCGAAGATGAAGCTCTCAGACAAATCTCTTTATACTATAAAACAATCTGGCCATTCTGGTATAGTTTCAAACTATGAAGGTATGCATATCGGAAGCATATCGGCTACTGCCCGAACCTTAGAGTTTTGATTCATAAAGTTGTGAACAACTGTGATACTTGTACGTCCGCAAAGTACGATAGGAAGCCCATTACATTAATTTTACATTAATTTACGGAAACGCCCTCCAATATCAACGAAATTATTCATATAGATTCATATGTAAACTCAAAACCACCTTTTATTATATTTATTGATAAAAATATTCTCCAAACACGCTGTTAGCTTTCATTAAGAAAACCGGAATAGTCGAACACTTCTCGACAATTTATAGCAATTAAAGGTAAAGTGAAGAAAGTAGTTTGTGACAATGAATTTAATAATACAAACGAAGAAGATATTCAGGTTCATTTTGTTAAACCGAATAGTCATACTGGTAACAGTGATGTAGAGCGTCTGAATAGTACCCTCACCGAACGAATTCGTGCCTTGAATAAAGAAAATAAAATTCCCATTACTGATCACATGAATAAAGCAGACCGATTACTTTATACAATAATTCTTTCCATTCCACAATTCAAACAACACCACTTAAGGCTCAAAATAATGATATATAAAGGACTTTAATAAAAGACAGGTTAAAAAAAAAATAAACAAAACAAAATTACAAAATTAAATGCAAAAAGAGAAAACTACGTCGAAACTCGTGAACAAGGATTTATAAACAACTATGTTAGTGTAAGACACAAAGAACAACCGACATTTAGGAAATATAGACTAAGAAATGTGCATGAAGCTTATATAAAAAGGCCGTTCAAATTTTCAGAAATTGCTCCAGCTGGTAATAATGTTCGAACTAATAACGGGGTCGTTCCAGGCGTTGAAAATTTAACGAGTCTAGTCGAACTTAGGATATGCTGTTGTTAGTATAGGGTCAGAAAAAATTGTTAGTAAGTATGATATGCTTTTACATGTAGTTGAGATACAAGACATAGTAGATGTACTTAAACAATTTCAGTCCAACAAAGAAAATTTAGATATTGAAGTAGACAGGAAGCATTTATTAGTAGGTGAAATAAATAATATTAAGAATAAGGCAAACTATTATTCCGCATAGGTATAAGCGAGGACTTTGTATTTTATTGGAAGTGCATTTAAGTGTTTATATGGAACGTTGGATGACGAAGATAGACAAACTATTGAACAACATCTTTCTGTTGTTGATCAAAATAACCATGCCGTAATAATAAATATGAACCAACAAATAAAGATCAATTCTAAATACAATGAAAGCATTTATCAGCTAAAATATACAATTGAATCAGATAGAAAAAGAATTTTAAATAAAATTAACGAAATTCAGGGGTTACCAAAAAGATTAGTACGAAGCAAGTACAGAAGCATTTTTTATAGAACAAATGTTTAAACTAAACAGGTTTAGAGAAAATATAAAAAACATTCAACAAAACGTTGCTTCAGCTCGAACCGGTATATTACATCTAAACATATTAACGAATAATGAGATTTTAAGGTATAATATTGATTTTAAAAAGTGAAGATATTATTTTTGCAATAAAGCTACCTGTCGAATTTGTCAAAGTAAATAAAAAATTAATAACTCCGATGCCAAACCATATTTTCAAAGAATTTAAAGCAGATATGGAAAGGCAACTTATACTTTCTGGAAATTATTTACTTAATTACAATAATTGTTCAATATTTATTGATAAAACACAGTTCACCAATAATGTTTTTGAATATATCGATAGTTTTGTAATTCCGGAATATGAAAAAACTTTCGAATCAAATACTGAATGAGATGAGATTGTTTTAAGTCAAGAAGAAAATTTGAAATCTATTAAAGAATTAAAATTTCACAAATCTATTAACTATACTATGAGAAGTACGACAATTATATTGTGTCTAGGAGTAATATTATTATTAATACTACTATTAAAGAAGCAAAACAAAGTTAAGATAAGTATGAGAGGCAATGCAACAGAAAGCCCTCGAGACTACGATCTAGAAACGTTAAAAGCGAAATATGGCGTAATATAAATAAAAGCTTTTGTTACCGCCATTGTAAAAAAAAAATAAAAATAAAAAAAACACAATACACAAATGTATTTATACGTATATTATAGACCAAGAGACAAAAACATTGTAAATAAATTACCAGAATTCAGGAGAATTCTAACATTGGTGGAATGCGAGTTACGTCGGACGTTCATACCGACGCTGTACTTCTGCTGTGTCAGAATTTGAAGTTCAATTGCTTCAATACAGTCTTCCGTACCTTGCACTTTTACTCATTTCACAATGAGTTAGTCGATGTGGGTCATTGCGATCATATTGCAAGAGCTACTGAACCTTAAATGCTGACAGTTAGGAAATTAGTTTGTAAGGTAGAATAAGAATTTGTGCATAATAAAAATTCAGTCTTAAGACCACCGCAAAACACATAAGTGTTTCCTTTATTGTATCTTGCTTTTGTTCTTGGATTCAATTTTGCATCATGCCATTACCTGCGTCGAATCCACCGGGGCCGTACTTCCAGATGCATCCTCCGACTGTTGAAAGACTTTGCTGCGCCAGCTCTTTCTTAAGCTGTTCAACAGTCAGATTAATAAATTTCACCATTATTTTGTCACAATCCCACTTCTGACACCAAATGTTACGTTTAGACGTAAATGAGTCAATGTACAATTAATTAAATTGTCCACAAGTACGGGTTCGATCACTGCATTGTGACGAGTGAAACACAAAAGTTCAATATTCACGATTTACAAGAATTTATTTTGCACGCAAACACTGATTTACTTCTTATACTTTATTACACATTAAAAATCACTATTACTTTACTACAAAACTCTTTGCTGCTCTTCAGGTTGAACCAATTAACACTTTGAATATCAAAAACCGTAATAAATATTTGACTGAATTGAACTTTACTAATTCTTCAACTGAACTGCGTTATACGTCACAATATGTAATTGATTTTCATCCGAAAAAATGTTTGCCAAGTATTTGAAGAACCAGCACTTAGATAAGAATTGAGAAGAAAACGAAAATCGAATGCGAAGAAGACTGTCTTTATTAGTTCTTACTTAATTCCTTACTTGATGATAGTCGAAATCCAAATGGTAGAGAAAACGTATTACATTTCATATCATACTTCGTTTGCAAAATTTTAATTTTTTATTGTTCATAAAGTAGTGCTATGCTACATGATAAAAACATAAATCTTTTTATTAAGGAACTGAGCTTTTTGATATCTGAAGTAAAGACAAAGAACCTGGGGACATTAACTTAGATATCCTTTCTGAGTCATCAAACGTCCTTAGCTATACTTCTCTCCTAGCATTTTATGGCTTAGAATCTTGTAATTTTGAGTCTGCAAAACTTACATCATCTATTCAAACCTGTATTGATCATATCTTTGTACTGTTGCACTGAATCTATCAATTTTGAATATATAAGTTTTTAAAAACTTAAAGCCTGGATGTCAACCTCTCTGCTAAGGAAAATTAAAAACTCACTAAAACGTAAATGTAGTAAGAACCCGAGTAACATTAACCTTCACTTTCCTATGATAGACTTTTCAAGGATTTTGTCTCTGAAATCTCCGTTAGCAAAGGAATGCTAACACACTGAATTTAGCTAAAAACAACTGGAAAAGAGAATAGTCTATTGTGGCTGAGCTTCTAAACAAAAAGACGCCATGTTCTGTTGAACTAAATTGTGCACGCGACCAGAGTAATAAAATGATATGAAAATGCTAATGTATTTCAATTTTTATTTTTTTTGTTTCCATCACAGAGCACACGAAACACGTTCTCTAAGTGTTAACACTCAGTATCGCGCGACTTGTTGCCAAGATTCTTTGCTACGCAACGCAGCGTAGCACACTTGGTCGACTTGCACGGGGCGATGCTGTCCAGAACGATTGTTCCGTCGTCGACTTCCCTCTTCAGTCGGCGGCCGCTGGCCGTGTTGTCCGAAGAGGACGAGGAGGACGAGTACTCGCTGTGTCGGGGGTTCTCGTCTTGGTCGTAGTAGTACTCGAGGGTGTCTGCGGTTCCGTAGTAGGGCTTCTCCTTCTGGCTCTAGTAGCGCTGGCTGTAGGTAGGGTCGGATCTGCTTGACCGGGAGTATGTGCTGCTGCCGCTGCCGCTGCCGAGGGAGCCTCCCGCGACGCCGCCCGTTTGGAAGGAGCTACTCTGTCGATATTGGTCGCCGGTGTTGCCACGGTTCGAATTTCCGGACGAGATGGAGCCGCTCCGACTGATATGATCGTCGACATTGCCGCGGTTCAGGTTGCCGAGATCCAGAGTTCCGGTGCGGAAGCCTTGGCCGGCGGCGAGTTTGTCGGCGCTGATGCCTTGAAGATCGTTGAATCCCCGTCCGGCTGCAGCCTGACGGGAGTATGTGGTCTCACCGGGGCTGTAGCTGCTCGAGAACTGCGATGAAGTGCTGTAGTTGCCGGAGCCAGGTTGAGCGCCTTGCTGTTGGAAGGTCTGCTGTACTGCGCCCTGCCGACTGCCAGTCTGCTGTCGGCTCGCTTGATACGGTCTCACTTCCTCATTTCGGATGTTCCATTGGCGACTGCCGGGGGCGACTCCGCCTCCACTCATTCCTCCCGCGCCGGCAGCGGCGCCTCCAGTTCTGTGAGTGTAGGACGAGTGGCTGGATGCGGCGTTGACGGGCTGGCGGTCCAAATTGCGCACAAACTCGGTGCTGCTCTCCACAACTTGTGGCTTGCCATCGGGGCCCGTGATGACAGTACGGTTTCTGGTTGTGATCACCACCGACGGTCCTCCGCCATACGATGTCGAGTTCCACGACGAGCTGACATAGCTCGGGCGTTCGTATGTGACTCTGGTGGCACTGGACGCGGCTGCTGCTGCGGCAGCCGCTGCTGCAGCGGCTTCATTTGCGCGTTGGCTGTGAACGAAGGATGCATCGCCAGTGGACTCCTTGGTCTCCTCCTCCTTGAAGATGCGCTTCTGCTCCTCGGTCAGGATTTTGGCTTCGCTCCCGGTGGACGTGCTTGATGATCCGGATGATTGGTGGATGTGCACGCCGGTCTGCTGCGAAGCGATTCCTCCGGACGAACCCCTGATCACGGCTCCGATCGACTCGAGGTAGCTTCTCCTCGCCAAGCCCTGGTCCAGCTGAAGGTTCAGCGGGTTCACGTTCAGATTGGGGTCGCATTTGATGTTGCCGTCGGTCTCCGGCTGGTTGAGGAGGTACATGAGAACGTCGTCGCCGAGCGTTTGGTAGGGGAAGTGAATGAGGACAACTGCCTCCTCGATGGTTGATGCATTTTGCATCTCAGAGATCACACCAAATAAACAGTTTTGATTAAAGAATAGTGTATGGATAAATTTTTTAAACTCCAATCGAGACAAGCTAAAATCAATTTCGTTTCAATGTTTATTAAAAGTGGTTATATACCATAGTTGGTTCTATGCCTCTCGTCGTATAGTAAATTTCTCACCCGAAGAGGTCTTTGAGGAGCATATATATTCATGAGAAAAAGGAAATCTGGTGAATTTACACGGCAATTGATAATATCGCGGTTCTTGTGTATCGTATGTGGAATCCCAAATGATGGAAGAGTATTCTAAATACGGTCTGAGTAACGAACAATAGATGGACTTAAGACTAGTTACGTCCCGAAAATCTTTACTATTTCTGTTCAGAAAACATAACATAACGTTTCATTTCTCAATTTTATAATCATAATGTAATGAAAAATTTAATTTTGAATCAAAAATTACACCCAGATTTTTAAATTGATCATTTATGAAATAATCATAGACAATCGGGGATGTAATTCGTTATGCCGTAAGAATATTACATTTTTGAATATTCAGATTAAGAAATTATTGCAATCTGTTAAGCTGTTTGTAGATAAATACAATTTAAGGTCGTCTGCGAATGTTACAATTTTACAATATTTGAAAATTTCGTGAACATCATTTATGAGCAAAAGAAACAGTGATGGTCCCACATGGCTACCTTGTGGAATGCCCGATGTAACTTTTATTTCTCGAGATCTAAAACTATCGATCTTTTCCGATTTCTTCATGTCACTTAAGTAATTGGAAAACCACTCTAACATTGACGACTGGAATCCCAAAGAATTTAGCTCTAACCCATTGTGATTACATCACAATTAAACTCATCTGCGAATGAAACAATTTCACAGTTTTTGAATATTTCATGAACATCGTCTGTGAAGAAAAGAGGGAGTAATGGCCCCACATTACTGCCTTGTGGAACGCCCGATGTAACTTTTATTACTCGACATCTAAAATTATCGATCTTTACCAATTGCTTCCTAACCGTTAAGTAATTCGAGAACCACTCTAACATTGACTAATGGAATCCCAAAGACTTTAGCTTATTTAAAAGCAAAGTGTGATGTACTTTATCGAAGGCTTTCGAGAAATCGGTTTAAAGAACATCAACTCGTAAATTATTTTCTAAATTTTTATAAATGTAATTTGAAAGTAATGATATATAGGTTGTACATGACCTGTCCTGCATAAAGTCATGCTGGTTATTAGAAATAATTATTTTTACAATGAAATATACTTTTACCATACTTTCAAGTAACTTTGGTATCGATGAAGGCTTTCATATTGGTCGATAGTTCTCTACTTGTTGCCTTAAACCGCTTTAATAGGCGTCAGAAAAGAGTATTTCCATTCATTTAAAAATTCATCCATTTTTAGGAATTGATTAAAAATAATTTTAAGTGGACTATAGTCGTAAATAGGACATCCAACTTTTTAGTAAAACTCCAATCGGAACCCCATGGGGCCTGGGCTGTAATTTAATTTAAGATTTGTTAAGGCATTTATAATATCCTGATCCGTAAATTTTAATACACCTATATCCAGAACCTCGGGTATATTAGAGTATTGGTTCATGGGGTTCATGGTTGTCTGTCACACTTGCTGGAGTACAATTGGTAAGTTAAATGTTGGCAGCGGATTTTGATTTCGATACCTCGTGTGTCTATATAAACTGAAGTGAATTGGTTAGGTGTTTGATCTTAAAAAGTGGGTCTATCTTGAAACATACATATTATAAAATACAATAAACTACGAAAAATAAAGCAAGTGGATTAAACAAGTGGAATTAAGAATGAAGTGCAGGTATGCAGTGTATCTGTTCATAATTGGCGCAGTCAACCGAAGAAATCCACGCATCCTCGAAGAATCCAGCAATAAAACGAGATACATCAAAAATCAAGAATCTAGAAAATATCAAGAAAATTAAGGAGTAAGCCCTAGTTCATATTGTCCTATGCCTCTACTTTAATTAAAAATAATTAGGAATAAAGTGCGTTCTGATGAGTTTGATTCGGGATTTACATCAACTTTTGCAGGGTAGAGGTACCGTTAAAAATTTCTATTCGAGTATAATAGAGGTTTTATCCGAGATGATGAACCACGTAAAGGCTCATGAAAAACTCAATTGTATTGGGTCTATAACTTAAATCGTGGGTTTTTATTTTTCAAAATTTTAACGTTTATTTAAGAAAAACATGTACAATACTATTATTCAAAGTATTGCCCATATGAAGCTATGACTTATAGTACTTAACCGTTTTTATTTTTCAAAATTTGAACGTTTATTTAAGAAAAACATGTATATGTTATATTATATTATGTAATATATATATAATATATATTATATTATGTAATATATTCAAAGTATTGCCCATATGAAGCTATGACTTATAGTACTTAACCGTAATAGCAACGCAGGGCCGAGCGTTGTTATGATAGAAAATTATTGCCTCGTGTCTGGTCGCATATTCCGGGAGTTATTCGGCTACTGCTCTCTTCAAATGGATTAATTGTGTTCGGTAGCATTGTCCATTGATGGCTTCACTCGGTCTTGGTAGCTCATAATACGGCACACCCTTCTGATCCCACCAAATACAGAGCATTACCTTCACGCTATGGATATCCGGCTTTGCCGTTGATATGGTTTGTTGGCCTAGCCGAAATTATCACTTTTAATTCGTGAAAACCACTTGTTCACCATAAACGTCCCCCAAAATATGATTACTTTCGGCAGCAGTTTTCTTCGTATTAAAGTAATGAAGAAGAACTCCCCGCAAAACTTTGTCAAGTACAGTTCGACATATTTAAGTGAAAAAATAAATTATTGTTGTTAACGCTTCAAATGAATGACATATACTGGAATGATGTACAATGACAGTATATTTGCAACGCTTGTTCCAATGGAATAAAACAAGTTCCGCCATCTCTTAGCAAACCCCACGAATGAAGTTATATACGCAATAAATACCGCGAAACAAACATTATGCAGCGAAGTGTGCCTAAATATTTTTTTGTTCGACGTATTTCAGTGAGAAAAAATTATTGTTGAACGCTTCAAATGAATGACATATACTGAAATGATGTACAATGACAGTAGCTTTCCAATGCATGTTCCAATGGAATAATACAAGTTACGCCATCTCTTAGCAAACCGCACAAATTAAGTTCTGTACCCAATAACTATCGCGAAACAAATATTATACAGCGAAATGTGCCTAAATATTTTTTTGTTCGACATATTTGAGTGAAAAAAAATTATTGTTGTTAACGCTTCAAATGAATGACATGTACTGAAATAATGTACAATGACAGTATCTTTGAACGCATGTTCCAATGGAATAAAACAAGTCACGCCATCTCTAAGCAAACCAAACGAATTAAATTTTATACTCAATACAATTTTTTGGTTTGGGTTAAAAGAACCCTTAGGATCCACAGTAAAGGCCATGAGACTCTTGACGCTACCAGAGGCTTTGGACAACGTCCAAAAAGAATTGCAAGGGAAAATATGTATACATGGACGACATCATTGTGTTTTCCACTTCATTACAGGAACATATTTATAACTTGGAACTTGTCTTTAATAAACTCAGAGATGCCAATTTCAAAATTCAATTGGACAAATCTGTGTTTCTTCGGAAAGAAATTTCTTTTTTAGGGTATTTAGTAACTGCAAATAGTGTCAAACCAAACGCCCATAAAGTACACGCAATACAAAAATATCCTATTCCCAAGACACCAAAACAAATAAAACCCTTTTTTTGACTTCTCCGTTAATACCAAAATTTCATAAAGGATTTTGCAAACATCACAAAGACAATGACGGAATGTTTACTAGGGGAAACAAAATAGTTTGAATTCCAAATACGTCGGCGGTTTTGAAACCTGCAAAAAATTGTTATGTAACGATCCCATCCTACAATACCCTAACTTTTCTAAGTTATTCAACGTTACTACGGATGCGAGTAATGTTGCAATTGGTGCTGTGTTGTCTCAAGGTACTATAGGTTCGGACAATCCGGTTGTTACGCAAATCGTACCATGTCAAAATGCAAACAAAATTATAGTACCATTGAAAAGGAACTGCTAGCCATAGCCGTCAAATATTTTAGACCCTACCTTTACTGCAGAAAGTTTCAAATCGTTACTGACCACAAACCAAACTTGGCTTTCTTCTCTTAAAGAACCAAATTCGAAACTGGTTCATTGGCGACTAAGATAAGGAGAATTCGACTACACAGTAGTAAATAAAACAGGTAAACTTAACTTAAATGCACATGCTTTATCTCGAATTAAAATTCATGCAAACGAAAGCAATCGCAGTCAAACCGAAAATCTCGATTATTATTCATGGACATGATAATAACATCGGCGAGGATGGGAGCATTGACACTATATAGCTGAGGAAAACATTAATGATGGTATACCACTATCCGAAACACCTTTTAACGAGTTTGCATATCAACTGATTCTTATTGAGAACCCAAAACGAATACAGATTCATACCAACATTTGGATCCTATTTCGTAGGAAGAAAAGACTTAGGATTGAGTATAGGAATATAAGAAATGAAAGGACAATAATAAACATGTTTAAAAATCATATTAATGTTCAAGCCATTTTCTCAAAAAATGTCAGCTGCAGCAAAATAAAATTAGTTAGAAATCGACGAACAGGAAAAGCTAATACGGGAATATCATCACTCTTCAAACTAAGTTATAAGTGAACCATTAGAGCATTTAAAACAAAAATCTTTTTTCTCTAACATGAAAACTGTTGTCAACAGAATCATCAATAATTGCGATACGTGTGCAAAATATAAATATGATAGGCAAAGAAAACCTATTAAGTCTGAAATCAAAGAAACTCCATCAAAGCATTTGCAGATCTTACACATAATCATTCAATCTTTAAAACATTTCTTTGCTCATCACGGCGGCCCAGAAAAGATAGTGTCAGATAATGCTAGCGAATTCCTATCGACCCTTTTTAAAGATTGTCTGTCAATCTATAGTATAGACTCAATCTGTGCAAAGAGATTGACAGAGAATTCTCCTCTAGAGCGATTTCAATCGACTCTCACCGAACTAATACGAATAATTAAATCTAAGGAAAAACAATCTATTGACGAAATTGTCAATGAGACAGGCATAGCTTAAATTTGTTCTATTCACATTATTTTAAAGAGCAAGAGTATTTAAGACAGCATATAAGTGACTGTGCCTTTTTATGTGATTTAGTCCATAGAAATAGTCTTATATATAAGGAAAGAATAATTCAAAATAGAAAAAAAGCAGGAAAATCCAACTAATTCAATATAAATGAACAAATTTACGGACTAGATGATTGGCGCAATAAACTCGCTCCCAGATTTATCTCACATACTGTACATAAAGACAATAAAGTAACGATCGATACATATAAGAGAAAACCCCACAAGCAAGAGGTTAGGAAAAAGCGAAAACTTGTTGAAAAAATTAACGCGAATTGCTTTTTACCAAAAACAAAAAAATGCATCTAAAGCGTAAAGAACAGAACCGCCATTACATGTATTTCCTTATTTTTTGATTAATTCTATTTTCTTTAACTGATATGAACTAGGACACACATACATACCATGTATCATATGTTAATTTAACTAGAATAAGTACATGCATATGCAAAATCCTTAATAATTATTATATTGTAAACTAAGAAGAGTCATAATTTTATAAACAGTATTATTTTCACCTATTCATTGTACATATTCACATATGCATTTCTACATATGCATAATTCCACATACATTATTCCATGCAAAAAATTTAACTCCTTTTTGGAATATTTGTATATTATGTCAGTAAACAAAAGATGAACTATTAAAATTTATTTATTTTTCTTTTTTAATTTTTTTATTTAAATTTCTCATTAATATCTCATTTCCATTAAAAATAACTCACATACGTCCGAGTAAATCTTCTACTTTACATATCTGCATCTATACGTACTAATAATCGCATTGCAACAAGTCACTAATCTCAGTGATTTCCGAAACATTTGAAAAAGTAATGAGAACTATAATAGTGTCTTCTCGGGAAGATTGTTTACTTGTCAGTGATAATTTGATTTTAGGGCTAGAAAGTCCACTGAGGACACACTACTAAGTTTCTGGAGCTGCAACTAACAGCAGCGGAGCCCGGCGGCGAACTCAACAATAAAGTTAAAATTGCATATTCCAAAATAAAGTCTTTTTCTCCTTCGTGTGCAAGAATCATTCATTCATTTCTTGTTTAAGTACACATTTGTTGGTCCAAACTAGCCGGATTGTTGGCACGAGCACGACGTAGTATAGCCGCTCTAGCACGCCGCCGTCGCCTAGGAGCTAAAACACGCAGTCGTACAACCGCACGCCAGCCACAGTCGCACCAGCACGCCATCGTATAGCTGCTCCAGGTAGCCAGCCACAAGCGCACCAGCACGCCGTTGCCACTGGAGCAGCACATCAGAATTCGCCGCAGCTAATGTCTCAGCACAGCCGGTTCACACACGTTCACATTCAATTATTACATAATCGATATCGCTTGAACAAAATAAAATTAAGAATAAGTAACATTAATTGACATTAATTCTCGTCTCAAATGAAGACTGCCTGTATAGTACTCTTTCGATGAAGATATATGTATGTATGTATCTGCAGTGTGCATAGCGATAAGGGACGCTTGAGTCGTTGTCCTGTCTCTTTGGTTGAGTTGTAAGTGTTGCCATTGGGTTTGTGACTTTGTATTATACTTTTAATTGGACAACGAGTTAACATTCGTGCTATTTCCTCGTGTCAGTTCATAGACGAATCGCTGCAACGGTTCTTTCGTTTTACCAGTTCAGGTACGGTAATCACTAGGTGTGTGGTTTGTTTAAAATTGTTCGCGTTTTCAGTGAAACCAGAATCCCATTGCATAAAATGACTATGGCGATCGTCTTTCTTGGTCATCATTTAGGGATGGACCTCGCAAATTAGGAGGGGTGGAGAAACGCTTTCATCTGGGATAGAAAACATAGTACATAGTTGGGGGGGATGTTTTTATTCCATGTTCGGGGATTATGTGACGTAGATAAATAACCTATCTTGTTATGAAGTTGCATTTCATTGCCTGGAGCATGAGGATGTGTTGCCGAAGTCGCTTTAAAAATTTGATGACCAAACTATTGTGCTTTTCAAGATCATAGTCATAGACGACGATATCACCCACGTATGCGAAGCATTCGATACCTTGTAGACCCATCATGACGTTATTCATTAGTCACTGGAAAGTATCTGGTGCATTTCGTAAGCCAAATGGCATTCGATTGTATTCGTAATGCCCAAAACGTGTGCTGAAATGCTGACAGCTGTTTTTTCTTTGTCGGTTTCGGACACCAGTATTTGGTGAAATCCTTTCGCTAAGTCCAGAGTGCTGAAGTATCTAGCTTGCCCCAATTATATTTGATTAATTCGTCGCTTAAATTGGGTAATGGGTGGTCGTCGACAATAGTTTGCTCGTTTAATTTCTGGAAGTCCACTACAACTCTCCACTTTTTCTCGCCATCTGTTCCATTTTTCTTTGGGACAAGTAGAAGAGGTGAATTCAAATGGCCAATTCTGTTTTGTATTATGCCGTCCTGAAGCACGTCTTTCACTTGATTTTGAACTTCCTGCTTTTGGCTTTCTGGCAATCTATAAAATTTTATAGATAGAGTGTGCTTGTTTTTATTTTTTAAAATTTCACGCTGAATTGCATCCATATAAGTACGGTGGTCACCGTTTAAAAGTCATTATACTCTCTGCAAATACTTAGAATTGATTTTTGTTCTTCTTTATTGCATTATTTATTTAATATTATTCTTTATTTTTGTTCTTCTTTATTGCAGTGTTCGAGGTATATTATGTTCTGCAAGTCTTTAAGCCGTCTTTGGATTCGGTCTTGATGCCCAGTGGTGACATGATGCCGAAGTTATTCAATTTGTCCCATTCTAAATTCAATTGATTGATGTTCAATTTAGTGTCCCTTAGCCCAAAGGAACTATCAGCAACCCAGCAGTGCCGCTATGGGCGTGGGGAGGAAAGTGACGTACCATTGCGTGCGGGAGATTTTGGACGGGTAGAAACCCTTCCTGTCGGGTGTTGCGAACTAACCATAATGAATTCATGTAAACGCCTTAAAACAGCCTTACTTCCTTTCTTCTTTCTTCTCTGACATTCGGTTTCTATGTTCTATATTATTCATTTGTCTAATTCTACGTATTCGTCAAACTCGCCAGTTGCTGTCAGTCGATGAAGAAAGGAGGAAGTAACACTGCGGTAAGTAATTATTATATTTGCAAAAATACTTCTAAAATTAAACCATTCTTAGAAATAAACACACCAGACATTTATCGTCAATTTCATCCGTGCCTTTTATTTGTTCGGATTGTTCGTGTTAATGGCAAATTCCTCTCATCGGCGGCAGCAACAACAATTTTATTTCGCAGGTAAATGCGATCGCCAGCCGCCCTTATCGTCAGCCATCGCGCTGCAACTGTAGTTCCTAACGCCGTTGGAATTGTGCATCGCTGTTGTAGCATTTATTGCCCACGCCGTTGGAAATTGTACACGCCACAGCCGCTGCAGCTACAATTTCTGACGCCGTAAAACTGCGTCTCGTCATCGTCGCCAACCACTTCGTCATTGCCGCCGCCATATCAACGCCCTTGGAATTGTACATCCCAGTTGCAGTTACCGACGCCTTCGGAGTTGCTTCGTCATCGCCGCTGCAGCTTTTTGTGTCGACCTTACTAGAAGTTTCGCCATTGTAGCTGAAGCTATAATTTCCGACGCAGTGAAAATCGTATTCTCGACGCAGTTGCTTACGCCACTGCTATTTCATCGTTGCAGTCAAAATTGCCGCCGCCTTGCCAACGCTGTTGGAACTGTGTTTGCCATCGTCGCTGCAGCTATAATTTCTGACGCCGCATGAGATTGTAGTCTCTGTTGCTGCTGCATCTACGACATCAGGGGTAACGCCGTCATCATCGCCGTTGCCACCGCCGCTGGAATTGCCACCACTATTTTAGTCGCCAGCCATCCCCGACGCCGCCTCCTGTACCGTTTTAAGACAACAACATATGCGACGTACGCCGCCACCTATACGAAGTTCCGAACCCCCCTCATAACATCTCAGCGCAATGCCCTCCGCCAATGAATGGGGCCACTACCGTCTCTGCGCAGTCAGAAAGCATTATGCTGACGATGCAAAATAAAATCTCCGAGCTAGAATACCAACTAAAATTAACGCAAGCCAAACTGACATAAAGCTAGCAGCGGTATAGCTCAACGAGAGTAGCGGTACAAAGCCAGGCACCACTAGCTGTCTCACTCGCTCCTACGTCCATGGTATACGGGGTGACGCCACCACCTCAGCCCATTCCCACTTTGGTTAACCGGTATCTTGAAGTAAAGTGTGGCCATACCGGTCCCCTTCGATGCAAAGCTCATCCAGGGCTATATATACGCAGCAAATATTGAATATGCCAACTTCATACGCCAATATACCGCGATATAGTGCAAACACTTCCGAAGGGAACGTGGGTTCCATTCGTACAACGAATGCCGCGTATCCACAGCAGCCGCTTGCAAATTCACAACATTACTCCACGAACTCTAATTGTTCCGCACAAACAATAGCACCCCGTAAGACCCAAGATCTCCCAGTTTTTAGCGGACAAGATGATTGGCCAACGTTCTTTAACTCTTTCGTCTTATTCCATTCGCGACTAAAGTCAACAACTTGGCACTGTTCCTTTAATCTGTGAACGGCCAACTGCATACATCGAATCCTATGTTGCTGGAAGAGCTTGTTCTAAAACTTCCAATGTCAAAACGCATGGAAAGGGTTAGGTATGCCGCACAAGTGCAACCATACCCGACAATAGTGGACCTTAACAACTGGCTCAGTAACTGTGCAAGAGTACGAGACGAAAGATCCAAAGAGGTGTATGCCAATCCTACATGCATCAGAAAAGCAACGTCCACCCATCCAAAAGTGCACTGTTTGTCAAGGCCAACACAACCTGTCCGTAGCCCAAAGATGGACAAAAATAAAGACTAACCACTTATCCTTTACATGTCCCAAGGCTGGGCATACAACACGCGAGTGTCGTAGCAAGGTAACCTGTTCAGTTGATGGTAGTCGGAGGCGACATTATAAGCTGTTGCATGAAACATCAAAAACGCCAAAAGAGGTCGAGATGTCAGACGAAACAGTTGCAAGCACATCATTGCTCGCAGTAGATGAAGTGGCGAAGAATAATAGCCTGTTGTTTCGCGTAGTGCCGGTCAAGCTTTATTGCCAAAATAAAAGCATTCATAACTATGCCTTACTGGATGAAGGATCATCGATAAGTATGTAAATATGTATAATAAGTATGTAAGTATGTAAGATAAGTATGTATTCGGCCCACTGACTGTTTCCTTTGGACGCCGCGTCGAAAAACGATGGGTAGCTCCCTTTACCTGGGTAGCTATCCGGGCAATTGACCTCGAAGTCGCTTCCGATCTGTCAACAGATGCATGTATCCTGGCCATACTAAAATTCATCAATCGCCGTAGGGTTCATGTACGAATACGTTCCGACAATGGAACAAACTTCGTCGGTGTAAACGAAGAGGCAAAACGATTTTCCGAAGTGTTCGACTGCGACCGCATACAAAACGAGTTAGCTGCCAAGGAAGTCCAATGGGTATTTAACTGCCTAGCAAATCCGTCGGAAGGCGGAGTTTGGGAGCGAATGGTACGTTATGTGAAACGTGTACTCGTCCATACGCTTAAGGAAGTAACAAGTGGAGAATCGGAGCGATTCACGGGGGTGGGGTGTTGCCTTACTTCCTTCCTTCTTTCTTCTCTGACATTCGGTTTCTATGTTCTATATTATTCGCTTGTCAAACTCTACGTGTTCTTCAAACTCGACAGTTGCTGTCAGTCGATGAAGAAAGGAGGGTAAGACTGCGGTAAGTAATTATTATATTTGTAAAAATGCTACTAAAACTGAACCATTCTTAGAAAGAAACACACCAGACATTTATCGCCAATTTAATCCGTGCCAATTTAATCCGTAATGGCAAATTCCTCTCATCGGCGGCAGCAACAACATCGGGAGTTACACCTGAAATGTCTGCACAGGCGGGAGTGGGGATACTCACAAAACTCAGGTTGGCAAGCAAGATATTGGAGTGGATACCATTAGGAGGGAGAGTCCGGATCTTAATGCCTAAGCTTGAAAGGTAACCAAATGTAGAGTCAGAGTACGCGGGTTTCTTGGATGGAATAGGTGATTTCAATGGGTGTGGATGTAACGACATGGGGAAGTGTGATTGGGACGGACGATGATCCTCACCAGAACGCTAACGGAGATAATTGTTGGGCTTTTTCTGTGCAAATGGCATAGCCATACTGAAAACGTTCTTTCCACACAAACACATCCATAAATGCTCATGGTACCGTCAAAGTCTTCAACAGAAGTCGTTGATAGTTCTCTTTGTCGTAAATTCGTTTGTGAAACGGATGGTTTGTGACGTTCGTGTGTTGAGAGGGGCTGAACTGTCAACTGATCATCACTTGGTGTTGTGTACGCTGTACCTCACTGATAACGTACCTCTCATGCCAAGACGGAAACCAAGAAAGGTTATACGCGTACGGTGGAAAAAAAAAAACAGCACAGTGAGCTATGGCTAGATTCGCTGCGCATATCTAAAGGATTTGAGCGACTTCCAGCTATACCATCGCTCGTACATAAAGAATGGCAACAAAATAAATACTGTTTGCTGAGTTAAAAGCAATTGCTTCTTCTTTTTAATATTATTACTATGAATGAAATGGGCATATAATTTACTTATTATCCCTTTGCATTTACTGCCCACAAGTGGTAGATTCTTGGTAGAAAAATAAGGTTCACAATCTTCATGTTCAGGATCCTGTTATAGCAGATGTACTTTTCAACTGATCATCACTTGGTGTTGTGTACGCTGTACCTCACTGATAACGTACCTCTCATGCCAAGACGGAAACCAAGAAAGGTTATACGCGTACGGTGGAAAAAAAAAACAGCACAGTGAGCTATGGCTAGATTCGCTGCGCATATCTAAAGGATTTGAGCGACTTCCAGCTATACCATCGCTCGTACATAAAGAATGGCAACAAAATAAATACTGTTTGCTGAGTTAAAAGCAATTGCTTCTTCTTTTTAATATTATTACTATGAATGAAATGGGCATATAATTTACTTATTATCCCTTTGCATTTACTGCCCACAAGTGGTAGATTCTTGGTAGAAAAATAAGGTTCACAATCTTCATGTTCAGGATCCTGTTATAGCAGATGTACTTTTTTCTTTTTCCTCAAGTTCCCCACTTTTAGGTATTTTTAGTATACTGGTGTCTGCACCCGTATCTATCATGAACGTTATCAGTCTTTTCTGTGACGGCCCAAATTTGATACGAATTACATCATACTCAGGACAGAATGACAATGTGATAACGTTTTTTGAAAACTTCGGCTCTTGATTGAATTTGAGAGGAGCACCCAAGGTTCCTCTCAACAATCTTCTTGTCTCCCGCGGACGCGTGTATGGGAGTAAACCCGGATGCCAAGTTGAGTACTTTGCACTATAGTTTGCTAGCCTGAAGAGTCGCAAATTTTATTTCGATGGCGAGAACTTGTTTCCAGGAGTTCGTCAGAACGCGTTTCGTATTTGGTTGGTACTGAGCTGTGAAATAGGTGGATTTGAATTCGTATGAGCCATTAGTAATCTACACTCGTTACAAGTGTGATTGGCTTTTTTGCAATAACTGCAAGTAATGAAATTGACTTTATTTTTATCGGCTTCTAGAAGAAGCTGGGGAAATTGTTCCATATCAAGATTGTATGGCCGATTTCGCTACAAGTTTGACAGGTAGGCCGCTGTGTAAAGGAATTTTGAGGTATTATATTCGCAATCTGTTGAAGAAGGCGGTATAGTACTGTCTAGCCGCGCAGAACGCTCATCTGCTCAGGTGATGGCCTTTTCAAGGTCGCTTTCCCATGAGCTTGATCACTGAGCTTAAGGTTTTGATTACTCAACCTATCTTCGAATGCTTGTATAGCCAGTATGTCGTTTTCTCTAGTTAGATACTGGCTAACTGTTTCTTCGTTGGTGCTAGCTTATGTAGCAGAGTGTAACGCTCAGAGTAATTGGGATATACGGTCTCCGAATTCTCTCACCGTCTGGCATTTTGTAATTATTTGTGGAGACAGGCGATCACCCTTAACGTGGTAATGTTGAGAGTGGGAGTGAGGTTAAGGTTGAAAAAATGGCAACTCGCCGAACTACTTCTGCCTGTCTTCGAGTGTACAGTTTCGGGTAGGATTGCAGACAGTAATTTCGAAAATATGAGAATTTAAAATTTTTTTTTAAGCTTTCTTTGGTTTAAGGTTAGTGTTCATCTACAAAATCTGCGTTTTTTTATACACTAGCAAACCCATACCCTCTTCGGTGAGCACATTTCGCAGCAATTTTGTTAAGAAGCGTAAAGTTCTTTCAATTCGTCAGGCTTGAGAAATGCAGAAGGAAAACTTTGAACAAAATTCGTGTTAGAATAAGATAACGAATAAAGAATAGAAATGAAGAAAAGAAGAAGTAGAAATGAATTGCAATAAAGGAGTAGAAACGAAGTAGGAATGAAATTAACAGAAAGAGAAGTAGTAACGATTGAGGAATGAGTCAGTCGATAGAATGAAGTCAACCAAATAAGAAGTGTAAGTAGAAAAAGTCTAGAGGAGAAAAATAAATATTAAATAAAGTATTAAGTTCTAAGAATTTCGTGACATCTATTATTTGGAATTTGTTTCTTTGTTGTTTGATTTGTTTTTGTTAATATCTCATAAGTGGGATTGCTCATCTTTTTGCCAAATTTTGAATATACCTATATATTTCAACGGAACCATGGTGACGCCTAGAGACGAAATAGCAGACGAGCGTGCGATTAAAAGGATGGAATTGGAACGAGGAGAAACCGATCGGGTGGAAGACAGAACGAGATGGGTAAATGTTGGTGGTGAAAAAAATGTTGCTGGTGATTGTGTTGCTGATGATGGTGGTGCGGCTGACACTGTGGGAGAAAGTGAGATGGTTGCAGAACGACGAGGTGAGCGAAATCAAGGAGAACAAATTCAAAACAACGAGACCAGAGACAGATGTAACGTGAATCAAGAAAACACTGGAATGAGACAAGGACAACCAGGTTATGAAAACCAAAACAGAACATTCAATTTTGATCTTCCAGGAAATACTGAAAACGCGGGACGAATTGAGTGTATAATGCAATATATGATGAACGAAAATCGAATTCGTAACGAGCAAATTGAACGACGTGATCAAACCATTGACGTTTTGGTTGAACAAATTCAGGGCTTGACTCAAACTATACTTCCAAATGCTAGGAGTACTCCAAGAGTTCAGCATACCCTTGTTGCTTGTCATATGGTGCCAGATATGACAAAAAGTACCGACATATTTGATGGCGAGGGTGATATGTTAGAGAAGAGAACTGGTTCAAACTCATTGAAAGTATGTGTCGTCTTCATCGATGGACTGATGAGTATGCTCTGGACATAGCTAGAATGAATTTGATAGGCGGTGCGAAACGTTGGCTAAATGCTAGGACAGATGAAATCAAAATCTGGTCCCAATTTAAAATTTCATTTGAAAGCTCGTTTTTTATTAAAGAAAACATGTCCATTAAGTGCCAAAGGATGACAAATTCGCAAACAACAGAAAGGAGAAACATCAAGCGCTTATTTTCATGAAAAATATAAATTATGTCGCCAACTTAAGCTAAGTTTCGAGGAAACTAAGGAGATGATATTAACTGGATTGTGGGTACGAGACACAGCTAACTCATTGATCGGATCACGACACCTCGACGCCGACCACTTACTGCATTTGAAAGGATAAATTCAGCTCGATCTAACCAGAACTTATTCAAAACTATTGAAGCTAATCAACAAGCAGTTGTTCCGCGAAACTACAACTATCAAGAGGCAAACGTTCACTCTCGTGCTGCAAGTGAATTAGTCTAACTGCAAGAAAGGTGGTCATCTCCCGAGAAACTGTCCTGAAGCTAGACCTTCTCCGACATGCCAGAATCGGGGAGGAGCGATACTGCATGTCGATAGTTTTGGTCAAAATGGAATCGCCAAATATTTGAAGACAGTTTACGTTGGCGGGCGTGAATTATCTGCTTTCGTTGATATGGGTAGTTTGGAATGCACAATCAAGGCCACAACAGCACTTCTCAATGGATTTACAATTCAAAATGGTAAATGGATCTTTTGGACCAGATGATTTTAAAGTCACCTCTCCTGGGTGGATCGTTTCATCACTCAACGTTGACGGTGCATCGGCTGAAAACGTCAAAATTCGCGTACTTCCTGATGAAGTCCAAAAATAAGATGTATTAGTTGGTCGTATGTATACAGAGCTACCCTTTATCGAATATGCAAAGATAGGTAATAAATTGCAGTTCACGAGAAAAATCGAAGAACAACCATTTGCTGAATTTTCGTACGCTGACCATCAGACGAAATCATGGAAAACCAAAAATACGACTTTACCGACCGGTAGTTTCATTTATAACAGCAGAACAAGGGGAAAAATAAATTATGCTGTCTGTCACCAACATAAGCAAAGATGATATAACCGTTGGAACAGTTTTAAACATTGATAAAGATATCATAAATGTCGAACAACAATTTCCAAAATCGCCCATCATGTTGAAGGATGTGAACGTGGACACCAACACAGTGTCATCGGATGTAGCACAAGAACTTTTAGACACCCTGAATGAGTTTCGAAATTTCGTGGCCCTTGACACTAGTGAGCTGGGATGTGCTAAGGATTTCAAAGTAGAAATTCAGGAATTACCAGGAAGCAAGCCTTCGTATTCAAAACCGTATTCCGCGAGCGACTCTGAAAAAAAGATAATTCGTGACATCGTCGATGGATGGCGAAAAATGGGTATAGTTACAGATACCAACTCAGCATACGCGAGTCCTGTATTGTTAGTGAAAAAGAAAACGAATGCAGGCTTGTCAGCAAAAGTTTTTATCGTTCTGGATCTAGCTCTGGGATTTTTGCAGTTGCCAATCGACCCGAAATCACAACACCGGAAGACACGGGTGAGTTTACAAGAATGATTTTTGGTCTCACAAATGGGCCGTTTTACTTTTCCAAGCTTATACAGAAGGTATTGGCACCGTTACGGAATCGTGTTGTATTCTTCTACCTGGATGATATATTTATACCTGGCGTAGATTGGACTGATCTCAAAGATCGTTTAATTTTAGTTCTCAAGGCGCTTCGTAAGGCTGGTGTGACAATACGGCTATCAAAATGTGAATTTTTGAAGGGTTAATTATCTCGGATTCCAGATTTCAGAACCAGGGCAAAATAAAGTCCAAGCTATAGAAGCTTTTCCGCAACCGAAGAACGTTCACGAGGTGCGTCGATTTCTTGGACTAGCTGGATTCTTCAGACGTTTTGTTGAGAAATTTTCCATTAAAGCGGGCCCACTTTATGACCTCTTGAAGACAACCAACTCATTTCATTAAAAACTGCACTTGCAAGTAGCCCAATATTGCAACTTTTTGATCCGAAATGTCAATGCTGCTGAAAGTTCGGATCATTCAAGTAAACTTGAACTCCTGGCAATTGTATGGGCTACAACTCGACTCAGATTTCTTCTCATTAATATTCATTTTACTATGGTCACTGATTGTCAAGCACTAATCTATTTAAACGTACGAAAAACTAGAAATCCTCAAATATGCAGGTGGTACAACTTACTTTGCGAATTCGACTTCAAAATTGAACATCGGCCTGGAGTAAAACTTCAACATGTTGATGCTCTCAGCAGAGCTCCGACCGAGGAGGTACCATATCATGAAGACTCGGAAGAACGAGCTTATGTTTTTAACATCACCACAATTGAAGACGAAATACTGATGTACCAATCCCAAGATGAGAAGCTGCAAAGGAAAATAAATATCTTCCGTAAAGATTCAAGTACACAACCCAATTGAAAAGAGTGAGATAAATGGATATATTCTCGAAAACGGAATTTTGTACAAAGTTGAAAACAGTCATCATAAATACGTTATACATAAATCTATGAGGAAAGCCATAACTATTAGATTTACATTATTACATTACATATTTAACAACATATTGTTGCTTGTTTACATTGCATGCTGTCAAAAACACAGACGGGAAAACCTGCCGGAGAACTACACCCTATACCCCCAGGAGATCGTCCATTTTCAGTCGTCCACTTGGATCATTTAGGTCCTTCTGTTAGCAGTTCAAAGGGGAATAAATATATTCTCGTCATCATTTGCAACTTAACAATATTTGTAAAATTAGAAGCTGTCAAAAATACAAACGCTGAGAACGTAGTAAGGAGGTTGGAGAATTTTGTTAATGAACATGGAGCTCCAGAAAAATTCGTAACAGACCGTGGTACTTGTTTCACCTCGTCAATCTTCGAACACTTTTGCCGAAAACACGGAATAAAACACCATCTTAATTCACCAAGGCACGCACAAGCAAACGGCCAGGTTGAGAGAGTCAATCGCACCATAGTACCAACAATAGCAGTAACACTCGACGATAGCAAGCAAAGCAAGGATTGGGATTTAAAGCGTTGCAAGAGACTTAAACAATAGTGACAACAAAACCACGGGGATGTCACCTTTTCAACTGTTGTATGGGTATATCCCACGCTTTGATGAAGGAGCGGTTAGGGAACTGACAATCCATGAAGAATCAGAACATTACCAGCGACCTGAGGTGTTACAAAATGAAGCAGTTCGTAGAATCTTGGCAGAGCAGGAACAATTTAAAGACCGATACGACCGTAGCAGGCGTATCAACGGTCAGTTCGATGCTGTTGATATCGTTTTTATGAAAACGGTCCCTCAATCAACAAGCGAATCCACAAAATTACACCCCAATAATAGAGGTCCATTGGCTATAACTAAAATTCTACCTAACGATACCTATGGAGTTGCAGCACTACGGTGTGATGACTCAGGCCGAAAATACTCTTCAACAGCTCACGTTAATCAATTAAAGCTATGGAAACGACCAGATCACGACGATGACAAGAACGATTTCGAGACTCAACCAGATGAAGATGAAACAGTTAAAGTGATCAACCATGATAGTCCTGAAGAAAAATTTTCAACTGCAATAAAGAAACAACGTATTCTCAAGAAAATAAATTCTGAAGAATATTTATATTACTAATTTATGTGATGTTTAAAAAAAAAATTATTATTATTTATTATCTACTTACCTACTTACCTGAATAATATGTAATTTATGTGATGTTTTTTTTTTTTTTTTTAACAAAAAAAAGTTTTATTTTTGTAAAACCCCAATTCGAGGGCGAATTTAATTTAAGGATGGCCGAATGTTAGAGTAGGGTTATGAATAATGAATAGAAATGAACAAAAGAAGAAGTAGAAATGAATTGCAATAAAGGAGTAAAAACGAAGTAGGAATGAAATGAACAGAAAAAGAAGTGGTAACGATTGAGGAATGAGTCAGTCGATAGAATGAAGTCAACCGAATAAGAAGTGTAAGAGTGTAGAGTAGAAAAATAATTATTAAATAAAGAATTAAGGTCTTAGAGTTTTGTGACATCTATTATTTGGAATTTGTTCATTTGTTGTTTGATTTGCTTTTGTTAAAATTCGTTTTTAAAAAAATTTGCATCTATTTTATTTACATTTACACATATTTTTTACAACACATATAACTTGACATCTTGTGTGTTGTTCGAAAACGGTTCACTCTTTCGATAAAATTGTTTTTGTGTGATAGTAAATATCAATTCGATGGTTTGTAGTTATATACAATTTGTTTTTAAGCTTTCTTTGGTGGAAGGGGAGTGTTCATCTACAAAATCTGCGTTTATTTATATACTAGCAAAACCCATACCCTCTTCGGTGAGCACACTTCGCAGCAGTTTTTTTAAGAAGCGTAAAATTCTTTCAATTCGTCAGGCTTGAGAAATGCGGAAAGAAAACTTTGAATAAAATTCGTTTTTAAAGTATTTTACATATATTTTATAAACATATTTACAAAAATATTTTTTCCAACACATATAACTTGACATCTTGGGTGTTATTTGAAAAAGGTTCACTCGTTTGACGAAATGGTTTTTGTGTGATAGTAAATGTCAATTCGATGGTTGGTTTTTAAGTAATTATAAAAAGATTATTCTTGATCCCTATGGGGAAATGAATTTAATTTTATTGGTTCTCCTTTATACCGCCGTGGTTGAACACTGACAGTGGTAAATCAACAATGATAACAGTGGGAAATCCGTAGAAAAAGATGATAACCGTTGGATTGAGCCATATTTGCCATTGTTATATTTAAAGCTTATTTCAATTTTGAATATTGCAATTCGGTCAAATCAATAAAGGACATTTGCAATTATGTAAGCAAATGCAGTGATATGCATTTTTATACAAACGGCATATCATCAACAACGGTATTTCATTTATCTGTTCATCTTGAAAACGGACAGCGTGTGTATCTCAAACCTGAAAATGAAGCACTAAGATCAGTTGCGCTCCACCACAAATGACACTGGCTGTCTTTTTCAAGTTGTGTACAGCTATATTTGGTAAAACGTTATTGTCCAGAGAAGTGCAAGGTATTTTACATGGTTAAAAGAAATAATGTTAATCTTGGAAATATGGTTGGTTGCCATGCATATATATATATCATTAGTGGTCCATCGTCGTTCCAGCTATTACGAACAATAGATGGACATATTTTTGCAGCGTTTCGTGAAGCATGACAAAAATTACATCTATTGAAACTTGGTAGGCATTGGGATTGAAACTTCAGCAGAAACATCAATGTCTGCTCATCCAAACCAAATTCGTACTTTGTTTGCAAATTTTGAATTCATGTTATCGATCGAATCCACCTGTTTTATGGGCAAAATATCAACATTACATGTCGCAAGATATTTTTCGTAGAGTTCATCGTATCAATTTCATTACGGAAATGGATTTTACACCGGCATATTATAATGAAGCATTGGTCATGACTAAAGAAATAAAGCATTAGCAGAATTGGGAATGGTCACCAAACGATCTATGCATAACATATGCAATCAAGAATAACATCGAGAACGTGTCTATAATTGCAACAGCTTGAATTCATATGTTCAAGAAAATATTTGGAATTTGAATGATCAGCAAAAAGGAGAATAAGAATAAATTATGCTTGCAGTTAATGCTGGAAGTGGTGGATTTAATTTTTTGGATGCTCCAGGAGGCGCTGGCATCTTCTGGTACTGCAGCTACATTGCATGCAGGATGGTCAAAGTTTCCCAGCGTGCTACTCTTATTGTGTGGGACGAGTGAAAAATCAGTTAAAGCTTTTAAAAGAACGCTGAAAGATTTACGAAATCATTTCGTTTTGTTTGGTTGGGCCTTGTTGTCAGGAGATTTCGGCAAACTTTCCTGTTATATCAAGATCTACTCCGCGTTCAATTGCAAAATGATATACCAACCGTTAAATTTTTAAAGCAATTTGAAATGGTGCAATGGCTGTTGATGAAACCGGGTTGATTACGTGTATTCCCTTCCATCGCACAACAATTTTATAATAAGGGTTGGTTGAGCAAGGGACGAGCAATTTTCGGAGCCAAGTATAAAGATATTAATGAATTGGATTTTGCTATACAAATCAAAATACCTGGTGAATTAGTTTCGCTTAAGTCTGTTGATACTTTTATCAATGAAGATGAGGTGGTTAATAATCGTACAGAATTTCAGAATTAATTTGATTTACCTGGATTGCCGATTGCTGCTTCGTAATATCAATCAGGCAAAACTTTGCAATGAAAATGTTAATGGGGACTGTTATTGTAGGCACTATTGAACGACATTTTGATTCCACGCCTTCCAATGATAACTTCCGATTTGCCATTTGAACTCAAACGTGTACAATTTCTAGAGCGTTTTGCATTTGCAATTACCGTTAATAAGGCACAACGTCAATTTTTGGGAATTTGTGGGATAAACATAGAATCTCCTGTCATCTCTCACGGACAATTGCATGTTGCCTATTAATGTATCGGCAAACAATCAGTATTATTAATTTATTGTCAAGAAGCGCCGTCGGTTTTCCTATTCTAGAACAACCAACATACCAACTAAAATCAATGTCTACACCATGTCTAAAAAAGAGTATAATGATAGGTTTAATGTTTAAAACATGTAATAAACAGACTAACTTTTTTTCTACATGAACGAAAATATGGCAGGGCTGCAGCAGTGTGACGTTTATGAACTCGGCCACAGTTGATCATAAGAAAACACCGGATACTATAAATCTATACCGCAAATGTTCAATGACTGACTGGGATTAAAAACGTCTTCCCCCTTAATCGTAGCTTCAATCAGATTGTTCATTAACTTTTTTCAAGCAAGTCTCGTACCATTTCAAAGTTTTGGTTGATTAATGTTACGCAGTATTATAATCCAGGCCCCAACTTTTAGCGAAAGATAAAGAGGTGGCAGTTCCGGTAAATCAAGCGAATTCAAGAAATCCCTCGGGTAATTCACTACGCCATCCTAATTTATTATAGCGTCAACCGATTTGTGGAAAAAAATTATCCATCTATTTCCTCCAGAATAGATGCCTTAATATTTATTAGCGACATCTTTGTTTTTGCTTTGTTATAGCTCGTTCACTTAACCAAGTATAATTTGTATAGTTCTCAACTATATTTGGAAACACACATTGAACAAAATTTTTCTTAGAATTCCTTATACAATAGAAATTGGTTGGCAGTATTATTTGGCCATTTGAACTACGGAAGGGCATTTTTCCATTCCCAATCTCCAACAGTTCCTTTGGAAATTCTGCCGCAAATGGATTGTTTCGTAACTGTACACGAACATTTGAAGTTAATATTATTGTAACATATCTCCACAAAGGAAAACAATTAAGGCAATACGAGTTCATCCGCAGCAGTGGAACGGGGTATGACCGGCAAAGTTTGTCTGAATTCACCTGCCAACAATATCATGGCCCCGCCAAATATTTCTTGACTATCTCTTTCAAGGTTTGATCCAAAGTTTCGAGTGACTTTTTGTGTGCCATTGTGCACTCATCCCATACGATAATCTTGCACTGTTTCAAAACTTTGGCCATTGCCGACGTGTTAGAAATATTACATGTAGGCGTTTCGTTAAGGTGCATGTTTAAAGGCAACTATGTGCATAGTGTGTACGACCGCCATTTAATAACGTGGCTCCAATTCCAGAAGAAGCCAGTGCCAACGCATTTTACTCTCAGATTGTATTTATCTATAATTTTTCCCATACCTCCAGATGCGTCAAAAAAATATAAACCGCTACCCTCATTGCTCACAAATTGCATACAGTATCGTAGACATGTTTCTGTTGGACATTCAACTTCGGACCATCAGTCTACAAAAACAATCTTACTTGGATGCAATCGTATTGCCTTTCGCTTAGCATTTCTTGATCAAAAAAATCCTGCACAGCTCGGGTGGAATCATTCCTTATTGTGCCAATGTTCAGTTTGCGATAATTAAACACATGTCCTCGATCAAAATCAACGCTTCATTATGTATTTCAGTTGTGATTTCCAAATATGGATTTGATGTTATGCGACGGATTCGATGTAGAATGTCCTCTGACATGTGCTTCCGATAATTTTTCCAAAGTTTAAGTGGACTTCAATTGTTACATGTGGATACAATTATTGCAAACAGTGTTCATATTTGTAGACAAAACAGTTGCATCAGCAAGTGTATAATCCCAATGAGTATCATCTTCGAACAAATTCACATAATTCTCCATTGACTGTTTTTAACGCTTCAAATGTAGTTGGACCACGAACATTAAACAGCAATAAGCGCAAGTAAAAACATTTCGCATTGATTCCTATGAATCATTTCGATTCCTATGAAACGATTTAGACGATGCATTCCAAGTAAAATATTGTGGAACTTCTGCAAATGTATCGTTTCGACACAACGTAAAACAGGAAGTTAATGTTGGTGCAGGTGGATCCACTGCTCTTTAAAATACATGCGTTGGCCGTTCTCAAGATGAATCGCCAAATGAACCATTATGCGATATCGCTCAAGCCTTAAATGTCTTTGACAATATCGGCGAACCCAACGGGTATCAACATCAATATCTACACTTTTGAATTTCAAAATCATTGATTTGTCATTATTGTCGGTATACCGCCGACGATATAATGGGTATCCATTGTTGCCAGTAATAGTCTCCGAAATCAATGCTCTTGGGAAACGTTTCGGGCGCTTCCCTTCAACCATACATGGTAAACTGGTATTTATTGCACCACACGAGCCATGAATCATATGTTGTACGACTGTATTGCTTTCCATGGTTGAATCGATAATGCTTTATTGAAATACTATGAACTTGATACTAAATATTTTTCGTACAGAAATATGTTTATTTCACTAATTCTATCGAATTACAATTTGGCGGCGCGCGTGTAGCGCTTCAATATTTTTAATTCATTTTTATTTTTAAAAATTTATGATAAACTTTAAATTTAACTTTACTTTGAACATTAGTACTACTATTTCTAACTTACTGGCCCTTAGCCGGCACTCTAAGCTACACTTAACCTTATTATATTCCTTTCGACTTAAAAAACGCATACAATAAATTATAATATTATATTTTCAGAAATTGAATTTAGAAAAATTTAAAAACAAAAACATAATTACCGAAAATTTTTAATTAAAACTTATATACTAACTTACATATTACCTTAAAATAACTTTACCTAGTTTAGAGTACACTAGGTTCCATACATATAGGGTTCCTCAAATATAATAATTTAAACATGTATAGATAAATACATAATAATATACACCTGTATACACATGTGTATACTTTAGTATACACACATGCATACTTTTGTTTAGTTTTAATATATATATATATAAAAATGTTGTGTACATCCCTCCGAGGTCTATGCATTTGAAAACTACTGAACCGTTTGAGCCGAAATTTTGTTACACTATAGAGTCAGGTATAAGCTTAGTTTTAAGCTATTGAAGTTCTTTAATTTCCTCTAAGTTTCTTACATTTTCCAAAACAATTTGATCAAAATTAATAGGTTTTATAAACAGTTGTGTAATGTTGTTAGATGGGTAATAGTACTTGTCTAATATAGTTACTTTTTTATTATAGAATTTATTGCTTTTTATTTGTAGTGTGCAATTATTGAAATTAATTAAATAGTTTCCGATTACTTTTATTTCTCTTTTGTCACAATCTAGTAATATAGTTTCATTGATCATATTTTTAACAAAATAGTTTCACCATCAATTACTTCAATTTAAGTTACATTGTTATGTATTAATGAATAAGCTTATTTTGTAATACAATGTTCGCTATGTTTAAGATCTTTTAATAATGCTTTGGCATCATAGTGATACAGTTCTTTATTAATTTTAACGACTAATTCATCAAACTCATTTATCTGCATATTACTCGAGTTTTGTATTGGTTTTATTATTCCTAAATCCACAACAATATAGCTAACAGGTATTTTAATAGCAAATACAAGCCATTGATTATCAAATTCCATGACTCCGGATTTTAACAGTTTTATTTTATGGAAATCTATGTCGTAACGGTTTACTTCTTCCAAAGTGAGCATACTAGCGTGAATTATATTGTTTCTTGTTGCCATTACATTGTCAAGAATTTGGTTTACTTTATTTTCAATGTATCTAAGTTTAGTTTCTTCTTCCAAATATAAAATTTGTTCATTAAATTCTTCCACAATATTATTTGTTGCTTTTGAAATTTTGTTAATATCGTTATCTAAATCGTTATATATCTATAAGTATCTATAGTATCTTTAAATCTGGCAAAGTTTTGTTGTAATGATTATTAATTATAATTTGTTTATTTAAATTGTCTTTATTAAAGTGTCTGCAAATGTTCTAGAATTTCTTGCCGGTCTGAATCGTAGTTGGTTTAAGATATTCGCTATTTCAATTGGAATTATAATATGCAAGATTGTATTCGTATCATTAGCTATCTCTACTTGTTTTATTCTTATTCTTACGTACCCGTTCTCTTCCTGGATCGGATGTACCTGAAAAATCTCCTCTACCGCGAATACTCTCATCATGAGGAGTATTATTAATATCTACAAAATTGGAAGGTCTTTTGATATTTGTAGGATGTACATTTCTTAAATTATGTTTCTTATAGTAAGTTTCATTCTTATGTCTGAGATGTTTATAGTTTCTCATGTAACCTTCTTTGCGTTTTTCCTGATAATTTTCTCTAGTCGAATTTTTCTTGTTTATGACTTTGCATTTATTTTTACATATTTTTTGTTTTAATGCTTCCTGATCTGTTTTCTCAGCTTAATTAGGATTCATGCCCAATGTTCTGTGATATCTATTATTATATATTTGAATAGCCTTATATATTTTTCTATTTGTCGAAATGTCATCTTTTTTGGTAAGTAAGATTTCAAGTAAGGTTGAATGAAATCGTCCGAATGTCCGAATTACCTGTATGAGAATTTGCTCTGGTCATATGCATTTCTATTCCCTATTATTTTATATTTTCCGAGTGGAATTCGTTGTCGCATATTATTTTAGCTGGCTTCCCGAATTTATTTATTTGCTGATCTACGAGTATACACTCTAACTTACTTGTCCAATGCTTACTATTCATACTATGACCATACGCTTTTTTTGTCACTTTGTCTATGAAAGTCAGGTATATTAATTTATTAAAATGATAGATATCCATATGAAGTATTTCATTCATCCTACTTGGAGTTTCTGTAATATTGAATTTCGGTTTAATTGGTTTCTTATCATGTTTACCTTCTTGGCAAGTCTCACCTAGTACTTTCGAAATTTCATGGATTAATTTGGGAAAGAATATTTTTTTCCTTTAGAGTACGATATGTTTCTACTATCGCTGAGTGACTACTCTCCTTGGTGTGGTAAAGATATATTTGTCTATGAACCTCTTCTTCCTTCTCTAAATCCCTTGCTCTTCGTGTTAGTTAATAAAATTTTAAAAAGAAAAAATAGATCAGGTAGAAAAAAATTCGATTCATATTTCGCCCCTAAACTACACGTGACGTTCGAGCGATACAAATTTCATAAGACGAATCAATTGATGAATTAATGTCTCGACTAAGGCGCCAGGCTCAAAATTGTGCATTCGAGCAACTTACCAGCAGCCTACTACGAGATCAGTTAATTCTGGGAATTCGAAATGAAACCTTGCGCACAAAACTATTATCGAAATTCGTTTCATTAGAAAAAGCATTAAGCATTTGCCAAGCGACAGAAATAGCCAAACAACAAAGTGCTCAAATTCATCAAGCTACAACTGCCGACGTCAATGTAGTGCATAGAAGGAAACCGCGAAAATTTTGCAACTGTCGAAACTGCGGCAATAAACATGCCATTCGCAGCTGTCCAGCCTTCAGCTACGTCTGCAAAAAATGCTATGGAAAAAACCACTTCGAAAAAATGTGTCGAAAATCGAACAAAATCAAATCGTACAGAAAAGTGGAATGTTGTGAAATCAAAAATAATTCTTCAACAAGCGAAAGCGAAGTATTTATAGGCTGTGTCGAAAGCTGCACTAACACCGACTGTGACAAATTTACAGAAGCAATGTACATCAACGACGACAAGTATGCAATAAAATTGGACACAAGCACAATGCAACGTCCTCCCATGGAAACTTTTGGAAAGATATGGATTTCTTACATACTCATGCGGCGTAAAGCAACTCGTCGCGTTTTGTAACGAAAAGATAAAAGTACTTGGAGAATCCATTGTGCGGTGTAGAATAGCAAATACCTATTGCAGAATTGCATTTAAAATTGTGGAAAAGGACGTCAAACCTATTCTCGGTGCTAAAGCATGCGAGAGATTAAACTTAATCAAAAGAATTAATAGCGTTAATATCGACTGCAACATTTATGAAAGACTAGGATGCTTAAAGGATTTTGAATACAACATAGCTTTGATCGACAAACCTAAATTCAACATATATCCAGCCCGTAAAATACCTTTTAAGATCATGGACACAGTAAAAACTGAAATAAAAAAATGGTAAATGAATGTTATTGAACCAGTTAAAGAGCCTACCCCAGCAGTTTCACCGATGGTTATAGTGCAGAAAAACAATAAGATTCGAATATGTATTGACCCAACAAGTGTAAACAAGAACATAGTCAGACGTCACCATCCTATGAAGACATTCGAAGAAATAGCAGCACAACTGCATGGTGCCAAATATTCCACTCTTATTGATTGTGCGAGAGGATTCTGGCAAATAAAAGTCCTATTTATTATAGTGTCAACCGATTTGTGGGAAAAAATTATCCATCTATTTCCTCCAGAATTCCCAGATGCCTTAACATTTATTAGCGACATCTTTGTTTTTGCTTTTTTATAGCTCTTTCACTTAACCAAGTATAATTTGTATAGTTCTCAACTATATTTGGAAACACACTTTGAACAAAGTTTTTCTTAGAATTCCTTATACAATAGAAATTGGTTGGCAGTATTATTAGGCCATTTGAACTATCGATGGGCATTTTTCCATTCCCAATCTCCAACAGTTGCTTTGGAAATTCTGCCGCAAATGGATTGTTTCGTAACTTTACACGAACATTTGAAGTTAATATTATTGTAACATATCTCCACAAAGGAGAACAATTAAGGCAATACGAGTTCATCGGCAGCAGTGGAACGGGGTATGACCGGCAAAGTTTGTCTGAATTCACCTGCCAACAATATCATGGCCCCGCCAAATATTTCTTGGCTATCTCGCAAATCTTTCAAGGTTTGACCCAAAGTTTCGAGTGAATTTTTGTGTGCCATTGTGCACTCATCCCATACGATAATCTTGCACTGTTTCAAAACTTTGGCCATTGCCGACGTGTTAGAAATATTACATGTAGGCGTTTCGTTAAGGTGAATGTTTAAAGGCAACTAGGTGCATAGTGTGTACGACCGCCATTTAATAACGTGGCTCCAATTCCAGAAGAAGCCAGTGCCAACGCATTTTACTCTCAGATTGTATTTATCTATAATTTTTCCCATACCTCCAGATGCGTCAAAAAAATATAAACCGCTACCCTCATTGCTCACAAATTGCATACAGTATCGTACATGTTTCTGTTGGACATTCAAGTTCGGACCATCAGTCTACAAAAACAATCTTAATTGGATGCAATCGTATTGCCTTTCGCTTAGCATTTCTGGATCAAAAAAATCCTGCACAGCTCGGGTGGAATCATTCCTTATTGTGCCAATGTTCAGTTTGCGATAATTAAACACATGTCCTCGATCAAAATCAACGCTTCATTATGTATTTCTCGACGTAAAACAGGAAGTTAATGTTGGTGCAGGTGGATCCACTGCTCTTTAAAATACATGCGTTGGCCGTTCTCAAGATGAATCGCCAAATGAACCATTATGCGATATCGCTCAAGCCTTAAATGTCTTTGACAATATCGGCGAACCCAACGGGTATCAACATCAATATCTACACTTTTGAATTTCAAAATCATTGATTTGTCATTATTGTCGGTATACCGCCGACGATATAATGGGTATCCATTGTTGCCAGTAATTGTATCCGAAATCAATGCTCTTGGGAAACGTTTCGGGCACTTCCCTTCAACCATACATGGTAAACTGGAATTTATTGCGCCACACGAGCCATGAATCATATGTTGTACGACTGTATTGCTTTCCATGGTTGAATCGATAATGCTTTATTGAAATACTATGAACTTGATACAAAATATTTTTTGTACAGATATATGTTTATTTCACTAATTCTATCGAATTACAATTTGGCGGCGCGCGTGTAGCGCTTCAATATTTTTAATTCATTTTTATTTTTAAAAATGTATGATAAACTTTAACTTTAACTTTACTTTGAACATTAGTACTACTATTTCTAACTTACTGGCCCTTAGCGGGCACTCTAAGCTACACTTAACCTTATTATATTCCTTTCGACTTAAAAAACGCATACAATAAATTATAATACAATAAATTATAATATATATATAAATAAAAATAAAAAATTAAAAACAAAAACTTAATTACCGAACATTTTTAATTAAAACTTATATAACTTACATATTACCTTAAAATAACTTTACCTAGTTTAGGGTACACTAGGTTCCATACATCCCTCTGAGATCTATGCATTGGAAAGCTACTGAACCGTTTGAGCCGAAATTTTGACAATCAATACTATACCCGCGATCGCGATTCTCCTGAATCTTTACAGTAACTTCAGGAATCTTTATGATTTGTGGTTTCGTATCTGATTTGATTCTTTTGGATACATATATAAATATAAATGATATGCTAAGTATTACAATTACGAGTAGAGTTATGTTGGTACTGTATATAATATTTTTATGATATTGAAGTTCTTAAATTTCCTCTAAGTTTCTTACATTTTCCATAACAATTTGATCAAAATGAATAGGTTTTATAAACAGTTGTGTAATGTTGTTAGATGGGTAATAGTACTTGTCTAATATAGTTACCTTTTTATTATAGAATTTATTGCTTTTTATTTGTAGTGTGCAATTATTGAAATTAATTAAATAGTTTCCGATTACTTTTATTTCTCTTTTGTCACACTCTTGTAATATAGTTTCATTGATCATATTTTTAACAAAATAGTTTCACCATCAATTACTTAAATTTAAGTTACATTGTTATGTATTAATGAACAAGCTTATTTTATAATACAATGTTCGCTATGTTTAAGATCTTTTAATAATGCTTTGGCATCATAGTGATACAGTTCTTTATTAATTTTAACGACTAATTCATCAAACTCATTTATTTGCATATTACTCGAGTTTTTTATTGGTTTTATTATTCCTAAATCCACAACAATATAGCTAACAGGTATTTTAATAGCAAATACAAGCCATTGATTATCAAATTCCATGACTCCGGATTTTAACAGTTTTATTTTATGGAAATCTATGTCGTAACGGTTTACTTCTTCCAAAGTGAGCATACTAGCGTGAATATATATTTACTTTATTTTCAATGTATCTAGGTTAAGTTTCTTCTTCCAAATATAAAATTTGTTCATTAAATTCTTCCACAATATTATTTGTTGCTTTTGAAATTTTGTTAATATCGTTATCTAAATCGTTATATATCTATAAGTATCTATAGTATCTTTAAATCTGGCAAAGTTTTGTTGTAATAATTATTAGTTATAATTTGTTTATTTAAATTGTCTCTGGCTTTATGATTATTTGTATCAGTAACCTGCAAATGTTCTAGAATTTCTTGCCGGTCTGAATCGTAGTTGGTTTAAGATATTCGCTATTTCAATTGGAACTATAATATGCAAGATTGTATTCGTATCATTAGCTATCTCTACTTGTTTTATTCTTATTCTTACGTACCCGTTCTCTTCCTGGATCGGATATACCTGAAAAACCCCCTGCGAATACTCTCATCATGAGGAGTATTATTAATATCTACAAAATTGGAAGGTCGTTTGGATGTACATGTATTTGTAGGATGTACATTTCTTAAATTATGTTTCTTATAGTAAGTTTCATTCTTATGTCTGAGATGTTTATAGTTTCTAATGTAACCTTCTTTGCGTTTTTCCTGATAATTTTCTCTAGTCGAATTTTTCTTGTTTATGACTTTGCATTTATTTTTACATATTTTTTGTTTTAATGCTTCCTGATCTGTTTTCTCAGCTTAATTAGGATTCATGCCCAATGTTCTGCGATATCTATTATTATATATTTGAATAGCCTTATATATTTTTCTATTTGTCAAAATGTCATCTTTTTTGGTAAGTAAGATTTCAAGTAAGGTTGAATGAAATCGTCCGAATGTCCGAATTACCTGTATGAGAATTTGCTCTGGTCATATGCATTTCTATTCCCTTTTTCTATTCCCTATTATTTTATATTTTCCGAGTGGAACTCGTTTTCGCATATTATTTTAGCTGGCTTCCCGAATTTATTTATTTGCTGATCTACGAGTATACACTCTAACTTACTTGTCCAATGCTTACTATTCAAACTATGACCATACGCTTTTTTTGTCACTTTGTCTATGAAAGTCAGGTATATTAATTTATTAAAATGATAGATATCCATATGAAGTATTTCATTCATCCTACTTGGAGTTTCTGTAATATTGAATTTCGGTGATGAACTTCTTCTTCTTTCTCTAAATCCCTTGCTCTTCGTGTTAGTTCATAAAATTTAACTTCCTTATCGTGTCCGTACATTTTTATAATTATCACCAGACGTAGAACAAATTGCGGAACCCGAAGAAGAGACACCACAAATAAGAGGGATGAGAACATGCCTGTTTATATTCATCTGCTACAATTATAGTAGATTACTTTATGTATCTGTTACAATAATTATTATTACATTATAGTTTTATAACATTTTACTCTTTGAAAAATAAACGTCCACTTCTTGTGCATAGCCCGAGTTATTTACAAACTGCGTCTTATATATGTTAAAAATCCCATCTTTTATCGGTATGTGGTCTAGCATTTGTTCTTCGGTGGAGTGTGCAGTTTCTAACTCGGATGTTTCATTGACTTCTCCTGGATTTCTACTTAAGAAGTCCGCAACTGTATTATCTTTTCCTTTTATATTTATATATTCTACATCGAATTCGAATTCTTGTAATTTTAGAAGTCCTCTTTGAATTCTTTGGCTCAATTCTTTACGATTGAATTTTTTTGTTATATATTTTATTGGCATGTGGTCAGTTATTAGTTTAAATTTTTGTCCCCAAAGATATTGCCTAAAATACGAAGTGGCCCATTCTACTGCAAGAAACTCCTTATCTGTTACTGAGTAGTCCTTCTCGTAGTCATTTAATGTTCTCGAGGCATAACATACTGGCTGCCCTTCCTGTGTTAGTACTGCTCCTAAAGCAAAATTACTTGCATCGGTATATAAGCGAAATTGTTTATTTAAGGCGGCGAATTTCAGCAGAGGGTTCTAAATAAGCGTTTCCTTCAATGTTTCGAATGCCTGAATATATTCTGGGTCATTGGAGTTAAGTTCCATGACAAATGCCGTCTTATGAATTTCGTCAGGATGTACCTTTACTTGATGATATCCCTTGGCTAAATCAAGGGTGGAGAATTTTTGTGATCTGCCTAGCTTATCCAAAATTGCATCTATATTCAATAATGGATATTTATCATCCACCACATCCATCATCGTTTATTGCTCTATAGTCTACACTAGTCGAAACTTTGTTTTCCCCTCACTGTCGGGTTTCTTAGCTACTACAACGATTGGAGAGGCATAACGGCTATTCGATTTGCGGATGATGCCTTATGTTTCCATATCCCTAATTTGGGTTTTAACCTCTTCCTCGTGTTTTGGAGGAAGTCTGTAGAGCTTCGCATTTAAATGTTGGTCTGTGATTAATTTTATTTCATGAAGTACACTTTCAGAGTTTGTAAGTTGGTCTCCTTCTTGATATAGAAGACACTTATATTTTTTTAATAACCTCTGAATCTCTTCCACTTCGTATGGTTTTAAATGTCCCAATAGAACCTGGCTACTGCCGTCTAATTGATAACATTCGAAAATAGGATCGAATTCCAATACCAATTCCAATAGGATCGAAATACCAAATTACCGTTTTATTTAACAGTACTACTTCTTGTTTTCGTATATTTGTAGTTTCTATCATGTTCATAATTACATCCATACCTAGTAAAAGACTGTAGACTGGCTTATCTTCTAAGGATTTAACATATGTCTCTATAAAAAAATTGGATTTGTATCCAAATTCTTGAGGCAAAGGAAATTGATAGATTTTCATTTTTTCGACAGTTTGTTTATTGACCGTCTTGAGGTTTACAGTTACTTCTTCCGAGACTTTAAATTTACTGCAATCAATTTCTGTAGTATTAATGATACTTATGGTCGAGCCTGTATCTATTAAACAAATGTGTTTCCTATTGCCTATAGAAAATGCTATTTGTGTCTTGTTCGTGAGGCTTGTGTGTATCAATCGAATGGATTTCGTGTTCAATAATAGTGTCTCCCTGAGTGTGTTCTCTGTGTTCTTGTGAGTTTGAATGTGCTATATGAACTATGTCCATTGGTCGAGCACTTCGTGTTTGTCCTGAAAATGTAAATTATTCCCTATTTTGTGCGGAGTTATTGCAGTTATTGTAGTTTCTCTGTTGGATACTTTGCATAGGGTTATAGTAGTTATTATTATATTGTTGGCTATTTTGTTCTCGGTTATTTCCGTTATATTGTCTTTAATAGTTGCTACAAATAGGTCGTTGAGGTCGATAACTATTTGGTTGAAAATTGGTTTGACCTAATGTCGGTGTAGACTTAACATGAGTAGAATCCTGAATATTACCTTGGTCGAAACCTACATATGTTCTTAATTTTTTGTAGATCGTACTCGAGCTAATTCCCTAACCTTATCAACTATCAGACCGTACAAGAGTGTTTTAAGACTCTGTTGCTGTTCCTCAAACATAGCAATAGTATGGATTTCCGACATTAAATATTCTATTTTGTTACTTAAGTCTAAAATTGAGCACAACTTTAGACCTGTCACTGATCAAAAGGAAGTTACCAGAAAAATAAATACATTAAGGGTGATTAATGTATTTATTTTTCTGGTAACTTACTTTTGATCAGTGACAGGTCTAAAGTTGTTTTTAAGAAGAACAACGTTGTCGTGTTTTTGATGACTATCAAATCCTCCGCCTTTCCGCTTAGGTTGCACTGTGAAATCGTTGTCCATGTGGATTGTCTTCTGTTCGGGGTGTAAGCGCCATGTATACAAATCCGATGTATACAAATTGGGTCAGTTTCCTTTGCTCTCCAGAAAATTCCGGAATATATGAAATTTCCTTCATTATTACTTAAGCTCGGCTTGTTCCGTGCTATTGGTTAGCTTATAGTCTTTCTAGAACACAAGCCATGGTGGTTAAAGTGTTTACTGTGTCATTGGCCATATTTTCTTCTTCCTCCCGTCCCAAATCGTGCAGTTCTTGTTATGATAGAATTGTTTTGACTTTAACTTCTTTAAGATTTATCAACTGATTTGTAGTTCACAAACTTATTTCTTTTGTTCTCACTATAACACCGTTTCTCGCTCAGATTTTCGAACACTTCCACTTTCACTAGCAGTTTCCGTTTTGTACTCAATATATTTTGTCAATATATTTTTAGTATATTCACACTAATTCAACTGATTTGTAGTTGAACAATTTTATTGATTTCAAAACTTAACTTTCACTGTAAGTCCGTTCTATTTGGATAACCTACGTATTAAGAATATCCAACCGACTGCGCCAAATAAATAATTTGAAGGTGTTCAGTGTTCAGTGTCCAGAAAAAAAAAAAAAAACGTTTTCTATTCACCGAGTCTCCTTATTTACTGCTTTTCTCAATGAAAATTACAAACAATTTTGCTTAAAATTAGTCAGCATTTATCGAGCAACAACCTAAGGTTGCTGCTTGACTTATTTAAATCTACCGATGCAGCATATTATTGTTTCGGTTTTCTGTTGCTTCAACAACAACTTAGGGTTGTTGCTCGCATAGAGAACAGTAGATCGAAATCAGCAATACAATCGTCTTGCATTTCGATATGATCCTGTTGATTATAGCTCCAGCCGTCATGTCGTCATTGGCCAGATGAGTCATGTTTGCTCTTACTGCCAGGCTCTAAAGTTCAATAATGAAACGAAAGGAATGTGTTGTGGTGGCGGGAAAAAGTACCTCAACTTGAAGCACCACCAGAGCCACTGCGAACTCTACTTGCTGGATCTATTGCTGAATCGAAGCATTTTTTATTGAACATTAGGAAATATAATTCTTGCTTCCAAATGACGTCATTTGGTGCGGAAATCGTGACTGCCCAATTTAACCAACTTTCAAAATCAAAGGGCAAATCTATCACAAAGCTGACGCCCTGCTCCCGTTCCCAGATAGTGAACATAAATTCCTTCAAATGCACTTCATCGATGATGATAGAGATGAAGTCGATGCACGTTGTGGGACACATACCTCCGTGAGGAGGTCCATCGTTTCGCAGCTACAGGAGCTCCTTCACGAACGGAACAATTTGGTGCGTTTGTTCAAAACGGCAATTGATATGATGCCCTCGGATACCCACAAAATTATCATTCATGCAGACAAAACACCCGCTGGAGAATATGTCAGTAGATATAATGCTCCAACTATAGACGAAGTGGCAATTGTCGGGGATCAATTCCAACCTCGAGATATTGTTCTCCATCGACGAAACGAACAATTCGTAAACGTTGCAGAAACTCACTGTTGTTATGATGGTTTGCAGTATCGACTTATCTTCTGGGATGGTGCCGATGGATATCACTTCAATGTGAAGATGATAGATTCAGTGAGTGGTGTAGAAACAAATAAAAAGTGCAGCGCGATGAACTTTAATGCATACCGTTTAATGGGTCGGATGAATGAGGACAATCATGTATTGAAATGTCGTCAGTTTTTTCATCAAAACATTGTGGCAATCCAGCTGTGGTTCACTTAGCACTCCATTTGGAGAATGGCCAACTTGTCCTTTTCACAGAAGCAAATGTGCAAGAAAGAGCCCGCAATCCACCTGCTACAACTCTAACTCGAAATCCAAAATATGTTCATTCTTTTTTTAAGAATAAACAACAGAGACACATTGTGTGAGTGGCGTGATGGACGCAGAGGAGCAACCCGCGAAACAGTGAACCGGTAGCGGGCACATCAGGCCACCAAGCTGGTGTACCAAGCCAAGCCGAAGAGAGGAAGAAGAGGAGGAAGAAGCTGTTACCACAGACAACCATGGTGAAACGACATTGAAACTGCCACTGAGGTGGCAGTGACAATAGTAGCAGCCAACATAGAAGTAGCAGCAACAAAAAAACAACAACAATCAGTAGACCACGTCCTATACGTGTCGGCAGAGGGCGAAGGGAGATTCTCCTACGGAGGTAAAGGCAACTCCTTTAGTTCCCTAGTGTCATCCCAGAGAGCAACTGCTCAAAATCAAAAGAAAGAGAGATTAGCTGGATGCACATATACATGCAATCCAAGCAAAATTACAAGCCAGGAGAGCGGCCAAAGAAGCTGCACAGCAACAGCAGCACAAACAACATGAGCAACAACAACAACAGCAGCCAAAACTGCAGCAACAACTTCAACAACTGCCAAAGAGACAGCGTAAGTTAGCTGCCAAACACCAAAAACACCAGCAGCAGCAACTACAACAACGGCCGCATACAAAACAGCAGCAGAAGAACCAACAGCAACAGCAGCAAACAAGAACACCGAAAGCAGAGAGATGCCCGCCAATAAACGTTTTCGGAATGGAGACTAAGGATGTTGATATACTATGTAAGTTGGCCACTGTAAACTCCTTTTTTAATAAATATAAAGGGCCCTTAAGGCTATCTGTCCATTGCTTATCAGTGGCAGATTACCGCGCTGTAAAAAAAGAATTAACGGCGGCGGGGGCCGAGTTTTTTTTCGTATACTCACAAAGAAAAAGTGCAGACCATGCTCCTTAAGAGCGTGGATCCAGCTACTGATCCTGAAGATATCCTCGTTGACGAAGATGTCCCGTTCGTTGGGGTTAAGCCCTTCAACACTGCGGTAACGAGAAGGGAGAATAGGCAACTTCCGTTCTTCCTTGTCCAGGTCAGCCCAGACAGCAAAAAAGACAGCCTTAAGAGCATTAATAGCTTAGGCTCTATTTCTGTTACATGGGAAACATTAAAAAAGACCAAGCGCATACTCCAATGTGCTCGTTGTCAGAGGTTTGGGCATGCCGCGGCGAACTGCAACATGCAGTCTCGCTGCGTCAAATGCGCTAAAACCCACATCCAAGGGGAATGTCCCTTAGGGACGGAAAAGGTCGAAGACAGGAGTAAGCTAATGTGCGTAATCTGTAAGGCCAATGGACACCCGGCAAACTATCGGGGATGCCCTAGAGTGCAAGAACTCAGAAAAATCATAGAGGCTAAAAAGAAAACAAAAATGGTAGAAGCGCCTCGTGCTCCATCTACCACTGTTACTCCGGCAGTCTCCTATGCCCAAATGACATCAGGTAGGCGACCGGTACAACAGACAGTGCCGAAGGTGGCTGCGGTCCCAGTGACCAGGCAACCCGAAGCTGAGATGGATCTGAAGTCGGTCCTGCTGTCTATCCAGGGGCAGATCACTCAGCTCCAAAAGCAGTTCCAGGAGCAAGCAGCGCGGGTAGACCTCATCTACTCGGGTTATTTGCCGTGCCTAACGCCACATCTTCCTAATGACTGCGCACGCAGCCAGTAACCTTATTATCCTAGCAGTGAATGTGAATTCACTGATTAGGACTGAACAAAAACTAACGCTCGGTAACCTTCTGCAAATCGATAATCCAGACGTGTTGATGATCAGCGAAACTAAACTGAACCAAACGCGCAAACTCTGGTACAAGAATTACCACATAATTCAAAGAGACCGGGACCAATCCTTGCAAGGGGCGGGGTTGCTCTCCTAATAAAAAAAGGCCTGTGTCATAAGGTCTTATATAGCAGTGAAGTGCGAAGATTTCAAGTGCTAGAAACGTGTATTGCACGCATTCCGCTCCAGGGTGGAAAGCGGTTATATGTGATCGTGATCTATGCAGCTGACAATAGTGCCCTCAATCGAAACTTTATTCAAGAACTCGACACTCTTTTCAGTAGCCTTCGACTAAGCTCGGAGGAAAACTATTACTTCATTGCCGGGGATTTAAGCGCCAAACATAGAGAATGGGGCAAAAGAGTGCATAATGACAGGGGAACCCCACTGTATAACTGGTTGGCAGAGCACAATATTGAGTTCAAGCTAGATTTGCTTGCAACCGAGAGACCATCGTATCACAGGAGCGGGTCCTATCTGGATCTATTGCTAATCGACAAAAGACTAACGATACTAGACGTGGAAAGACGCACACGGAACTGCTTAGCTACGATTGAGTACGAAAGTGATCACTGCGGACTCTTCGCGGCTATTCAGCTCCCGAACGTGGTGGAAGAACTGGGGGAATATGTCCAGAGGCACCTTTATAATTATAATAAGGCCCGCTGGCCACGCTTCTAGAGGACTTTAGTCACAGAACTACGTTCGAGTGGGATCAATCCTCCGACGAACAGAAACCTGACAAACGAGGAGGTTGACAGGTACTTCAGACAAATGGATGACGTAATCAAACGTACCATGGACAAGATCATTCCGAAGGTAGTACAAAGCTTGCACTGGGGCAATAAAATCCGGGATGTACGTTCTAACAACCCGGGTATGTTCCTTCAAGTAAACAAAATATTTCGGAGGAAAGATCAAAACGACATTCAGACTGTTAGACTTCCTAGGACGACTAATAACGAACAGTTACTGACTCCAGTTGGCATAGATCCAAATGGGGCAGTGCTAGACAATGACTTCTTCGTGGTTGAAGATCCTCAGGAGAAGGTGGAAGAAATCGGTGCTGTGTTCCAGCGAGTGTATACGGCTAACGAGGTTCGTAGGCCGAATCGCGAACTGGAGAACGAATCCCTGCTGAACCACAACAATCTTCGTAATGAGACAAGACAATGGCCATCTGAGAACCCAGGTTTCACCTGGTTCAATGACGATAATTTGGCACATAGTGCCGTCGCCAATGATGGAAATCACACCTTTATATCTCAAGAAGATCTCCAGGGTATCTTTAACTCGCTGAAGAAGAAAAAGTCAGTGGGAATCGATGGTATACCTAATATTGTGCTTCGCCATCTTCCCCCGAAGCTGTGCAGATTTTCACAACATTGTTTAACAATGCGCTGAGTAATGTATATTACCCAAAACATTGGAAAACAGCTGTGGTCCAACCAATCCCTAAACGGGACAAAGACAGATCAATCCCGACGATTCGGGTCGGTCAGTCTTCTTCCTTGCAGAAGCAAGGTTATTGAAAAGATTGTCATTCGAGTTCAGAAACAATGGGTTGAGGAAAATAAAATCATACCGGACAACCAATTCGGATTCAGGGCGGGGCATGAAACCATACATGCCGCGTCTAAACTGGTGTCCGACATTCAATGGAATAAAGCCAAAAAACAATGCACGGGTGCTTGCCTGATTGACTTGGAGAAAGCGCTCGACACCGTTTGGTTGGAGGGCCTCTTCCTCAAGCTGGTCAGGCTAGGCATAAGTAAACCATTGCTATACATGATCTATGACATGATAACAGGTAGAAAGTTCGTCGTGAAAAGTGGCGATGTAACTTCTTTCATGGTCTTTGACATCAAAAACGGTCTGCAACAGGGAGCGGTTGGTTCGCCGATCTTGTTTTCAATATTCACTGCAGATCTTATAGGTTCAATGCCACACCTAATTGCGTACGCCGACGATTTAGTGGCGTACAGATCAATCAGTAATAAATATCTTGTTGCAACGTGACTTCGAACAAATTCAGCGATTTTGCGACGAATGGAAGTTGATTATCAACTTCCTGAAATGTGAAACTATCCTTTTCAGAACCCGTTGTACATGGCGTCATGGGATACGCGCACAAACTTGGGTAAGTTCGGCATTTTGGACCCACGGGGACGGCTGTTAGATGCGAAAAGTGTAGTCAGATATCTTGGCATTTGGTTGAATCAATATCTGTATTTTGACAAACTTATAGATATTGCTCTGACGAAAGCTAAAAAGGCCTTTGCTATGGCAAGGGGGTTGTTTTACAGCAGCCAACTTGATTCCAGGGTGAAGGTAATCTGCTACATGGCCCTCATCCGGCCAATTATGGCGTACGGTTGTCCGTTGTGGTTCAACGTGAGTCCTTCCAGGTGGCCCAGATGGAAAAGATGAGGTTGTTCGAGAGACAGTGTCTTCGGACATGTCTCCGGTTGTATCGTACACCCGAGTCTGAGTACAAGAAGGACTATCCCAACGAGGTCCTGTACAACGAGGCAAACTTGAACATGATTGATAATTTTATTATTAAGCTGAATAGAAGGCATATTGCACGAGCTATGACTTCTTCCAACAGTCTGATCTTTGGGGCTTACTACCCCAACGTAAAGTATCATGAGAGAGTGCGCCTTACCGGCTTTATTCCTCCCGAGGCGTTCCTCTACCTCGACACAATTGGCCTAATACAGAATCCACACGGATGTCCTGTAATCTTCCATGTCGTACGCCGAACCGTAGATAGGCGACTTCAATATGAACGGGATGTAGCTCGAAGTCACGAGGATCTCCTCCGGTTCAGTAGAGCGATCTCTGCTCGAGATAGGAGAGAGTCTGTGGTTACACCAAAACCAGTCTCTGCCGCCGCTGGCTTTTCTAAATGACCCGGTAGTTGACCATGGTGGCCAGCTTACATAGGTTTTAAGGTAGTTATTAAGGGAAAAAAAAACAAAAAAAAAATATCAAAAAAAAAGTATTAAACAAAAAATCAAAAAAAAAAAAAAAAACAGATGTAAAATAAAAACCCAAAAAAAAAAGGTGCTCCACGGCGTATAAACTATATATGTTAAGCATATACATAACATATACGCCCTGGTGCATGCGTCCGTACTGTTACGGACATAGTTAAGATAGTCTTAAGTTTTATGTTAGGGTAAGTTAGGATAAGGTAGGTTAAGTAGTTAAGTTAAGTTTAGCCAAGTTTTTAATCAGTTTTCTTGGTACAAAAAAAAAAATGAAGAACAGTTTGTCGTCAAAGACTTAAAAAAAAAAAACACGTAGATAAAGCCGAAGTGACCTCTTTTTACACGTGGAATGTAACTAAAAAAGCATTCATACGACGCAAACGAGGGGAGCACGTCGAAGGACAACCTGGCATTTTCAAAAAAAAAATACAATTGGTAGACTCTATACAGTGCATCCTAATCAAGATGAATGTTTCTTCCTTCGCATGCTGTTGGTAAATGTGGCTGGTCCTAGGTCTTACCAGTATTTGAATGATGTCAACGGCGTCACACATACCACTTTCCACATTGCGTGCCAAGCTCTTAATTTATTGTAGAACGAAAAACAGTGGGATATCTGCATTAATGATGCGTGCAATACTGCACATCCAAAACAAATCCGCTCATTGTTTGCAATTATATTGACCGCTTGCTTCCCTTCATCTCCAACAGAGTTATGAGAAAGATATCGTTGGCATATGGCTGAGGATATTTTGCACAGAGTACGCATTGAAAATTCTGACATGACCATGGAATTGACAGAAGGCATTTACAATGAAACTTTAATGAACATTGAATGCCAATTGGGAATGCCAGCACCCACCCGAACTGCGACTGCTTCATTTGATGTGGATTCGCGCCGTCAGCAGACTTAAAACAGCGATGATCTTCTGTCATATGTCCAATCAAACAGGAGGAACTAGAAAAACATTCCTCATCAAATTGATTCTAGCCACAGTTCGAGCAAAAAAGGACATAGCTTAAGCTCTTGCTTCATCTGGAATAGCTGCGACATTGTTACTTGATGGAAGGACTGCGCATTCAGCGCTGAAGTTGCCATTGAACATGCAAATCATCGAGACTCCCATGTGCAACATTTCCAGAGCACCAGGAGTGGAAAAGGTATTACAGAAGAGTAAACTCATTGTTTGGGATAATTGCACGATGGCATACATGAAATCACTGGAGGCTCTTGATCGATCGTTGCGGGACTTGCGTGGAACCGTTCAACCATTCGGAAATGCGTTGATATTGCTCGCAGTAGATTTCAGGCAAACGTTGCCTGTAATTTCTCGATCGACACCAGCGGAAGAGATAAATGCTTGCCTGAAATATACAACATTTTGGTGACACGTACGTACATTGCAGTTGACGACGAATACGATGAATCAGCCGAGGTATTCTCACGGCAGTTACTGGACATTGGGGACGGAAAGCTGCCAGTCAATGTGATGTCAAGAAAAATATCGTTAACCGAAAATTTTTGTAATTTAGTCACATCGAAAGAAGACATAATGGAAAAAGTATTTCCTAATATTCAAATCAACTACAGGAATCACGATTGGCTCAGCGAACGAGCTATCCTTGCCGCCAAGAATAAAGACTTCTATCAACTTAATCATGTTATAAAATCCAGCGTAGAAACTGAAATTCACTCGATCTGCCTGGAATGCCACTAAACATATTAAAATTGAAAATAGGTGTGCCAATTATCATGCTCCAGAATATTAAATAGCCAAAACTCGTGGTGGAAGCAACGCTCTTAACTGGACCTTTCAAAGGTGAAGATGTCCTCATTCCTAGAACTCCCATGATCCCGACTGATAAACCGTTTCAATTCAAAAGGTTGCAGTTTCCCATTCGATTGGCATTCGCAATGACAATTAATAAAGCTCAAGGTCAATCTCTGAAATTGTGTGGCTTAGATTTTGATGCGGATTGCTTTTCACACGGACAATTGTATGTTGCGTGTTCCCGTGTCTGTAAACCAGATAGCCTTTATATTTACGCGGAGAATGGAGAAACTAAAAATATTGTATATTGTTGTTATGCTATATTGTGTTCCTAATTTGTTATGCGTGCAACCACAATATGCCACAGCGAAGCGTGGCAGGGTACAGCTAGCATTTACATATATTTACAGTTTACTAACTAACCTTCACTAAGATACGTAAGTCGGCCATAGGTTGCAGCTGATAGATGTATGTACAATCCGCTGCAAGTCAAGGACCGACTACTCCCCATTGGGGGATCTGAAATACCCTTACAACCCGGGGTCTAAAGTGTTTGAGAATGGAGTTCCCTCCCTCCCCAGCCACCACAACTTTCGATGTTGCAACATCCCCCAAATCCCGCTTTGATACCGCCGTACTGAACCGGAGGAAACCTTCCCCTCGTTGTATGACGGAGCGGTAGTGGTTGAGTCGCCCATCCACAGTCTACTGGCGATGTGATAGATGACGGTTACCGCATGTACGTCTTGTATCAGACCGCGCTTATCCATATTGAGAATCTTTCTGGGAGGACGAACCGGTTTTGACATACCCTCTCGTAGTATTGAGGATTGGGGTAGTGAGCCCAGAAATCAGATAGTTGGTCGAGTTCAGATTTGTACTGAGACTCTGGAGTTCAATAAAGGCAGACGCAACCCCACTCAAACAACCGAATCCTTTCCATTAAGCTTGCACTCATGTTGAACCACACGGGATAGCCATAGGTGAGCATATAACCTTTACGCTCGCATCGAGTTGGCTGCTGTAAGACAGTCTCTTTGTAAGGGCAAAATCACCGCGGGCCCTAGCCAGAGCAGCATACACATGTTTGTTAAAGTATAGATACTGATATAGCCAGATCCCCAGTTATCTGACTAAAGTCCTTTGCGCCAGTGGTTGGCCATATCGTCCAACAATCGAGAACTTTCGCCAATTCTTTTGTGTATCCGCCGAGGCCTTGTACAACGGCGTCCTGAATAGTATGGTTTCCGACTTCTGAGAGTTGATTATCAACTTCCAGTCATCGCAATCTCTCATGAATGACTCGAAATCACCCTGCACGAGAATCACTGCTCTGCCCTCGATATTTTTGCCTTATCTATACACAATCAAGTCGTCGGCGTACGCAATTACGTGATGAAGAGAACTTATCAGATCGCTCAAGTAAATGTTGAACAGGATCGGCGAATTAACGGCACACTATTGGAGACCATTTTTGACATAAAAAATACCTGGATACGTTGCCATTCTTGACTACGAACCGTCTACCGGTTAGTATGTTACACAGTAGGTACAGCAGTGGTTTGTTAATGCCTAGCCTATTGAGTTTGTAAAAAAGACCTTCTAACCAAACGGTGTTTTGGATATCTGACATCAGTTTCGACGCGGCATGAATGGTGTCATGCCCCGCTTTAAAACCGAATTGGGTATCCGGAATTATATGTTTGTCCTCAGTCCAGTTAATCACAGCTCTATGTATCAGCTTCTCGAATGCCTTGTTGATGTTCGGAAGAAGACTAATTGACCGGAGGTGGCACGGATTCGAAGAAAAAAGATTCTTCGGATGGATATGGGTTGCACAATCGCAGTTTTCCAATGTTCCGGCATTATTCAAAGCATTGTTAAACAAGATTGTGTACATATTGACCACTTCCAGTGGGAGATGTCTTACCACAATGTTCGAGATCCCATCGACTTCCACTGACTTCTTCTTTTTTAGTGATTCGAAGCCCGCTCGGACATGTGTCTTCTATATGAACGGGGGATGAACCCCATCGTCGGCGATAACATTATCTGCCATGTTATCATCATTGAACACGACAAAGCTAGTGTTCTCAGATCGCCATTGGTGCAGATCTTCACGAAGAAGCGTGTTGTTAACCAGCTCGCGGTTCTCGAGCTAGTGGTTCGAGCGAACACTCTCGTTCACCTTGTACACTTCCTGAAAGACCGCGCCAAGTACTTCCACTTTTTCTTGCGGATCTTCGACCACAAAGAAGTTATCGTCAAGTACAGCTTTATCTGGATCAATACCTGCTGTAGTCAGTATTTGTTCGTTGGCCATCGTTCTAGGGACACGTAAGATCGCTTTGCTTGTTGCTTCTAAAGAATTTGTTTATCTGCGGGAACATGCTCGGGTTGTTGGATCTTACAGCCCGGACCTTGTCGTTCCAATACGAGTTAACAGAAAGCCTGTAATTCTGAGCAATTAATGTTTGTATGCTCTTAATGAGCGATTTCAGTGTCCTAACTTCCTCGTCCCGTCCGTCAGTAAACCGTCTGTACAAGGTTTTTAATCTTGGCAGAAGCCTACTTTTTTTTATGGAGGAGTGCGTCGATTGTCGCATTGCGGTACATGTTTTGGTTGTTAGTACGTATATACCTAGTTATCGTACTGTCCATCGTTCGTTTAATTGTCTTGTCCAATTGTATTAGATACATGTCAATCTCTTCGTTTGACAAGTTTCTATTGGACGGTAAGTGGAGTGCATTCGTGGAGAAGCGTGTTCGTTGTGCTCTACTGTAATTGTAGGGATACGTCTGCACAGACTCTCCTAATTCCGTATGTCGTTGGGGCTCTATATTTTGGCTCTTAGTCCGCAACGGTCACTGATATACACGAATGTCATTTGTTGTTTGGGTCTGTCAGCTGCAGTCTTGCGTCTAAGAGCATGAGATCCAGATATGAGCCGCTTCTACGGAACGGGGAGATCTCTGTGGCTCGTTTTTTTGATCGATCCCTGTCAGTGAATTTACATTCACTGCAAAGATATTATAAGAACTCCCCATCTGCGCAGCCATTAAGACTGCTGACGTGCACATCCTTACGGAACACATACATATCCTACACGGAACGCGAGCCTCAACATTTTCTCACTTTAGTGACAATTTCATTCGCTGCATCTTTTCCCACATTTTCGAAGGTCAAGATACACAATCAAAATAACTCTGTTAAAAGTGACACTGAAACTAAAAATCAGTTTAAGCTGCACAAGTAACTTAATTAATAAAAGTTTAAATTCCACCAACAAGTAAAATATATCTGTGGTATAATATCATCAATAAGGAGATTGATCGCGAAACTGTGGATAGGTTAGTCCAGGCGATGGAAGCTTTGGTAACGAGAAACAATCCAGAACCAACCAGCCGAGCAGTACACTTGATGAAAGAAATTGCTTTCATCAAAGAATTTGACGGACAAAGGAATCAGTTAACACAGTACATTACCGTAGTGCAGACTCGATTAGATGCAGAAACCAACGATGTAAAGAAGAACGATTTACAACGCAAAAATCACCGGGACAGCGAAGGAACTGCTAATCAACAACCAACCAAATAACTGGGGAGAAGCAAAGCGACTTTTCCGGCAGCACTTCAGACCTGCGTGTAATTATAAGGATATATCTCATAATATAACTTCACTCAAAGTAAGTTCTATTTCGGATTTGAATTATAAGATAGAAAATATTATAAAAGATAAAAAACAGTTTTGCAACATATAAAAGTAATCAATCAGAGTGTGTGAAAACATTTCATACAATTTTAATCAATAGAATAAAACAAATAGTGTAATTTATCTAGAGATATTAGGAATAAATATGATTTACACGTAATAAAAGACATACTATATACTTATGTGGGTTACGATCATGGCAACTTGGACAGAGAACTTTTACATGGCAAGCGACAGACACATGAAATAAACCATAACCCATGGCAATTTAAGCACAACTCAGGTCAATTTAAGCACAATCCAGTGCAACAGAGACACAATTCAGGGCAGTTTAGGCATGGCAATCATTCAGGACAACTTAGACAGAACAATTGCAACCACAATCATTTAGAGTACAACAATCAAAACCATTCAGGCCAATTCCGTAATAATTTCAATCAAAACAGACCAGGGCAAAATTATCACAACAGGCAATTCTTCAATCCCCCAGGGCAGATTCGAAATGCACATCACCAATTAGTGCCAATGAAATGGGGCAAATTAACCATAATAATCAGGATAATATTCGGCAAGAAGAAATTCAGAATATAGAGCCCACGTTTTTTCTGAATTAGGCCTCGCAGACAAAATATTCCTAGATGTAACCATTGACAAAACTAAATATAAAGCACTCATCGATACGGGTTCAACCATGAGCATTATAAATTCCAAATCAGTAGATTGTTCAAAATTTAGAATCTTCAAAAAAGTTAAAATGAAATTGTAAACCATTAATAATATCACAACAGAAACAGTAGATAGAGATATCACTAGTATCCCCAAAGAACTTAATTATGACCCAAAAGGGGTAGTCAAGTGTTATAAAAGGGATTTAGGTAAAAAACCATATGACATCCTGATCGGCATGGACATTTTGAAGAAAATTGTCAAAACGCTCGAGTTTGATAATAAAAGCATAACTCTTAATAACGGCACTATGTTATCACTGTATTCCTATGTTGGAACAACTCTCGATTGTTTCGAACTGAATTCGAGTGAAAAAACAGTAGAAGGAATGAAAAGGAAAGGAACGCAATTCAAAACCTCTTAAATCAATATAAAAATTTAATATACCATGAAGGACTATTGATAGCAAATTATCAAAGACCAAAAACTCAAACTGAACAAATTATTGTTTATTCCAAATCTAAACGTATTGTACGTGTATATCAACGATACTTAGCGCTTGGTGGTTGTCGACAGAAGAGAGTGAGCTAGCATCGCGAGCTAGCATCGAGGTTGATCGAAGAAGCAAACAAACGGTATTGCTCTCATTATGCTCAAAGGAAGTTTATGTTGTGAGTACCTGTGAGTACTTGCAAGTAAGATAAATGCACCAAGAACGAAGCATACAACAAAAAAACAATATGGAAAACTACAATGATCATAGGGTAAATTAACAAATTAATGAATATGATAAATGAATTTGATTGCATAAATATTAAATTAAGAAACAATCGTTTGAACATTATATTACTAAACATGCCACCGCCGCTGAAAGACTTTCAGAAGAGTGGCAGAATCGCCAATTTGGTGATAGGCGGCTTAAATATGCCATTCTTGGTACGCACTTCAACAACCCGTACGAGTCCATCTTGGCCTGGAAACACTTGGTGGATTCTGCCCAGGAACCATTGTGAGGGTGGTTTGGGCTAACAGAGTGCACATTTCTTCAAAGGTTAACATGTTATTGCCAATCACACGATGAAGATGTTGTTTCACTAATTTCACCCCCGCTTCCCAAAGCCCACCAAAGTGAGGACTGTGCGGGGGAATGAAATTCCACTCGATGCGTTCAGCTGCTAACACTTTTGAAACCTTCGTTATATGTGTCTGTGATTGTAGCAACTTGTGCATTTCCGATAGAACACGAGCTGCTCCTTGAAAATTTGTTCCATTATCAGAATATATCACGCTGCAATGAATCTCTTAAGCGCTGCCACGCGCAATGTACCAGCACTATCTAAAAACGGCGACAGCGAGAGCAATATAGAAATCTTAGGAAGGCACTTATTAGTTTTTAGGGAAGTTACTTCAGTCTACAACGCGCTTTGAACCCCGAAAAGACAATCTTGTTTAGCAAGACGAAGTTCCGAAAGTGTTAAATATCCACGTTTTCTTTCGACTTCAGGCAACCGACAAAAGCGAACGAAACGACGAACGTGCCCGATTATTCTAATTAGTTTTTTTCCAATTGGAAACACGAGCAGAGAGATCTTCCAGAAAGCGTTCAACCAAGACTGTAACATAAGCCTTAATTACCTTCCTTTCCTCAGGTATATTCTCAGGGGTAATTTCGCAATTGGTGGGCCAATATCCATAGAATTTGGATAACCATGCCGGGCCCTTCCACTATAACTGGAAGTCTATTAGGGATTGGGGAGAAAGTCCTCTGGATGCGCAATCAGCTGGATTTTCAGCAGAACGCACATAATTCCACGAAGAACGCGGCAACGACGAGATAATTTCGGCGGTACGATTGGCTACGAATGTACTCCATCGTCGAGGAGGAGAAGAGAGCCAAAATAACACGATCTGCGAATCACAAACCGCACTAACCCGAATCGGTATTTCATTCAACGATGATCGAACGAGTTCTAGCAGGCGACACAACAGCAGAGCTCCACAAATTTCTATGCGGGGAATGGACAGTTGTTTCACCAGAGCCACACGGGTTTTCGCTGCCAGTAATTTTACCTGAACAACACCATCCACACCACTACTACGGCAGTAAATCACCGCAGCTGAAGCCTTCTCCGAGGCATCTGAGAATCTTATCAACTCCAACGATTTAAAATTTAGGGTAAACCTTCGGGAAATTCTAATATTTTCGAAATAGGTGAAATTCTCTCTATACAGCTTCCATCCCTTCTGCAATTTCCATGGGTAAGGGATCATCCCAATCTACTTTCGACCTTAAGACCCATAGCTCCTGAAACAATATTTTCAATGCTATAGTGGAAGGAGCCAAAAATCCCAAGGGGTCGAACATTTTTGCAGTCTCCGACAGTAATCGTCGCTTTGTAGTCCTTACTTGTTCAGGTAAATTAATTTTAAAAGTAAAGGCCCTTACAATCGATTTCTCGAAAAAACCTCCCAACAGTTTGAGCTCCAATTGCTGAGTTGTAGACCTCCGCATGATAGCATTTCTATAATTTGCCAGTGCTTCAGGCAACGAATCTGTACCAATCATTACATCGTCGACATACACGTCGTGTAAAATAGCATGCAACGCCAACGGATACTGCTGTTTACAGTCAAGTGCTATTTGGCGAAGAACCTTCATTGACAAGTAGGGCGCAGGAGCGGTGCCATAAGTCACAGTGCATAAACGGAAATGTGAAATGGGTTTATTCAAGGATTTTCTCCACACTATCCTTTGAAAATGTCGACGTTTCGGATGCACCCAGATTTACCGAAACATTTTAACAATGTCAGCGCAGAACACAAACCGATGCAAGCGGAATCGTAAACAAACATTTATCAAATTATGTTGAAGAGGGGTTCCAACATGAAGGTATTCGTTAAGGCTGCAGTTGTTGACATCTTTATAGGAACCATCAAAGACTACGCGAATTTTGTTAGTGACCGCCGCGTGATGAAGTAAATAAAAAACACTTCCCGAGGTAGGCTCTACTTCATTATCTGGAATGCGCTCCATGTGTCCTAACTCCAAATAAGTTTTCATAAACTTTGTATATTCCACCTTTAAACCTTCGTCACGTGAAAAGCGGCGTTCCATAGTGAAAAGTCTTGACAAAGCCCCTGATAACGTGTTAGCAAATCTCACATTCTCCAGCCGAAACTGAATTTCTACCATGTATCTATTGTCTGACGTTCGTGTAAAAGTTTTGGCAAACTTGAGATCAATTTCATCCTCACACGACGCCACAGGCAATCTCCGCGGAATCTCCTCTATTTCCCAAAAGGACTTTAACAGAACATCCAGGTCAACCCCTGCATATATCGAAACAATCTGTTGCTGCGGCAAACAGTTTCATGAGCAACGACTCTTCCTTCCTCATCAGAACGTTGTCCACCTTTCAGAATACTCCACGCCTTATCAGTTCCTAACAAGATATCGATGCACCCAGGACTTTGGAATCCTGCATCAGCCAATGGAATATCTTGAAGGAACGAAGAGTTAGCACATTTCAATGAAAACGATGGAGTTTGAGATGTAATTTTGTTCAGGATGTAGGCCTTGATATCAACGGAATGCGAATTAATGCAAGATCGTAGTCTTAAATTCACCACACCTTGTGTCACGCCAGCTTCAACTGACGTAATTCCGGATATAGGTAGCCGAGCATGTGTGCGACGAATGCGGAGTGCTTTTACCAAACTGTCCGTCACAAAGGACACTTGCGAACCAGTGTCTATTAACACGAGCCTGAAATGAGGTTTTCCAAGTGCATCGAACACCTTAACGACAACGATAGGAAGTATTCCCGAAGACAGCGATCCATTGGGCAGCCTTGGCGTTGGGAATAATTGATGTAGAGGATTGTGCTGTGTTATCCAAGTGCACTAAACTATGATGACGAGTATTACAAAACGAACAACGTGTTTTAACTCGACATCGCATCGATGAGTGCTTAGTGCCGAGACAATTGTAACACAACCGATGATCTCTAGCGAAGCCACGACGCGAACTTGCCGCCAACGAAATGAATTCTGCACACTGCGGAAGATAATGTTCACCGTTGCATTTTGGGCATAACGCGTTAGCAGCAGTCAACTTGTCTTCGATAGTAGCTTCCTCTGAATTTTTGCTTTCTAGAGCCCACACCTTCAGGTAAATTAGCCAGGGATCTCTACTTATTGCCTTTACTGCTTCTAGCCCGCGAATGACCTCGTCCGCCCTATCCACAAGTTTGCGCAATTGTGCACCATCTCCTATATTAACGCTTGGTAGCTTTGAAAATTGCTTAACAAGTGCGTTAATAAAATATAGCGGCTTATCATACCGACGCTCTAATTTCTCCCAAGCAAGCTCATAATTCGGGTCCGAAACGTTTATACCATTCAACAGATTAAACACGGCGAAATTTTTGCGCACCTGACAGTTTTGCATTGCAATCTATAGTCTGCATGTATACATCGCGAAAACCGGGCCACTCCCGATAGTCCCCGGAGAAACGGGTAATATGCATGGGTTGAAGCAATACCGACGATGAATCCTTCTCGCTGGATGAACTTGTCTTTCCTAACCTCTCCAGGATTTTGTTTTGAGAAGCTAGCTAGTTCTTTCAAAGACGTATCTTGTGGTGTATTCGATACCGGAGTCAAGTCTTTAATGCCCTTCTATAAAGCATATGATGAGTATTACAAAACGACACGTCGTGTAAAATAGCATGCAACGCCAACGGATACTGCTGTTTATAGTCAAGTGCTATTTGGCGAAGAACCTTCATTGACAAGTAGGGCGCAGGAGCGGATTTTCTCCACACTATCCTTTGAAAATTTCGATGTTTCGGATGCACACAGATTTACCGAAACATTTTAACAATGTCAGCGCAGAACACAAACCGATGCAAGCGGAATCGTAAACAAACATTTATCAAATTATGTTGAAGAGGGGTTCCAACATGAAGGTATTCGTTAAGGCTGCAGTTGTTGACATCTTTATAGGAACCATCAAAGACTACGCGAATTTTGTTAGTGACCGCCGCGTGATGAAGTAAATAAAAAACACTTCCCGAGGTAGGCTCTACTTTATTATCTGGAATGCGCTCAATGTGTCCAAATAAGTTTTCATAAACTTTGTATATTCCACCTTTAAGCCTTCGTCACGTTAAAAGCGGCGTTCCATAGTGAAAAGTCTTGACAAAGCCCCTGATAACGTGTTAGCAAATCTCACATTCTCCTGCCGAAACTGAATTTCTACCATGTATCTATTGTCTGACGTTCGTCACGAAGTGGGTTCCAAATCAAACCTGTCTAAATCCAGCGAAATATCGTCCTTACAATCGATTTCCCGCAAAATCTCCCAACAGTTTGAGCTCCACTTACTGAGTTGTAGACCTCCACGCAATTCTATAATTTGCCTTTTTAACTCCAGTGCTTCGGGCAACGAATCTGCACCAGTCTTTAGATCGTCGACATACATGTCGTGTAAAATAGCATGCGACGCCAACGGATACTGCTGTTTATAGTCAAATACTATTTGGCGAAGAACCTTCATTGACAAGTAGGGCGCAGGAGCGGTGCCATAAGTCACAGTGCATAAACGGAAATGTGAAATGGGTTTATTCAAGGATTTTCTTCACACTATCCTTTGAAAATTTCGACGTTTCGGATGCACCCAGATTTACCGAAACATTTTAACAATGTCAGCGCAGAACACAAACCGATGCAAGCGGAATCGTAAGCAAACATTTATCAAATTATGTTGAAGAGGGGTTCCAACATGAAGGTATTCGTTAAGGCTGCAGTTGTCTACATCTTGATAGGAACCATCAAAGACTACGCGAATTTTGTTAGTGACCACCGCGTGATGAAGTAAATAAAATACACTTCCCGAGGTAGGCTCTACTTCAGTATCTGGAATGCGCTCCATGTGTCCTAACTCCAAATAAGTTTTCATACACTTTGTATATTCCACCTTTAAACCTTCGTCACGTGAAAAGCGGCGTTCCATAGTGAAAAGTCTTTACAAAGCCCCTGATAACGTGTTAGCAAATCTCACATTCTCCAGCCGAAACTGAATTTCTACCATGTATCTATTGTCTGACGTTCGTGTAAAAGTTTTGGCAAACTTGAGATCAATTTCATCCTCACACGACGCCACAGGCAATCTCCGCGGAATCTCCTCTATTTCCCAAAAGGACTTTAACAGAACATCCAGGTCAACCCCTGCATATAGCGAAACAATCTGTTGCTGCGGCAAACAGTTTCATGAGCAACGACTCTTCCTTCCTCATCAGAACGTTGTCCACCTTTCAGAATACTCCACGCCTTATCAGTTCCTAACAAGATACCGATGCACCCAGGACTTTGGAATCCTGCATCAGCCAATGGAATATCTTGAAGGAACGAAGAGTTAGCACATTTCAATGAAAACGATGGAGTTTGAGATGTAATTTTGTTCAGGATGTAGGCCTTGATATCAACGGAATGCGAATTAATGCAAGATCGTAGTCTTAAATTCACCACACCTTGTGTCACGCCAGCTTCAACTGACGTAATTCCGGATATAGGTAGCCGAGCATGTGTGCGACGAATGCCGAGTGCTTTTACCAAACTGTCCGTCACAAAGGACACTTGCGAACCAGTGTCTATTAACACGAGCCTGAAATGAGGTTTTCCAAGTGCATCGAACACCTTAACGACAACGATAGGAAGTATTCCCGAAGACAGCGATCCATTGGGCAGCCTTGGCGTTGGGAATAATTGATGTAGAGGATTGTGCTGTGTTATCCAAGTGCACTAAACTATGATGACGAGTATTACAAAACGAACAACGTGTTTTAACTCGACATCGCATCGATGAGTGCTTAGTGCCGAGACAATTGTAACACAACCGATGATCTCTAGCGAAGCCACGACGCGAACTTGCCGCCAACGAAATGAATTCTGCGAAAGTAGCTTCCTCTGAAGTCCTAGAAGGACCAAATTTGATAGCAAATTATCAAAGACAAAAAACTCAAACTGAACAAATTATCGTTTATTCCAAATCTAAACGTATTGTACGTGTACATCGATACGATACTTCGCTCTTGGTGGTTGTCGACAGAAGAGAGTGAGCTAGTATCGCGAGCTAGCATCGGGGTTGATCGAAGAAGCAAACAAACTGTTTTTTTTTTTTTTTTTTTTTTTTAATTCATTTTTATTTCATTAATCCGATAATTTACATACTAGACAAAAATGCTAAAAAATGCTGCTAATAAAAGCATAACTCTTAATAACGGCACTATGTTATCACTGTATTCCTATGTTGGAACAACTCTCGATTGTTTCGAACTGAATTCGAGTGAAAAAACAGTAGAAGGAATGAAAAGGAAAGGAACGCAATTCAAAACCTCTTAAATCAATATAAAAATTTAATATACCATGAAGGACTATTGATAGCAAATTATCAAAGACCAAAAACTCAAACTGAACAAATTATTGTTTATTCCAAATCTAAACGTATTGTACGTGTATATCAACGATACTTAGCGCTTGGTGGTTGTCGACAGAAGAGAGTGAGCTAGCATCGCGAGCTAGCATCGAGGTTGATCGAAGAAGCAAACAAACGGTATTGCTCTCATTATGCTCAAAGGAAGTTTATGTTGTGAGTACCTGTGAGTACTTGCAAGTAAGATAAATGCACCAAGAACGAAGCATACAACAAAAAAACAATATGGAAAACTACAATGATCATAGGGTAAATTAACAAATTAATGAATATGATAAATGAATTTGAATGCATAAATATTAAATTAAAAAACAATCGTTTGAACATTATATTACTAAACAACTATAACACACGAAATTCGAACAACGACAGATGACAGATCAACGCTAAGTTTTATCGGCTTCCCCCACAACATGAAGAGGAAGTACGATGGCAAATAGCCGAAATGGAGGAGCAAGGCATAGTCAGGAAATCTAACAGCAGATATGGTTCGCCAGTTGTGGTGGTAAAAAAGAGAAAACAAAAGTTTCGCCTTTGCGTTGACTACCGGAAACTCAACGAGATAACAATCGACGGTAAATACCGGTTACCTAATATTGAGGTTATACTAGATAAACTGGGGAGAGCACAGTATTTCTCGTCTAAAGATTTCGCAAAGGGATACCACCAAATCAAGGTAAATCCAGACGACATCGCAAAAACTGCATTTGTCACACCTTGTGGTCTGTATGAATACATACGAATGCCGTTCGGGCTCAAGAATGCACCCGCGATTTTCCAAAGCCTAATGAACGACATACTCAGGGACTATATAAATAAAATATGCGTTGTGTATCTTGATGACATTGAGAACATTAACTCCCTAAAAATAATATTTAATAACCTAAATGAACACAATTTGAAAGTACAATTTGACATATGTTCTTTAATGAAAAGAAATACTGAATTTTTAGGCCATATCCTTACAGCCGAAGGAATGAAACCTAACCCGATGAAGATAAAATGCACTTAAGATTACCCTTTATCCAAGACTGAGATACAGCTGGAAGGTTTCTTATGAGCCACGGGGTATACGTATACGCCAAAATAGCTAATCCAGTGATCAAATGTTTAAAAAAAAGATAAGAAAATAAATACCAATGAAGAATATATTCAGGCTTTGGAAGCATTAAAAGTAAATATAATTAAACACCCAATTTTAAAATGTACCGATTTCACTTAAAATTTCACAGTTTTTACCGACGCTAGCAATTACGCAATCGGAGAGGTACTAACAAAAGAAGGGCAACCTGTAAGTTACACTTGGAGATTCCTCAACGATCACGAAAATAACTACTCTGTTACTGACAATGAGTTCTTGGGGATTGTATGGGCAGTAACATACTTTAGACCGTACCTGTGGGGAAAACGATTCCAAATTATTACTGATCACTTACCAATAAAATATCTAAAAAAAAAGTTTTCAGGAAAAGAATTTAGTCAGCGAACACAGAGATGGCTACTCAAGTTGCAGGAGTACCAATTCGACATAGAATACCTGAAAGGCAAAGAGAACAAGGTAGCGGACTTCTTAAGCAGGGTTCCTGAGAATAGCAAAGAGAAAGAATCTAGAGACAACCAGTCAGTTAACAATTTATCAGACAACGCAACACATTCACAAGAAGAGCAACAACTTGACCATATTTAAATGAAATAAACCATAGTAAAAAAGTATAAGACACAACTCATATTGACCAACGATGCTGACAAAGAAATAGAGATACTACACAACAGCCGCATAATATTCATCTACATGACTAGGGAAAACGGACGTACTTAAAAGGTACATTAAACCAGGTCTCATCGGAATTTTTACTGAACTCTCATACCACGAGTTTAATAAAATTCAGCAATTATTGATAGGACTTTTCGGACATGATAAGCAAATAAAATTTATAAAAACAACGTTAAGAGCAAGAGAAATCGGAACATTAGAAGAAGCACATAAACAAAAAATAAAGATAAAGAAATTACAAGGATCATTAATAACTGCAAGATATGCAAAATACGAACGTAAGCCAATTAAACTCAAATACGAACTTAGTCAGACACCAAGTAGGCCCAATGAAATTATTCATATGGACATATATTACTTCAGGAAAAACTTGTTGATAAACTCACAAAGAAAGAATATGCTTACTTTCTGCCAAACCGAAACTGGACGAATAAAATATAAACATTAGAGGAGCATTTCTCCAAATTCGGTAAAACATTGAAAATCATAACGGATAATGAGTTTAAATCAGAGCACTTAAAGGAATTTCTAAGAGAACAGGTAATCGATCTCCATTTCACAAAACCCAACACTCACACAGGCAATAGCGACGTAGAAAGGTTCCATTCTACATTACAAGAAATATTAGTAGCTATGAGAAAGATAGACATAACACTTATTCAAAAGTACACAGGGCAGTAAAGATATATAACAAAAGATACCATTTCACTCTTAAAATGACACCGAAGAAGCTTTGTTCGCTGATATTGCAAGTTTAGTTAAAAGCACACAAACGCAGAAAGAAAAGCGAACCCAAAAACTAAATCAGAATAGGGAAGACTGCGTAGAAAATAGGAAAATAATACCAGTAAAAAACTATAGAAGAAATAGATAAAAAATGAATAGAGAGCATCCTATAAATATTAAACGACCTCGCCTATTTGCAGATGACGTTAGTGTATCTAACACTGACGCTACTCATACGACCAATAACAGCAATATTAACGGTACAGAAACTAGAAACTACTAATGGTTACTACATTTTTAAAACAGGAAAAACAGAGTTAAAAGAAGACTTTAGGACGATACTACATATAATAAATACTAGAGACAAAAGACTTACTATAGAGTTAATAGAATGAAATATTCAAAAATTACAAATAGGAAATGACCTTATCATAAGGAAAGAACTAAGAACACTTGATGCAAAAATAAGAACACTAGAACCAAATAAAGAAAGCAGAAAAAAACGGGGGCTCGTATACGTAGTGATTAAAGCCAAAATTGGTTGTTTGGAACCATGGACGACGACGACAGAAAGGAAATAGCGGACCAACTTCAAATAGCTGAAGAGAAAAGTGAAAATGCAATTAAAAGCTTAAATAACCAAATTGAAATAAATTTGTGACGATATTGTGACGATAGAAGAATAAAACTTCTTGGAAATTATTTTATAAATTTCAACAATTGTGCAATAAAACTTTTAAATAAAACTTTTTACAATACGAACATTGAATTTAAAGATACACTTTTCTATGAAGAAGAAAGAAGTTATAATTTTACAAAACAGTTAAGTTTCGAAGACACAATGTCTACTACTCAAAATTTTTTAAACTTGGAGCATATTAAACTTCTTCAATTTCATAAAAATATTAATTACGCGGTTAACTCAACTATTTTGATAATCATAATCGTAATAGTCGTTTCAATATTAATCTTAATAAGAAAAAATAAGAAGCCAAAACTTTCAATCAAAAATTACGATAACGAAATTCCTAAACAAAATAAAGTTCAGGAAGGGGGAAGAGGTCACATATCCTACAAGGAACGCGAGCCTCTCCATTTTCTCACTTTAATGACAATTTCATTCGCTACATCTTTTCCCACATTTTTGAAGGTCAAGAGGCACGCGGAAGTAAAATAACGCGAACCGGTGAATTGTGCAATGGGATCCGATATCCGTCGTCACCGTTAAGCTGAGTTAGCTAAAGTAGAGTAGGAATAAGTAAGTGGAAAACTGTATTGAAGTTAGTTAGTGATATATCTTGGAATAAATCGGTCGACTCCGGACAGAAAGTAAAAGTTTTTTTTTTTTATTCGAATCAACATTAAACATTTAAGTTGCAGGAGCGCCAGAATTTGGCCGACCTGCTCCTCGAAACCATCCATACGCAATTCGATGGATGATTTCCAATCGAGCGCAGGATCGTGCGCTCTTGGCTCTGAAACTAACGGGACTACATTCGGTAGCTCCTTTCCTGTGTTCCTCTGGCCAGATACCATTTGGGCGTATGACACTTCAGGCGTGATGGTTATGGCTGCCCCGAGTGTATTTTTCACTGCACTTCACGCATCGAGGGAACATATTGCAGGTCGACGCGACGTGCCCAAACCTTTGGCAGCGAGCGCATTGAAGATGCCCTCAATATTTTCCCAGATGCAATGTAGGTAATCTAAGAATTTTATTTTCTTTAGATTACCCGGTTTACTCGTGGAAGGCAGCTGCACAATGTAGAACGGTAGTTAACGCCTTTCTTCCTTTGCCTTCACTGTGGTAAAAGGCTTGACCCCGACGATCTCGACACCGTCACACACTTGCTCTTTGAGCATTTGGAAGACCTTCTCCGCCTCAATTGGCGTGGGGATCTTCAGCAACATCGCTGGACATTTTTCGATTTTTGGGGTATAGGAAAAGAACTGCAACCTCGAAATCATAAAGGCCGTCTATTCTACATGTGCCCTGTAGATATTTATTGGTGGCACCTGTTCCTTTATTGAAATACTATAAACTTGATACGAAATGTTTTTCGTACAGAAATATGCTTACTTAACTAATTCTATCGAGTTACAATTTGGTAGCGCGCGAGTTACAATTAAAAAAACTCTGATGTGTTTTGCGGTGGTCTTAAGACTGAATTTTTATTATGCACAAATTCTTATTCTTCCTTAAACTAATTTCGTAACTGTCAGCATTTAAGGTTCAGTAGATTTTGCAATATGATGAAATGAGTAAAAGTGCAAGGTAAAGAAGACTGTATTGCGAAGCAATTGAACTTCAAATGCTGACACAGCAGAAGTACATCGTCGGTGTGAACGTCCGACTTAACTCGCCTTCCACGAAAGTTAGAATTCTCCTGAATTCTGGTAATTTATTTACAATTGTTCTGGCTCTTAGTCTATAATATACGTATAAATGCATTTCTGTATTGTATTTTTTTATTTTTTTTTAAAATGGCGGTAACAAAAGCTTTTATTTATATACACCAAATTTCGCTTTTAACATTTCTAGATCGTAGTCTCGATGTGTTTCTTTATTAGTGCTTTCTGTTAAATTGAGTTTCATACTTGTCTTAACTTTGTTTTGCTTCTTTAATAGTAGTATTAATAATAATATTACTCCTAGACACAATATAACTGTCGTACTTGTCATAGTATAGTTAATAGATTTGTGAAATTTTAATTATTTTATGGATTTCAAATTTTCTCCTTGATTTAAAACAATCTCATCAAAAGTAAGTTCAGTACTTAATTCGAAGGTTGTTTTATTTTCCGGAATTACAAAACTATCGATATATTCAAAAACATTATTGGTGAACTGTGTTTTATCAATAAATATTGAACAATTATTGTAATTAAGTAAATAATTTCCAGAAAGTATAAGTTGCCTTTCCATATCTGCTTTAAATTCTTTGAAAATATGGTTTGGCATCGGAGTTATTAATTTTTTATTTACTTTGACAAATTCGACAGGTAGCTCTATTGCAAAAATAATATCTTCACTTTTTAAAATCAATATTATACCTTAGAATCTCATTATTCGTTAATATGTTTAGATGTAATATACCGGTTCGAGCTAAAGCAACGTTTTGTTGAATGTTTTCTATATTTTCTCTAAACTTGTATAGTTTAAACATTTGTTCTATACAAAATGCTTCTGTACTTGCTTCGTACTAATCTTTTTGGTAACCCCTGAATTTCGTTAATTTTATTTAAAATTCTTTTTCTATCTGATTCAATTGTATCTTTTAGCTGATAAATGCTTTCATTGTATTTGGAATTGATGTTTATTTGTTGGTTCATATTTGTTATTACGGCATGGTTATTTTGATTAACAACAGAAAGATGTTGTTCAATAGTTTGTCTATCTTCGTCATCCAACGTTCCATATAACCACTTAAATGCACTTCCAACAAAATGAAAAAGTCCTCGCTTATACCTATGTGGAATAATAGAGTTTGCTGTACTCTTAATATTATTTATTTCATCTCCTAATAAATGCTTCCTCTCTACTTCAATATCTAAATTTTCTTTTTTGGACTGAAATTGTTTAAGTACATCTAAAATAAGCCAAGCATATCATACTTACTAACAATTTTTCTGACCCTATATTAACAATAGTATACCCTAAGTTCAATTTGCAACACCTGGAACGACCCCGTTACATTTATTATTACCAGCTGGAGCAATTTCTGAAAATTTTAACGGTATTTTTATATTAACTTCATGAACATTTCTTAGTCTATATTTCCTAAATTTCGGTTGTCCTTTGTGCCTTACACTAACGTAGTTCTTTATAAATCCTTGTTCACGAGTTTCGACGTAATTTTCTCTTTTTGCATTTAATTTTGTAATTTTGTCTTGTTTTTTTTTTTTTTTTCTAACCTGTCTTTTATTAAAGTCCTTTATATCTCATTATTTTGAGCCTTAAGTGGTGTTGTTTGAATTTTGTAATAGGAAGAATTATTGTATAGACCGATTGCTTTATTCATTTGATCAGTAATGGGAATTTTATTTTCTATATTCAAGGCACGAATTCGTTCGGTGAGGGTACTATTCAGACGCTCTACATCACCGTTACCAGTATGACTATTCGGTTTAACGAAATGAACCTGAATATCTTCTTCTCTGAAAAAATCAATTACGTTTGTATTATTAAATTCATTGTCATTTTACCTTTAATTGCTATAAATTGTCGAATTTTTTCCACAAGTGTTCGACTATTCCGGTTTTCTAAATGAAAGCTGTGGAGAATTTTTCAATGAATATAATAAAAGATTGCTTTGAGTTTACATATGTATCTATATGAATAATTTCGTTGATATTGGAGGGCGTTTCCGTAAATTCAAACATTTTCTTTACGGGCTTCCTATCGTACTTTGCGCACGTACACGTATCACAGTTGTTTACAACTTTATGGATCAAAACTCTAAGGTTCGTTCAGTAGACGATATGCTTCATACCTTCATAGTTTGAAACTGTACCAGAATGACCAGATTCTTTTTTATGGTATAAAGAGATTTGTCTAAGAGCTTCATCTTCGCAAGAAAGATCTTTAGCAAAGTATCTACATTTTAAAAATGTTGTTCCTGTATTAGGTGGGAAAAGTTCGATCAACTTAAGTTGCACCTGGTTATATACAGAATCCTCTAATTCTGAGTATATTCCAGCTTTTCCTTTAGTAACATGTCTTCGGACGATGTTATTAATATTGTGAGGTATATCATTTCGCTCAATGTAATGTCTCTTGTTACAAAATACTCTTTCTACTTCATTTTCTTTTTGATTAAGTATTATAATTTGGATTCTGAATCGATTTACAACAGCATCCAAACTTCTGCTGTGAAGTTTCGATATTGTCAATATTTTCTAATCTGCTTAAAAAATCAGCCACTTTATTTTCTCTACCTTTAAGGTATTCTACTTCGTAATTGAATTCTTGTAATTTGAGTAGCCATCTTTGATTTCTGGGCGAGAATTCTTTTCCGCTACATTTAGTGTTAAGGTATTTTATGGGTTGATGGTCCGTTACAATTTTAAACCTATTACCCCATAAATATGGACGACAATAAGAAACAGACCAAACAATTGCCAAAAATTCTTTATCAGTAGTTGCGTAATTGGAAGCATCGGTATACAAAATAAACGGTTTCTCAAAATCGGGAAATATTAAGATTGGGTGGTTAACAATTTTGGATTTGAGTGTTTCAAATGATAGAATATATTCTGGGTCCATTTTGTTTATTTTACCATACTTACCCATTGGGTACGCAATTTCCGAATAGTTCTGCACAAACTCTTCTTTACTTCCTGTAAATTTCATTCGTAAATCTCTGGAAGGTGTGTTTTTTAAACCGAATGGCATCCGAGTAAATTCATTTAGACCATTTGGCGTCGCAAATGCAGTCTTGTGAATGTCTGTAGGATGCATTCGAATAAGATAATACCCTTTGGCCAAGTCCAGAGTGGTGAAGTATTAAGCACGTACTAATTTGGATAATAAATTGTCAATATTCGGTAGAGGAAACTTATCCATTTTTTCCTTATGTTGTCTTGACTGAGACCCCTTTTGATTTAATATTAGTGTGTTTCTAACATGGAAACAATTATTTTTGTCCTGCTTACTTTTACCACTGGACATAACTTTGGAAATAAATGTTGATTTTTTTTCTATGCATCATATCAATAGCTCTGTAATCGTCTAATAACTAACTTAACTTAGAATATTTAGTAAACATTTCTATTATAAAAGGTGATTTTTTTAAAGTTTAGGGTGATAAAGAAAGTTAAAAAAAAACACATAAAATTAAAAAAAAAATGTATGAAATCTTTATTTGAATGGATAGTACGGTCCAAATAATTTAATGTTTGAAGATTATTTCATGCAAATGATGACCTTGATTGCGCCTCAAGTGTTCCATCCGCTTAGTCCAATTTCGGCATACTCTTTCCAACATTTCGTTCGGTATCTCACGAATTGGTAGCTCTTGCAATGCTTCTGGCTAATATTCACTCCAAAATCGACAATTCTGCTTATTTACGTACTCATTGAGCCAAAAATGAGCTTCGATTAAACTGACCATAAAATGGAAGAAGCGCGCGATGAACTTTCTTAACAGAGCACGCATTTTGATAATAAAATTCAATAATTTGCAAGCGTTGTTCGTTTGTAAGACGATTCATGGTTAAATTATACCAAACTGAAGATGTTTGACAGTGAAACAAAACACGAAACGTGCGTCAGCTGTTTAAACCAGTGCTGCCAAAAAGATAATATTATTTAAGGTTCAGTAGCTCTTGCAATATGATCACAATGACCCACATCGATCGAGCAGCGATTGACTCATTGCGAAATGAGTAAAAGTGCAAGGTAAGGACGACTGTATTGCGAATCAATTGAACTTCAAAAGCTGACACAGCAGAAGTACATCGTCGGTGTGAACGTACGACGTAACTCGCGTGTTAACACAAACTTGCTGCGCTTGCACATTATGCTACTGTGGATAAAGCGTGTGCAGACCGGTATGTGCTGTGATTGCATATTACATACTCTACACATTTCTCCTTTTGAAAGTAAAATCTTAAACGAATTTTAGAAATTCCGACTGGTGTAGGGTTGATCATTCCCCACATAGCAAACAATTCGTTTATGAGTTTACTTTATTCTATGTTTTTAATATTAATTTGTTACTCTATACTTCGTTGCATACACTCATGTTATTACTTTTAATTAGTACATTTTACTTTTATTTTAAGGTTATTCTTAGTAGCATTGGAAAACTATAAAACTATACTATGCTAAACTAAAACATTTTAAAAACTAACATTTAACTATTCTATTCTTATGAACTAATACATCTCTATTTGGCAGCTTAATTTCTAAGGTTTTTATCATAAGGTTAATTCTTAAGTAATACATTGTCGCTAATATTTATTTCTAATGGTCTTATATATTTATCATATGCTTCTTTATTTTGTTTCTTAAGCTTTTGTAACAAGACTGTGCAATTAGATGAGTAGTTTTTTATCTATAATTACATCTGCGTAAAATGATGTGGTTTTTCCATAAATAAGTTCAAATGGAATATATTTTTCCTTAAAGCTAGAATTCGGACTTATATTATAACAAAAAGTAAAATATTTTAAATGAGTTTCCCATTCCGTCATATGAGTGACGTATGACCGTAGATATTCGTTAAAAACACGGTGGTTACGTTCCACTGTTCCTAGAGATTGATGGTGGTAGCTAGTTGAAAATTGTAGTAATTGTAGTTCTATTTTTAATAATTTGCAAATCTCTCTAAGAATTTCATTTCTATATTCTGTGCCCATGTCAGCACGTAGTTCTCGCATGGGTCCATATATTCAAATGAATTTATCGAATATAGCTACGGTTAGGGCTGATTTATCAGCAATCGGTATAGTAATAAAATATTTCGTAAGATTGCACATTAAAGTAACGGCATATTTATTACCTTGGGCTGACATTTGCAGTGGACCAATTGTATCTACAATAACATTTTTTTGGTCGATTTATTAGTAAAATTTGTATATTTTTAAGTTTTGTAGCGCCTGCTGATTTTAGTTGATCAATTGTAAAATGTTTGAAATATGTATCATTTAATGACCATTCTATCTTATGAGTCGAGCTGTTGCTGACTTCTTTTCTAGCCTCGATTACACTCTATATATTTTTCGTTAACAACCACATTGGGAATAGTAAAATTAAACAGTTGCTTGAAATTACTTATAATTTCAATCTCAGAATCACTTGCAAGTACATTAGTATCATTTACTCGTGCGCTATATTTTGTCCTAATTCCTGGTATTTTTTTCTGAAATCCATCTTTAATTCTTCATAAATATGTACACCTTTTTGTTTAGCCTCGTTTGCTGCATTGTTTATTATGGTTTCTCCTTGTTGGTGTTTTGTATGTGATCTTGCAGCACTGGTTGCTGCTTTAGTAGCATTTTTTTCAGCTCGTCTGTTGCAATTCGTGACAATGGGTCAACAGAAACGTTCGACTTTCCACTAGTATACACTATTGGTAGTTTTTTTTTTTTTTTTTTGTGGTTTTGTTCTTCTTACATAAATCGTACGAGCATGGCTTTTGCCGTCTGCCTGATTGACATTAATATAATAATCAAAAAAGAAATAAGTTTGTTATCGAATAATTATAAGGTACATATAACAAGTTAATATACATGTATACACATATGTAGCTTTCGCTTATGAATTTCAAAACTCTTCGTTTATAATATTTTTTCTATATTTGATTGACTTTTTATAATAGTTTAAAAGTAGTTTTATATCACAATCGCAATTTAAAAGGTCTCTGACCTTAGATACCGAGTTAATATCACTGCCTAGATAAAATCTGCGCAATTCCTTAAGGACTGGACATCTACCAATAAAATGCACAATATCTTCTCTCTCTGATAGGTTGCAAAGACTACAGTATATCGGCAAGTCGGGACGATGTGGGATATAATTTAAATTAACGAGTTCTCCTCTCATCTTGAAAATGGTAGATATGAGTTCTTGACTGTTACTGTTATTGAAATAATTTCGTTCACATAAATTATGGTAGAGGCAACTGTATGTTGATCGATGTACGGAGGATGTAGCCATATTATTACAATCTTTTCTATATTGTTCGTCTACTTTGGAGATAAGTTCGTAGAGCATAACGTTTAATAACCTGGGGTTAGTCGTCGTGAAATGGAATTGCATCCCACAGTAACCTGCAAGCTCTTCCAGTTTCCTAAACCAAAGATTTTTTTTTGGATGGTTTTCATAGCGACAATTTTTGGCAGTCTTTCATCAAGCATCTCAAGAACTTTCAATGTATAATCAATATGCAGCTTCAGTGTCTTGACGAATAATGGCGATATTCCTGTTTCTATTATTACCATATAGTTAGGCGTCGTTCTTGGTAAACCAAAAGTTCGTTTGATGAAATATCTTAGAAGTTGTTCTACAGTCTCATATTGCGTATGTCCCCAAGATTGAGCTGCGTACATCAATACCGATTCTGCAACACCAACGAAGACTTTATATTTAACACTATGATCAACCAGATTATTTGAGAAACACCTTTTCCAGTTAGCACATATAGCACTTTTCGCCTTAATAAGTTTGTCCTTCAAGTGAAAATCCATGTTAAGGTTATTAGTGATTGTCACTCCAAGGTATTTGTACTTTTTCACCACTTCAATTGGTTCCCCGTTGTAGTGCCAACTTTCATTTCGACACAGTCTACCACCTCCCTGTTTGAAAATCATCACTTTTGATTTTAATAGGTTAACCGTTAAGTTCCACCTTAGACAATACATATAGAGACGGTTTATCATCAGTTGCAGCATTTCGGCTGAATTCGCTAGTAAAAGCACATCATCAGCAAACAGGAGCATTTTTATTCTCACCCCAGCAAACTCAATTCCGCCTGGTAGAAAGTCCGTTAAGTCATTGATATACAAGGAAAACAGTTGAGGGCTTAAATGGCATCCTTGTCTTACTCCCATATTGGTCTCAAACCATTCTGAAACATCTGACCCACACCAAACTGCTGCGCGGTTACCCTCATACATATTTTCAAGAACTCTTCCCAATTTGAAACTCATTCCGATGGTGTAAAGTTTGTAGAATAGAGCTCTACGATCGACCGTATCAAAAGCTGATTTGAAATCCACAGAGAAAGCGAATAATTTCTTTTTTTTGTTCTAGGAATGAGCCCGCAATTTTCTGCAACACAAAAATATTGTCTACGGTTGAATATCCTGAACGAAAACCAGCTTGATTTTCACGGATAAGATTTGACATTCAATCCATCGAGCTATTCGCTTGCTTAAAAATTTGGCGAACACTTTGTGAGATGTGTTGAGCAGAGATATCCCTCGGTAATTGGCCGGGTCAAATATATTTCCCTTTTTATGTATGGGGAATATTATTGTTTCTTTAAGTTGTGGTGGTATAATTCCTGCGTTCAATATTTCATTAAATGTTGATGTCAATTTGTCCTTGAGTTCATCTGTAGCGTATTTAAATAGTTCTATAGGAATTCCATCAGGACCTGACGATTTATGATCACTTAGATTACTCAGGACAGAATGAACTTCAACACTGGAGAATGGTGTGTCAAGTAATTCGTTTTGGTTTAAAGGAACCGAATAGTAAGTCGGCAACGAGCTGCTCATCGGATTAAGTAAGCTTTGAATGGTTGAAATGGTTCCTTAAAGAGTGTGCATTTAACTCAACACTTATTCGTGGCACTTTACTATTGAATTAATTAATCGCCGCCCAAAATTCGTTTGTATTCCTACAACATGTAAGTGAAAGAGCCTCTTTTTCATAGAATTGTTTCTTTTTTACTTTACATAACCTTTTAAATGCCATGTTGGTTTTATTATAAAGATCTTTAAAAATACTATTACCATATATACGAAACACCTTAAGCCATCCAAATGATTTTTGTCTAGCTATTTCACACTCTTTATCGAACCATTTCTCTTTGTACATCAATATCTTTTTAAAACTTTGCCTGTTTGTAGGATAGGATTTTTTTACTACATTTTCAATCTCACTCATGTTCAGCTGTTCATTGTTCAAATTGCGACCCAAACTGCTTCTGCTCTCGGTTGCATTAGAATGTTTCCACTTCAATTTTTGGTGGAGGCAGGATACTGATTGTTTCCACATCAGCGAGTGGCGAAATTGCGAACTCTGCTAAGATAGGTAAGTGATCCGAGTATTGTTTACATAGAATTTCCAATTTTGTAACTATGGAGATCCATTCGCCTCTTATTAAGCAGTAGTCGATGACTGAGCACCCTTGCTGATCTACGTATGTAAGTTCACCAAATTTGTCCCCGCCACTTACGCCATTCATAATGTGAATTCCAAAAGAATCGCATAATTCCAACAGTTTTGACCCTCTAGAATTTGTAGTAGAATCCTTCGAGTTCCTTACTTTTCCTGCAAGTCGATTTTGTCTTCCTTCTTCTTTTCCTATTCGAGCATTTAGATCTCCAATAAACATTATGTTGTCGTAGCTGCTGTGTTCTAAAATATATATTAACTTGTTTTTAAGACCTAATATATTATAACTCAATATTTTTATTTTAGGATTTGATTTACTTAAACTAACTAATTTTAATTTATTACGGCAGACGGCAGGTTTACCCTATTCTGAATTACATGATTTGGTTGATGTCACTGCTAAATGCTTTCTGAAGTGAATTGAAGATGTCGCTCGTTGATTGATAGCTCCGGCTTCGGGCACGAGTGTCTTTACGTCAAAACACAGCTGTTTGCTTAGATCAACATTGTAAATAGAACCTAATTTTTGAATTCCATTAGAATTGTTGTGTAAGAAAGAAAAAGAAAAACATTGTTTTCTATAAACAGTTTGTCATCTCGAACGAAAAATTTTATGTTAGGATTCACAGCAATCAGATTTTTGCGAATCCTCAGCAGTGCATTGCGTTTGTGCCGGACTGTTGTTGGCAGATAATATACACTATTGCAAAATCATTTTCTTCTAACTTCTTGATTCTTGATGATGAATCTTTCATGTTGAAAAGATGAACAAGAGGTCTATGGGCCGAAAGGACAGTGAAGTGGGAGCCGTAAATATACGGACGGAAGTGTTTAATGACATAAAAGATTTAGGAGTTCTAATTCAAGGATTGGTTTATTCTCTTAAGCTTTAGTAAAACTTCGTGAAAAGTGTATGGGCAGATTGTTTCCGTTATGGTCTTGACTCAAAACTGCTCCACTTCCTAATTTTGAAGCATCTGTATTTATTATAAAATCTTTTGCAAAGTCTGGGTATTGTCAAATTTTAGATGTTTATAATTCGGATTTGAGTTGTTGAAAAGATGATTCGCATGCTCCGTCCCAATTAAATTCTACACGTTTTCGACTTTATTTATTAGTTGGGGCTGCTTTTATTGCAAAGTCATTTATAAATCGCCTATAATAGTTCATAAAAGCAATAAAGCGCCTCGCTGAATTTTTGTCGGTTGGTCCTGGGTATTTCTTTATGACTTCAGCTTTGCTTTCATCTGGTAGAATACCATTTGAAGTGCAGTTGTGACGAAGAAATGTACTTCTGTTTTGAAAAAAATATTTGCGTTTATGCGGGTTAAGTTTTAGATTAAATTTCAGACAAGCATCAAAAACTATTTTAAGATTATTTAGATGATGTCCTTCACTACACCCAGTGAAGTCAACCGGTGGTAGACCAGCACAAGCTATAGATATCGTGCGCGACAAGGAGCTTGGAGCAACATTTAAACCAAACGGCAGTATTTTCCAACGGAAAGCTCCTTGTTCAGTACTGAAAGAAGTTATATCTCTACTGTCTCTGTGTAACGGAATTTGCCAAAACCCAGAAAATAAGTCAAGTGTGGAAAAATGCTTCGCACGGCCAAAAGCATCCAAAATAGTATCGATGCGTTGCAACGGAAATTTATCTGCGATCAACTTTTTATTGACTTGTTTCACCTTTTTTCGGAACTAAAATAATCGGTGAGTTAAAGTTTGATCGACTTTCTTCAAAGATATCGTTTTTTAATAACTGCTCTACTTGAGAGTTCATTTCGCTTATTTGAGAATGGGGTAAGCGGTAATTTTTAATGTACACTGGATTTTGATCACGTATGTGTAACTTTATGGTTAATGGTTGGGTGTTGCGGGAATAGGGTAGGCACTGGCGTCAACCTGGCGATGCCCAGTGTTGTATCTTTTTCTACACACCAATTGTGCTTATTTTACCTCCAAGTGGTAGCCATCGGGTTCTGGTTGTAGTTCACCCGAGCTCAACTTGCCAAACTTATAAGTGCGACCTCTTATCCTAGGGGTGACAAAAAAGGAACTGGCCCTCCAGGTTGGGGGTTGTGCCGTCGGGATAACTGCCCGGCCACATAAAAAAAAAATATGTAGTTACGAAGCAACAACAAGCCTCGGAAACGGAGGATTTTACTGATGACAAACCCTGCAAACGATATACGGACAACGATCTTCGGATCTGTACGTGGAATGTAAGGTCCCTTTATAGGCCACGTGCAGCCGAACAATTAGCGGAAGCCCTAGACTGCTGCAAAGCAGATATAACCGCCATCCAAGAAGTGCGATGGGATGGACCGGGCAAAAGAAGGCTCAAAAACTGTGATATATATTACGGTGACTGCTACAAACAGCAAAAACAGCGCCTATTTGGATGTGGATTTGTCGTTAGAGGCAGACTTAGGCAAGAAGTCTTAATGTTCAGATCCGTGAACGAGCGCCTCACGACAATTCGCATCCAGGCTCAATTTGCCAACATAAGCCTTATATGCGCACATGCCCCCACAGAGGAGAAAGATGACGACACCAAAGACAAGTTCTATGAGCTCCTGGACAAAACTTATGAGCAATGCCCTAGCTACGACATTAAAATTGTCCTTGGCGATTTTAACGCAAAGCTTGGAAAAGAGAACATCTTTGGTAGTACAGTCGGGAAGCACAGCCTACACGACACCACATCCGATAACGGACTTAGGCTGATCGACTTTGCTGCGGGGCGAAGTGTTGTAGTAGCCAGTACAAGATTCCCACATCTCGATATCCACAAAGGAACATGGCGTTCTCCTGATCAATCAACCGTCAATCAGATTGATCATATTGCGATCGACGCAAGGCACTCCTCCAGTATTATAGATGTTCGAACGTTCCGAGGCGCCAACATTGACCTCAACCAAGATAAGGTTGCAGATATCCCGAACACCGCCAAGACAAAGAAATACTGTGAGGAAGTTTAACGTCAGCCGGCTACAATCGCAAGAGATTGCCAAATCCTTTTCCGATCGTGTCTCCCTTAACCTCTTAAGAAATCCTACTCCGCCAACATCAAGTATTGAAGATCAGTGGCAGCATTGCCAAAAAGCCATCAGAGATGCCGCCTATGATGTGCTGGGTTTCAATCCGCCACCACAACGAAACCCCTGGTTTGACAACGAGTGTCGGCAGGCGAATGCAGCCAAGCAAGAAGCATACAAAGCGGCACTGCAAAGAAGGACAAGAGCTGCTCGGGAGCTCTACGAACAGAAGAGGAGAGACGAACACCGGCTTCTCAGGAGAAAAAAGAAGGAGCATGAGAAGCGCGCGATCGGCAAACTAGAGGGATATTACTGCAGGAATGAGGTAAGGAAGTTTTACCAAAGGGTAAAGTTAACCAGTCAAGGTTATAAAGTCCGAACCGAAGCCTGTAAGGATGATCAAGGGAACATCGTAGTAGAGTCACAGTCGATGCTGAGGATATGGAGAAACCATTTCTGCAGACTGTATAACAGCGACGAAGAACCAAATTCCGCTGTCAGGCAGAACGAACCGAAGACAATTCCGTCCACCCGACCCAGATGAAGTGAGGATTGCCATATCCAAACTAAAATCCAACAAGGCTGCGGGAGCTGACGGCCTACCCGCCGAGCTTTTTAAGGCCGCAGGCGATGATTTGATAAGGAGCATGTACCATCTCATCAGTAAAATATGTCGGAGGAAAACATGCCCGATGAATGGAACCTCAGCATAGTCTGCCCGATCCATAAAAAAGGAGACCCTTTGAACTGCGCCAACTACAGAGGCATCAGTCTCCTAAGTATCGCATATAAAATATTATCTGCCGTACTGTGTGAACGCCTAAAACTATTCGTCAACAACCTGGTCGGTCCATACCAGTGTGGCTTTAGGCCAGGAAAATCCACCATCGACTGGGAATCCACCATCCTGGGAAAACCCAGGAGCAACAAATCGATACCCACCACCTTTTTATCGATTTTAAGGCCGCGTATGATAGCATTTATAGAGTCGAGCTATACAGAGCAATGTCTAGTTTTGGCATTCCTACCAAACTCGTCCGTTTGTGTAGGATGACGATGGAGAATGCACCCTGCTCCATCAAGGTCGGTAAAGACCTAACCGAGACCTTTGATGTCAAAAAAAGATTCAGACAAGGCGACGCGCTGTCATGCGACTTTTTCAACATCGTTCTTGAAAGAATAGTTCAAAACTCGAACGCCAACACCAGAGGAACAATCTTTCAGAAGTCCGTCCAACTACTCGCATATGCCGACGATATTGACATTATCGGAAGAACGCAGCGTGATGTCAATGGCGCTTTTGTGGGTATTGCAACGGAGGCCGCGAAGATGGGTTTAGCGGTAAACGAGGGTAAGACCAAGTATATGCTGCCAACGAGAAAGAACATCCAACACCGACGTCTCGGTCAGAACGTCACAGCAGACAGATATAACTTTGAGGTAGTCAAAAACGTTGTCTACCTAGGCACCGCTATCAATTCAGACAACGACACCAGCGCTGAAATCAAACGAAGAATAACTCTTGCCAATCGCTGCTTCTTTGGGCTAAGAAAGCAATTGGTAAACAAAGCCCTCTCTCGAACAACCAAGCTAACGCTTTACAAGACCTTAATCGTCCCAGTCCTGCTATATGGCGCGGAGGCATGGACTTTATCAAAAGCGGATGAAGCTGCTCTTGGTTGCTTCGAACTATACAGGCTGTTTAGCGACATCGACTTAGCCAGAAGAGTGAAGATCCAACGATTGAGGTGGCTAGGTCATGTAGAGCGGATGGAAACCAATGCTCCGGCCCGAAAAGTCTTCGAATCCACCCCCGAGGGACGGCGCAGTAGAGGAAGACCGCGACTCAGGTGGCGCACGCAAGTGGAAAGGGACCTCAACCAACTATGCGTGCGAAACTGGAGACAGCTAGCTAAAGATCGAGCTGGCTGGAGACGCTTGTTGGTTGAGGCACAGGTCCACCTCGGACTGTAGCGCCACCTTAAGTAAGTAAGTAATGCGTAACTTTTGTTCGTAAAAGTTGTTCACCGTCATTTTATCTGTTTCAAGCGCAAAAACAGACGAATATTGACTGCATAGATGTAGTAATTTCGAAAGGAAATTAACAGGTGTTCGATTTTTTAAAATATCGAGTACCTTTTGATTTCTCTTTAAGCAACAACGACGCCATCACTTAATTCTTGTGAATCGATGAACAAGGGTCTAGAGTGATTTTCTATGTGGAAACAACGATATGCCTCACATCTAGCGGGAATAACAAAAATATTCTTTGATGGGCCTGAATGAAGGGGCACTTCAAAGTGTTTGTTTTGCACTGAGAATGAAAGATTCATGTGGTTATTATTTATGCTACATTTATATGCTTTAAGAAAAACATTACCTAAAGTACCATCTGATGGCTCGTTTAAATTATTGTCAACGACGTCGAAGTGTTGTGCTATATTAAAACGATATCCCAGTAGGGAGCTATTAATAAAACCAATGGTAAGAACAGAATGTTATGTTAATCTTTTTCTTGAAATCGATTTTGCAATTAATTTTCAGAGAAGAATATTTAAGAAATGATATATCGGCCTGCGTTTCTATTAAACAAGTGCAAGGGCCTTTTGCGTCACTACACGTCAACTCAACAAAATCGGAGTAATTTAGATTGAAGGTGTAAATACAACTATGCACTGCCCTATTTAATTGTTTGTATCCCCCAGTTGACGCTCCTGGGGTGCACTCAAGCTTGAGCAGCGGCTTGCCTGCAGCAAGTGGTGTGCTGCATGGCCCTGCCCCTAAAATTATTTGTTCGGTTGGATCTATAATTATTATAATTATGATTGATATATCCCTGTTGCCCGTTGTTATTGCGTGTATTATTGACACATCCATTCGGATTTTGATAATTTCCCTTGCGGTTGTAGTTTGAACGATATGTCAAACTAATAGACTTCATAAGATTTGAAGTGGTATTTATCCGACACAACTCAGTAGTTTTCTCAATTGCCATTTCCTGTGTCTTTTCTAAAGGCAAACCTTCAAAAACTAAGGCTATTTGAAAGGCTTCAGCTAACTCTTCAACCTGGTAAGAAAAATCTTGCATATTGCTTATATTAACTTTTAAAGCCAACATTCTACCTGCAACAACTTTCGAGGAATCCGGTCTAATGAATTTCTTTAAAGAAGCTTTGATGAAGTCTATAGATGTAAGGGCGAGCGGATTGCCTTAAAAGTTTTTATTTATTGTTTGTGCTGCATGGCGAAGCAATTCAATATTCGAAATTTCGTTTGCCATGTTTCTTTTTGCTACGTACTCGTTTTCGGATAAATCGTCACTAGTAACTTTTTACCGTCTTAAGGAATCCAAACTTCATATCCGGTTCTACCGAAACAGCGAGCTAATTTTTCCTTAACATCTAATAGCTTTCTACGAACAAATATGATGTCACTTTCAGACCAATTCTTAACGCCTATCGTACAAATTTCTATCAAAACGTTGTATGATTTTATCAATTTTTCCTCGTATTCTTGAAGTTTTTCCGTATTTTTAGGAATATCACGGTGGAAGGGAATTAGTTTAACTACTTTGTGCCTCTAAGGCTTCCTTGAAATCTTCAATGTCAGAACTTGACATTTGTAAATGTTAATATCTCTATATCATACATCTATTTCTAACTATTAATACACTACATACGCCCGCAGCAGCCCTGGTGTCATCAGGTGTCGTTTAAAGCTCCAGGTGTCCTCCGCTCGTTCTTCGGCGTTCCAGTTGTCTACACATATACGATTCATACGATTATTGTTTATAAAGTTTTTCACGGTTTATACGAGGATTGCCGGCTCGGGTTCCCGTAATTGGTTTATATATGAGATCCTTCTAGTATACTTTTTTTTAGCGAATTACGATAGGCTTTATAAAGTTTCAGTAAAAACGTAAGAACCAGCGAGATGATAATGGCTCGTAGTAACCACAACATTTCTTCATTATGTACTTGTACCGAGTCCGTAATCTTTATACTGTTGTTTATCACTCCCGTGTGAGATTCTTTTATTTGTTTACCACCTAATGTATGTAGTATTATTCCTGTTCGAAATCACTTTTTCCCGACTTACTTCGATCTTTAAATTTGTTAACTGAAAGTTATTTGCACAAGGAATTTTCTCCTCTCACTTTTAAATCGAAACGCATGATAGTCAAATTAAACTGAAACTATTTTATTGTGTAATTGAGATTAATTAATAATTCGCGAGGAGTCACGGTCGCCATGTACTGCTTTTCATAGTTGAATCGCTTTATTGAAATACTATGAACTTGATACAAAATATTTTTCATACAGAATTATGCTTACTTGACTAATTCCATCGACTTACAATTTGGTAGCGCGCATGTAGACACACACTTGCTGCGCTTGCACATTATGCTACTGTGGGTAAAGCGTGTTAAGGCAGGTATGCGCTGCAATTGCATATTACATACACTACACGCCAACTTCGTACAGTTCTTGATCAATGGTTCGATCATTCACGTCATCAATCTGATTTGCCGTAGCTTTACTCACCAACCAAATTAAGATGTGTGCATGAGGTAGACTCCTTTTCTACCACTCGACAAAATACATCCGACACTAGACCTCTCCAAGTACTTTTTGTTTAACGAAGTCCATAAGGATTTTTAATTTCAATTTGAACACTCGTGCTGTGATATCATGCCGATTGGCCAGCGAATCATAAGTCTGTATGCATAACAATTCATCGCACTGACTGTTTTTATTTAGCTGCAATCAATAAAAATTAAATATAGGGTAGTTAAAAACCAATTCTAATTCAAAATATGGCTAAAAATATTGCCAAAAATAGTATACCAGTCGTGGAATTCCCCATTTTCAAATTGAAATGATATCCATCTTCACCTTCCTAAAAAATAATTGGAACTTATAAGGCATCGTAACAACGATGAGTTTCAGACACGTTGTAAAGTTGCTGATTTCTACGATGTAGCACAATATCACTCCTACTGAATTCTTGCCCAACGATTACTACTGCCGCTTCATCTACAATCGGAGAATTAAATTATCCTGGATGCATTCCATGGAGTATTTTATCGGCTCGAATAATAATCATATGACTATCCGACGGCATTCGTTCAAGTAAAGTTTGAAATAATCGAACTAGTATCGAATTGGTTCACAGAAATGCACACAAATTACCTTAAACGTCGTAAATCCACCTCTCGATGTATTTGTAGCACCAAATGAAGTCATTTGGGATCATGAATAATAAAACTGGATCTTCGACAAAAAATATTTCGATTCCGATGATTCCATCGCAAGCGAACTACAGGCTTCAAAGGTTTGGGGCGCGTATTCAATGTAAGCAATTTCACTTTCCCATTTGCACAGCACATTCCCGGTGTTTCTGCCGAGAATTTCAATGATGCAATATTCACAGACTTGGTCCATTCCATCCCTGGTACCAATCGAAACTGATCGCTGCGAACTATAATCGATTGTACTGCAGTAATTAAATGCAGCAAGTTCAAGGTTTCCAATGAAACGATTTTGGCGATTTTCACTCTCACTTTCAGGATTTGAACGCCTAGAACGTGATCTTGCTATACACTCACGTGTACTATTAAATCCAACGTCAAGCTCCTCTTCACTTTCTGTCACTCTCACAGCCGCTTTGCGTCTAATATCGCATATATTTTCTTTCAAACGTTTGGAACAAACATATTGGAAATCAAATTAAATGATTCAGACTTCACAAAAACGCTAGAATTTCACTAGAAACCAGACGAAGACATCCTCAGCTTCAACTTTGATGATCTTCCAGCGCAAAAAAGAAACATTCTATCAGTTTCTTCCCTTCTCTTTGATCATGTTGGACTATTATATCCATAGTGACTGAAGCTAAAATTTTGCTACAGAAGTTATGGATTGCAAAATCAGATGGGGTGATTTGGTTCCATTGCGCCGTGATACCACTTGGCAAAACTTCAAGGTAAATTTGACACAACTTCAGAATATAAAAATGCCGCGATTTGTAGAGAAAAACTCCAACGCAAAGATCGAAGTTCATGAGTTCACCGACGCTTCTATGAAAACACATGGCTGCTGCATTTATAAACGCAGCCGAACCGAGTCAGGTACCAAGTCGACGTAGAGCAAGCCATATTTTGGACAGATTCCGAAATAACTCTACACTGGATTAGAACTCACCCTTCAAACCCGACAACATTTTAGCAAATAGTGTGCCAGAAATTCAAGAGCGGACACAAAAGGTATCATGGTGTCATGTCACAACAAAATAAAAACCAACGTACATTGTATCTAGAGGTTGCAACGGGGATGAATTAAAAAAAGAAGCGAAACGTTCGAATCGACGCCATCGGTTAAAGAGTTAAAGTTGGCATTTCTAAAACTTATAGAAATTCTTCAACATCACAAGTTCTCCTAGGAAACCGGAAAACTAAAACGAAATCCCTAAAACGAAATCCCACATGCACCGAATATTCAGAAACTCAATCCGTTCATGCATGATTGCAAAGATGGATAATTCATATTCTCGCTCCTTCGAGTTCGCGGACGCCAGCTCCTGGTACGATTGGGTACGATGCAAAATTTCCACTACTACCTTCTAAAAATACGAACTTCATCAAGACGTTTTTGCGGTATTTGCACAGGAAAAATTGCCATGCTGTTCCCAAAGCTCTGGTAGCGCTGCCTCGAGAAAGGTTGTGGCTAATTAATGCCTAAGAAGCATGCCGAAGAATTGTGCAAAATTGTGTACACATCTTTGGGTACAGGTCGAAAATGCTGAAACAAATCATGGGTCAAGCGGCCATGAATTCCGCAAAGGGACTACTACATGGGACCGTAGGAAACGCACTCCCAGCTAGCGAGGAACTATTCACGATTCTGGTCGAGGTCGATGCAGTTCTAAATTCAAGGCCCATCGCACAATTCAGCGTGGATCCCGACCTCTGTCTCAGTTCAGGCAGAAGTGGTCAAGGGACTACCTATCGAACCTGCAAGGTCGCAGCAATTGGGTACAGGAGCAACTTAACCTCGTCGCCGAAAAGGTCGTCGTCGTCCACGAAGACAATAGTCCACCGCAACAGTGGAAAATAGGACGAATGGATAATCTCTTCAAAGCATTTGCTTAAACCCCTTAAGAAGCTTATGGAACTGTAAATGAGAAAATTAACACCACGAACAATGCAATTAAATAATATATAATACAATTAAATATGAACAGTTTCAGAACATACATAAAACGTAGAATGAACTAGAACGTGAACGTTGAATAAGTGTTTCAAGATGGGAATGATTTTTCCACGTTTCCACAGAGTAGAAAAATATCCGATTTGTATACATTTGTTAAAGATATAATGAAAAAGTTTTATTACTGGTTTTGGGATATATTTTAAGAAATTTATTTAGCTTGGAAAGAATATCCTGGAATTAATCTTTAACTGCCTGGTGGCATTACAATTAATAACTATATCCTTGCATGCAGCTTTTCGCAGTTTGCGAGCAACTACTGGTACTGGGACCTATGAGGTCGCTTGCTTTGAAATCCATTCAACTTGCTTTTAAAGAAACATACACCGGGACCCCATTTTCTCCAGCTCTATTCGCTATGTGACGTTTTCTTGCCTCAGATTATTTATTTCGGCGCTGATCCCCTCAAGTCAGATTTAGTTTTTCGTTGTGCCATAGAGTTAAACATAATTATTTGCAGATTAGTTATGGACATATTACCACAACCGCAACTTCTTCACCAACTGACAAATTATGTCGATGTTTGCGCAACTGCTCACTTGGGTACCGTAATCTGTTGTGTGGTTTTATTATTTTGAACTGTTTTTGCTTGGTGTCTGCTGCATAGACATTTCCCCAGATCTTCTCGCCTTTTAATTTTATTTAATGTGAATTATTCAGCCTGAAAACTGACTCACCGTTGTTTTTTTTTTTGCCAGACAGTTTTTTTTACTTGATAATTATATTTGTACACTGATATTATTTAATAGTTGGAGCTTCAACAGTGGCTGGTGCTTACATCGGGTTGTACAAGTCCGTGTGCACGTGGTGGTCCTTTTGGGATGGGGTGGTGATGTGTTAGCCGAATGAGCATCGATGGTGATTGCTATCACTGCTCTCGTAGAATCCATGTAGCTTGTTTTTCGACGTCGTTGGAAAGTTCTTCTCATTTAGCGTTGAGTTAGCGTTGTCCGGTGATTGTGTTTTTCAGGTTCCTGATTTGCTCGTTAGGATGGTTGTTGATGTTTAGTAGCTCTTTTCTGAACAATGTCACCGTGTACTGTTGAACGGGAATGATACGTGCTTGGTCGTAAAGCCTATTGTTGCTGTGGTGCCTTTGACGGTCACTGTCGAAGGTCAGTCCGGTACATATACGCAGTATTTTTCTTTCGAAAATTGCGAGCTTCGTCATACTGGTCTTAGAGATGGTGTGCCATATTGGGAAGCCGTACGTTAAGATCGGCCGTATATGCTACTTGTATAACAGCAGTTTTGTCCTTTGGCTTAATCCATTTTGCCTGCGCATCAAGGGATAGATGCGATGGAAGCCTAGGTTGGCCTTGTTAAGGGTCAGTTTCGAATGACTGTTGAACTTCAACCTTTCCTTGAAGTTAACGCCAGCATACTTGACGTTTTCGTGTGTTGATATTTCTGTAACGTTGGGGAGCACTACCTTTATGCTTCGACATTTGGCTGATGATTTGCCTCCACTTCTGGATGGCCTTCTTAAGCACATAAGTACCGATTTCCCAGCATTGATACGAATACCCCATTTGGTATAGTAGTCAAATTTCTTCGCTGTTTGGATTTCTACACTTTCTGTGATAACGTCGAGCTGGCATAAGTCAGCAAGTCATCTGCAAATAGACAGCATTTTACTGTGTCAGTTGGATGTGCTTGATCTGCCGTGTAGATGTTGAAAAGCCACGGTCCCAGCTTTGATCCTTGTGCTACTCCCGCCTTGGTGCTCCGCTGTGTTGACTTGCTGTCTTCAACTGAGACGTAGAATCTTCTGGAATGCAGAAAGCTATAAATTATTCTGATGAGGTTGGAGGGGAATTGCATCTGGTTCAGCTTGTAGATGAATCCAAACCGTATCGAAAGCCTTTTTCTACGTCCAGGAAGCAGGCGACGGTGACCTCGTGATGGTTCAGTGCAGCTATAACATTTTAGGAACAGACTGTATGACAATGAGTGTGAGTGAGTGAGTGATTCTGACTGTACTGTTCAATGAGTTAACATTGTATCCGATTATGCGCAGTCGCCCTAGCCACGTATCTGGAAGATGAACGTGGCTAGGGCCACGGACTTTTCAGTCTCGCTCGGATTCCTATAGCCGGATGGTATAGCACTGCGAGCTTTGCCTATTAATGTCGTAAGGTTAGCACCGACCACTCGTTGTACTTCATCGTTGAGGTTGCTGTTGTTTTCCCACATTTGTCGTGGGGGTTTTGACTTCTACAATCCGTTGTTGTAGCACAGCTGTGGCCTTTTTACTGGTAGTTTGGGTGATGTATTTAGTTTCGCTACTGTTGCGAAACTCACCATTGGCCGGGTCAGTGTGCAGGCTGACTTGACTGCGAACTCTTGATGGGATTTCTTTGCCGCTACAGCCTTAGTTTTTTGTGCTACCTGTTCTTTATAAAGGGAACACCCTTTGTAGCTGGCTGGATATCCGTGCTTCTTGCGGTTAGCACAAAATAACTCGGATTTTGTGCTGTCTTTCCTCGGGCATTCCCCTGGTTGGCGCTTTGCGTCGCAGTTCACGCATACATATTGCATCCCAGAGTTGGGTGCAATATGCCCAAATCGCTGGCAGTTCGTGCATTGCACTATGTCCTTTGTTTTCAAGTGTTCCCAGTGGATATCCTGGACTAGCAGCAATGTCTTCCTAGACACTTCATTAAATGGCATCGATTTTTCTATTTCAACCACATGTCAGTTGAACTTGGCGTCCTTGGATGTCGAGGACTTGAAGGCAGATACCTTGATGGCTGGTGTTCCCTCGTTTTTCAATTCCTCTAGGATTTCTTCCTCTGTGTGGGAAGAGTGTACCATCTTAATTACCATGTGACCTTACGCTCTCACTCCCTCTCTCTCACCTGATCCGTCTAATATGTGTCAGCATGTTATATTGCCTTTCTCATTTAAGAAATCTCCAGGATATATGAATGAAAAGAGTCAAGACTAATTCACCACTTTTTGGTTAAGGGTTAGAATATACCCAAGGTAGGCATTCCTGTCGTAAGAGTCGACTAAAAATCCACCCTTCGTCTATGGGTTTAAAATATACGATATTTTTACGTATACATAAAACGTTCAACTGACAAAACATGTAGATTAATCCACTATCTTCGGAGACAGGCTCTATGGATTCTAGGAGCATTTAATAAAGAGAGTTGCCATTGCAGCAATAATTTAAGTACTAATAATGGTTATGTTAAATAGATTAGGTTCTTGTCAAAAATAGAACAATTTAATGCCATCGCACAATTAAGTACTTAGTTTTTGTACAATCACAAATAATTTAAATATTATAATATGGAATACAGCAAAAGTAGCCGACTGTGTACACTTCTTTATTACTAAAGCGGTAAGTACAAACTTCTTGAAAGCAGAAGAAAGCATCTTTCATCCAATTACTCACCTATAATATCGATCATAAGCGATAAATTAAGGAAAGTGGAAGGTGCGCCAAGATTGGCGGATAACAAAACTGACTGGGAAAGTTTTAGACATGACTGTGAAGAAAATATCTTTCTAAATGGGTATTTAAAACTCGCTTACAATCAGAACTAGAACTAGAGAAGTTTATTAGTAACATCCAGAAAACCGCTTGGAACAATATTCTAACAGCTAAGTGCAATGAAATAAATCTTTCGCCAGAAATAAAAGAACTTGTTCTCCAAAAAAGGAAAGCACGAACGAAATCTCAACAGTCTCGCGCCCCACAACTTACAAAGTACTTAATTCGTCTATGTATCCAACTAAAAAACCTTTACACAATTTTAGAAACCATTATCGGAGAGAAATGGCTCATACCTGACCATCAATTTTCTAGCAGACTATTCGACAATTGACCAGGTATACAAAATAACAAATGTAATTAAATGAGTTTTAGAAAAGAAAAAGTTCAGCTCTCCGCCTTACTTGTCGTCTCCCAAGCCGTCGACAAAGTCTGGTATGAAGGCCTAAAATACAACCTAAGCAGGCTTCTGCTGAGAAGTTTATGTAAGATCTTAGAATCCTACCTTGATAATAGGAGATTCAGAGTTATACGTTATACGTTATAGAAACGTTGCAAAAATTAAAGCAAGCGAGTGGGCAAAGGTCGAAAAAGGTGCTCGAAAAAATCATGCACCAAGATTGAAACGTCCCTATGCAACCATACTACATCGATCAGCCCGTCTTAAGGTACGAAGAAAATATCAACGAAAATTTAAAATTATAACTGCAAAGCTCAAAGCGCCTCAGAGATCACATTTACACTAAGCAATCGGAGAACTACACGAACATATTCATGCCGTAACAACTGACGAACTCGCCGCTTTAATCGCTAGGGTAGAAGACCGAAAAGTTCCTGGTCCAGACTGCACACCGAATTGAGCTTTAAAAATAGCAATGAACGCCCGCCTAGACGTTTTCCTTATCATGTATAATGTATGCTTAAGCGAGGGAATATTTTGGGAACAATTGGAACTCCAACGGTTGATAGTATTACCGAAAGGAAATAAACCAGCGGAGGAGCCCTCATCTTATCGGCCCCTTTAACTCTGGGTTTGCATCAAAGGAAGTAACCGCGGATTTATATAGTAGTTTCAAAATAAAGTTATAAGAGCTTTCACAATCTCCCTCGTATCTCAGAACTAATGAAATACAAAAAAACCTAGGAATTATTACCGTCGACGAAGAAATAACAAACTCCTCCCCAGAAACTGAGTATCCGATTTCTTGGTCATTGTAACATTCTCCAAACTTTGGACATGAGACGCTTAGTGCGACTCCAACGACCAACAGCGTAAATCTACCTGCAATACGCGAAAACATGTTGAAAGAACACAAACAAAAAGGGAAGAGTACTTTAAGTCTGACACTATTATGTGTAGACGGGTCACATAGTGTTACATAGTGCCTTTGGCTTTGATCAAGCTACAATTTTCCTTGCAAAATAATTCTGACGAGTTAGAAAAATATCTTAATGGTCGCTATATTAGCACTTCCGAAGACATTCATGTACGCTTCCCATCTGTAGTTCATCTAGCGGTCCACCTGCAAACCGAACCAATAATGTACTCCAACAACGAAAACCTTCAAGATAAGGTTCCGTTTATAAAGCTCTCCTGATCCGATAATATTGCCAAGCCAATTCTATATCATTTAGTGCCCAAATATTATACCTTGGACAGAAATACTTGTTCCACACTATGATGGATTTTCTGACATAAGAATAGATGCTGTCCTAGGTTTAATATATTTTACCCCTTTCCAAAATGTTAGAAAGGTTAATAGCGTTTCGAAGAGATCTCTTTCAGCGTGATTGCTAGCGAATTACAGTCGGTTACTATTTTAAAATGTCTACATTGGAGATACATCATAAACCGACTGAACGCATTTATTATTGCCAACGTCTCGAGTTCGAAGTGATGTGATGTTTCCCGGAAACATAAACTCACGGACCGGATGTTTTGGATTTAGTCTAAAACAACATAGTGATAACCCAAATAATGTATTTGATAGACGAGTTGAATGCCAATAAGTGTCATTTTCTGAAATCTGAAGTTGAATATTTAGGTCGTTTGATAACAAGCAGCGGAATAAAAACAGATCCCCCTAAATATAAAACGATAGAAAATTATCCAACACCAAATCAATTCGATTTTCAAATTTTTGTAAACGCGGTTTTTCAATATTTGGCTTCACCAAAAAGAAATTGGCGTTTCGTTCCTTTTTTGACAGACACTGAAGACTTCTTTATATACTCTAAATTTCTTTTGTAAGTTCAGTTGTGTTCTTATAGTATTGGCGAGCAAGCTCTTTGAGCTCCTTTTTTTTTGTGATTTTCTATGTGAATAAAATATAGTTAAAATTGCACTGGCTTCTGTTTTTACATTTCCTACTTTTTTAACACTTGTCCGCGTGTATAATTTCTTATACAATAGGTTTGTACCAAACTTTGCAGAAATTGCGAAAAGTCTTTTAAAAAAGAAATCACCATTCATTTGGTTGAACGAATGCGTGACAGCATTCACAGATTTAAAGCAAAAATTAATCAAGCCTCCAATTTTTTAGTATCCAAATGTCGGCAAACCGTTTACACTTACAGCCGATACATCGGATGCAGTGCTCGCCCAAAGTGAAATGGGTCATGATTTACCAATACCATAAGCAAACAAATATTTACAAAAACATGACAAACAAACCAGTCGTAGAGAAGGAACTGTTAGCTATTCATTTGGGAATATATTTTTATGAGCCATATTTGTATGGATGAACATTTTGAGTAGTAACAGACCACAGACTACTAGTTTCACTATTTCAACATAAGAATCTATCATCAAAGATGACGAGAACTCTTTTAGACTTATCAGACTACGACTTTGAGATAATTTATAATGCAGGAAAAATTAATTTAAATGCCGATGCACTCTCAAGAATAAAAATTGAGAGTGCCATTTTAAAATGCATGATGGAAAATAGTAGTCATGCAGAATACGACTAATGATGTTGAGATCATGACACAAAAAATTGCCCATAAAAAAAGGAGAGCTACACATCTCTATTGCAGACTGATCACCTTCACATGTGGGATTGTACGTCCATTACTGAAGTCAGAAATATGAAGAAATTAAAATTTGAATTAACGAGTTTGTAATAAAAGAAATAATAGTACTACTGAACTTAAAGGAAATGAAGTTATTGTAAGAAACACGTTTCGACTCTGGAGAAGCTAGTATCAGAATTGGAAAGGGTTCCCGTTGAAGGAGTAGCGCCAAGTAAAGGAGATATGATATTTGAATATATAGCAAAAGAACAATTTGAAGATTGTGCAAAATCAAAGAACAGTGCAACGTATTATAACGTTGCAACGAAATGTAAATACGTAAATGAATTAAAAATTAGACATAATATCATTAATAATGTTAAGAATAAAAGAAATTTATAATACGAGAAAAGTGCAAATAGTTCGAAATTTATAATTGCAGATTTTGGGTTTCTTAAATTAGAAAGTAAGAACAAAGTAAGTCCTAATCCCGGCCCATACAAAATAATCGAAATATTGAATCATGGACATGCTGACATGGGTGCCAATTGTCGAGTGCCCTGTAATGACGCCGGTGAGCGTCCTGAGTGAAGATCTGCTGAGTTTAATCAGATTGAGTGATCGTTTGGTATTATGCGATGGCCATATTTCCTTTGTTTTAAGACATGTGGTACCTTCTAGCCATTTACGATTAGTGATGTTGGTTTTGTGTATTTTTAGCAGATGGTAGGCTGCTGCGATTGGCATGGAAGGTGAAACACCTCCTATTGTTTGGGTGAAGGATGTGCAACACCTAGCGAGTTCGTCGGTTTGCAACTGCCCGGTATGTCACAGTGTCCCGGCACCCACATGAGGTGTATGTTAAAATGCTCAGCCATCTCGTTAAGAGACAGCCTGCAATTAAGGGATGTTTTCGAATGAAACATGACATTGTCCAGGGACTGGATTGAAGTCTGACTGTCCGAACAGATAGTGATATCTCTTTTGGATATTACGCTGTTCTTGAACCAGGACAACGCCTTATTTATCGCTTGGGGTAGTAGGCGGTCGGTGTCGTTGGGGAGAAAGTTGAATTGGTTTAGAATGGTTGAGTGGCCGCAGGAGAGTTAAGACCACAATCTGAGCATTTTGAGTCTCAGGGCTGTGCTGGCTGCCACCTGTTTACTGAAAGTTGCTCCAGTAGTGGAAGATGGAGGAGTATATTGAGTGCATCCGCCGGAGTGCTCTTCAGGGCCCCGGTAATACACATGGAGGCCAGTCTTTGCAACCGATTGAGTAGCGTGCAGTTGACAGCAGTGTTTAGAGCTTCCACCAAACTGAGATTCCAAACAGAGGTGTCGGTATGACAATTGAGATGAATCCAATGGGTGCTGCGTGGTTGTAATCCGCATTTGCAGCCTATGGATTTTTACAGCTGAACAGTATAGAAAAAGCCTTCTTGACCCTCTCCGGGATATTGAGTTTCCAGCTTAGCTTATTGTCGATGATGAGACCCTAAAATTTCGCTCTGGCGGTTGGTTGCAAAGTGATGCAGCACAGCCAGGTGGTCAAGCTGAGGGATTTTGTACCTTCTGGTGAATAGTACGAGATCTGTGTTTTGGGTGTTAAGACTGAGGCCGCATGTTTGTCTCTGTTTCTCTCTTATTGAGGGCATTCTGCATTATGTCTCTTAAGGTAGAGACAAATTCGACAGTTGTAGCTATGGTAACATCATCCGCATATGTAATAACCTTACATCCAGCCCCTTCCGGTATTAGTAGCAACTTATACGTCCCAAATAAGGGGTGAGAGTACACCATTTTGCGGGGTTTCTCTATTAACTCCTCTGCGAATGGTAGCATCTCCCAGATAAGAGTGGATTACCCTACTGGTGAGAGGCTGATGGATGAAAGCCAATACAGATTGCCCTTATTGTAGGCATTCTGCGCTGGTGAGAGGAGAAAAGAAGAGAGACTGATAGGTCTAAGGTCCTTAGCTTTGACATGAGAACCAGCCCACGGTATAGTCCCATCAACGGCAGCTGTATTGGCACGAGGTCCTTCATTACAATTTCGTCATGTATGTAATCCCACATTCGACCCTCCTGACGGTTTCTTCGGCTCGAAGGAATCAGCCCACGGTATTACACATTTATAATGATACTAAATTTTTTGTTCATTAATTTGAAGAAAATCACGACGAATTCTTTTGTTGCCATCTTTCTTTGAGACAAGGATAACAGGAGAAGGAAATTCAGCACTTGGACGTATAATTCCATCTCCAATCTAAGCCCAGATTTGATCCCCGACAAACTTCTTATCTGATGGTGACATTCTCATTGGGTGGTTGTAGATAGGTGTGTCATCTTTCAAAGTTATCTTCATTTTCACTCCGGATTCAAAATTCTTTCTTTGCATACATCCGTTGGCTAATTCCTTGATACCTTGAGCATTTATAATCGATAAATGTTCAACATTGACCTGGGAAACCTACCTAGACTTCCAACAAAACAGCATAGTCTGGTGAATTCCTGTACAAGCTCATTAATTCGTGATGACGATTTTATCTCTGCCAACTGTGTTGAGCTATCCCCTAGCTTTACATGCTATGTGCAATCTTTATCGACTTCTTGTTTGTCTACAACTTCTTTTTTCATATGGATGTCTTCGCACCAACTTCCACCTTCTACTTGACGGGATTAGGCTTCAGCTGTAACACTAGCGAACTTCCATCTTCTTTGTCACTTTTGACTTCTCTTTTCATGCGGAAGTTTACGCCTCTTGCATCGACGTTACCTATGATCAACTTGAACATAATGTCTTTCTCCTCGACCACATGGAACTTGGCATCGAAGGTAATTTTAACGATTTTGAATTTCATCTCAAAGGAACAAAGTTCATGCGGTCACCTGTGTAATCACAAAAAGTTAATATACAAATGTAAATGTGTGTAGACTGGTGTTCGCTGACGTTGCATTATATTTTCAAATCTTTGAATCATTTTCGTGTTAATTATTATCTGATTGTTTAATTTGTTTTCAAAATCTGCTTCTTTTGAATTAAGGTATTCTATAATTTTATTTATTTAGATTTAGATTTTTTTTTTTAAGATTTTGTTCATTGTTTTCGAAACTGAAATTATTTATCTCTGTAAATTCTTTTGGATTATAGAATTCTACTTTGAGTGGTTGTTCTATTATTATATTCTCGGTTGTATACCTTTGTTGACTACTTCCACAATGCTTATTTTCGGTGTATCTCAAAAAGAAGTGACCGTTTTTAACGTCTACTGGAATTTTGACTATTTGTTTGGAGTTTGGTGGGATCAGTAGTTTTCTAGCAGTAAAATTTGGCTTGAATTTGAGCGGTATTTTAGTTTTGTGAGTAATTAAGGTATTGTTACTTAACCTTGAACATTTATAATCGATAAATGTTCAACATTGACCTGGGCAACCTACCTAGACTTCCAACAAAACAGCATAGTCTGGTGAATTCCTGTACAAGCTCATTAATTCGTGATGACGATTCTATCTCTGCCAACTGTGTTGAGCTATCCCCTAGCTTTACATGCTATGTGCAATCTTTATCGACCTCTTGTTTGTCTACAACTTCTTTTTTCATATGGATGTCTTCGCACCAACATCCACATTCTACTTGACGGGATTAGGCTTCAGCTGTAACACTAGCGAACTTCCATCTTCTTTGTCACTTTTGACTTTTCTTTTCATGCGGAAATTTACGCCTCTTGCATCGACGTTACCTATGATCAACTTGAACATAATGTCTTTCTCCTCGACCACATGGAACTTGGCATCGAAGGTAATTTTAACGATTTTGAATTTCATCTCAAAGGAACAAAGTTCATGCGGTCACCTGTGTAATCACAAAAAGTTAATATACAAATGTAAATGTGTGTAGACTGGTGTTCGCTGACGTTGCATTATATTTTCAAATCTTTGAATCATTTTCGTGTTAATTATTATCTGATTGTTAAATTTGTTTTCAAAATCTGCTTCTTTTGAATTAAGGTATTCTATAATTTTATTTATTTAGATTTAGATTTTTTTTTTAAGATTTTGTTCATTGTTTTCGAAACTGAAATTATTTATCTCTGTAAATTCTTTTGGATTATAGAATTCTACTTTGAGTGGTTGTTCTATTAGTATATTCTCGGTTGTATACCTTTGTTGACTACTTCCACAATGCTTATTTTCGGTGTATCTTAAAAAGAAGTGACCGTTTTTAACGTCTACTGGAATTTTGACTATTTGTTTGGAGTTTGGTGGGATCAGTAGTTTTCTAGCAGTAAAATTTGGCTTGAATTTGAGCGGTATTTTAGTTTTGTGAGTAATTAAGGTATTGTTACTTAACCTTGAGCATTTATAATCGATAAATGTTCAACATTGACCTGGGCAACCTACCTAGACTTCCAACAAAACAGCATAGTCTGGTGAATTCCTGTACAAGCTCATTAATTCGTGATGACGATTCTATCTCTGCCAACTGTGTTGAGCTATCCCCTAGCTTTACATGCTATGTGCAATCTTTATCGACCTCTTGTTTGTCTACAACTTCTTTTTTCATATGGATGTCTTCGCACCAACATCCACATTCTACTTGACGGGATTAGGCTTCAGCTGTAACACTAGCGAACTTCCATCTTCTTTGTCACTTTTGACTTTTCTTTTCATGCGGAAGTTTACGCCTCTTGCATCGACGTTACCTATGATCAACTTGCACATAATGTCTTTCTCCTCGACCACATGAAACTTGGCATCGAAGGTAATTTTAACGATTTTGAATTTCATCTCAAAGGAACAAAGTTCATGCGGTCACCTGTGTAATCACAAAAAGTTAATATACAAATGTAAATGTGTGTAGACTGGTGTCCGCTGACGTTGCATTATATTTTCAAATCTTTGAATCATTTTCGTGTTAATTATTATCTGATTGTTTAATTTGTTTTCAAAATCTGCTTCTTTTGAATTAAGGTATTCTATAATTTTATTTATTTAGATTTAGATTTTTTTTTTTTTAAGATTTTGTTCATTGTTTTCGAAATTGAAATTATTTATCTCTGTAAATTCTTTTGGATTATAGAATTCTACTTTGAGTGGTTGTTCTATTAGTATATTCTCGGTTGTATACCTTTGTTGACTACTTCCACAAAGCTTATTTTCGGTGTATCTTAAAAAGAAGTGACAGTTTTTAACGTCTACTGGAATTTTGACTATTTGTTTGGAGTTTGGTGGGATCAGTAGTTTTCTAGCAGTAAAATTTGGCTTGAATTTGAGCGGTATTTTAGTTTTGTGAGTTATTAAGGTATTGTTACTTAAATATGCTTTTGCTCCTAACTTTGATAGTATATCAACTCCTAGAAGACCGTCAATGTATTGATGGAACTTGAATACTAAGAATTTAAATACACCACGTTCTCTGAATTCAATGAAAGTTGAAATGGTAATTTCCTTGTCTCCTTGCCTTCCTTGTTTCTTCCAAAAGGAGAAGAAATTTGGATATAAGGTAGGGTAAAACCGTGTTTATTTACATGTAAGTATCCTGTTGGTTTCGAGAGCGAATTGGTGACAATTTTGTTCTTCAAATTCTTCCATTACTTGAAGTACTTCTTCATCTGACTCATCAAGATCATTAGGGTTTGTATTTTGTTCGCTATAATAACTGTCTAGAGACTGTTGATATGATCCATGTTGCAACATTTTTGTGTTCATGTTATTTACTTCTTCGATTGTATATCTTGTGTACGAGTTAGGATAACGCGGGTTCAAATTCGATTTGCTTGTAAAATTTGTTCTATTTGGGTAGTTGCATTGTATAGGACTTCTGTAATTTTGCTGGGAGTTTTGGAGTTGGGTTTGAGGAAATTTTTTAAAATTGGCGTGGGATTGTACTTCTTTATGAATTTTGGGGCTGATTGAGGTTGGTGGAAATTTTGAAATTGGCGTGGGTTTGTATTTGTAAAGGGATTTGAGAATGCTTGGGGCTGGGATCTTATGAATGGAGTATGATATGATCGGGTGTCTAGAAAACCTATCATTTTGGAATCTATTCATTGAATCTCTAGAATAAAATATGTTTTGTTCTTGGATACAGTAATTTAAAGCAACGAGCAGTGAGTCGAGTCTCATTGCTCTTACGACGGAACCGATGGGTTCCTTTAGGCCTGATAAAAATACATTCAAACAAATTTCAGAATACAGTTTATGCTTAGCTTGTATTACATTTTTATTGGTTTCGTGAATGCGTATATTATTCAACATTGTAGGTTGTATTTCGATTACTGATCCATAGAATTGTTCTACTGTTCTGTTGGCTTGACGAAGGAAAGGTCACGTATAAGAGACGTTTCCGTTCTTTGGTCGGAATAGTGAATAATTACGTTTTACTTAATTTCATTCCAATGTGAGGGAACATGTACGGCACATGTTCAACACTTCATTTGCTTGCCCTTCGATTTTATTTCTAATGGCTCGCAATAAAATGATTGAACCTTGCGTCGCGTCTAATGTTTTATTACATTTAAAATTTCTTCTACGTTATTTATAAATTCAGACAGTAACCTTGGGTTGCCATCAAATTTTGGCAAATCACGGATTTTGGTCCAGTAATATCAGAGATCATTGAGACAATTGGATTTCACGGATTGTGAAATAGACAAGGTGCGCTTCGATTGAAATCTATTTTTAACAGAATATCTTCTTCAATGATTTGAGGAGGACCTATTATTTATTCAATAGGTAGAGTGTCACTTCTTGATTTTTTAGTATATGGCATAAATGAACGTAGCTTCTTATGCATAAGAACAATTCGTTTTGGAAAATATATATTTTTGAAGATTATTCTTGGAGAATATATGATAATAAGGATGGATTTATGTGTAAATGATATTAAGTATTCAAAAACCTTGACTTACATTAATCCTGTGAGTAAAAGCACGGCTAAATGGTTCATGGTGGAAAATCCAAACAGCACGTTGATGATATTGGCAAGATGCAAGATGATGATGTATTTATTAATTCGATTCACTCTTCTGGTTTTGTTTAAATATGTATAGCTTTAAAAACAGGGTCTGTTTTGAGAGGTATGTACTGGGTTTTTAATTCATCTCAAATTTTGGGTTCTTTATATATTTTAGGCGATTTTATCACTTTTCTCAAAAATTATCCAGTTATATTGTCAGTTTTTGTCTTTAATTCTATTGCTTAGTTCTATACGTTAGTTGTATTGTTTAGTTTTTCGGTGCTTAGAGTTCAAAAACTCGCGGCAAGTGTGTCTCTACTACCGATTTTCCGTCGATATTAACGCATTTTGCGTGATATTCCGTCACTACTAGCGCCTTACGATAACACAATTTTACTTTTCGTGTAGATTTATGTTCTATTTTCCAGTACTCCGCCGAAAAATATTCCATTTATACATTTTAACGAAAAAGAAGTGCCGACACCGGTTTACCGACTACGCCATATATGAGTTCCGAGCGGACTCTTCTAAAAAAAAAACAACTTGTTTGAAAGACGTGTGACAATCAATTGAATTTTTGTTACATTTCAGCTTTTTCTTTTGCTGAGGTGACTGCATGAACTTAATTTAAAAAATCAAAAAGATTTAATATATAAATGTGAGTGTGTGTAGACTGGTATCCGCCGACGTTGCAGGTAATACTTACTCGCGCACAATGGATTAATAACACTCTTAAGTGTACGGGTTCAAGACACAGAACTGGGTGCTGGTGTAGAGGGAGAAAGAGAGAGGAGGTACCTGTGCACATTGGTTTTAAATATCTGCGGATTATATTCTGGGGGATATATTAGGCTGGGAAGAGCATTCCATATTTGTGTCGTGCGGCTGATGAACGAGTCTCGAAATTTAATTGAGCGGCCGAAAGTAGGCTTAAGGGTAGACTGATGAACTGAAATGGAGAGGAGGAATGCAGTTGGCAAGCTCACTTGAGCATCGATTGTTAAAATAGCGATGAAATACAGATAGAGACGAGACGGTACGTCGATGTTCGAGCGAGTCTACTGACTCTGCAATATTGTTGTCTTCTATAAGTTTCATCCCTCGCTTTTGGATTCTATCTAGTAGGTGCATGGTGGTGTGGGGGCATCAAACCAGATATGAGCGCTGTACTTAAGTTTGGGGCGTATATACGCCCTACAAATAAAAGCCAAATTAGAAGGGGTGAAGTGTTTCTTACATCGATGGAGCAAACCTAAATATTTCGCAGCATTTTTGGCGACCTCAAACATGTGATCGTTCCAACTAAGTGTTGTATTGATACACATACCAAGGATGTAAAGCTTTCCGGTTTCATGGATAATGGCTGATTAACATGGGTTCGCTTGAGTGATAGCAGACAGCAGTGAGTTTTTGAAGCATACCACTCGATTGTTCTTTCACAGATAATTATGCCGTCAAGATCGGAATTCAATGTGCTTAACATAAGCTGCCATTCGATGCCATTAATTGTACGGCCGAAGGGCGGGGTCGTGAGTCTTGGAATGAATATGAATAGCTGATGGTGTTGCCATCAGCGAAGGAATGGATTGGATTAGAAGTAGCAGACAAGAGATTATTTATAAAAATGAGAAAGGGTGTCGGAGACAGAACAGACCCTTGGGGAACACCAGCATTTATTTGGTGGATATCAGACTTGAACCCATCCAAAACAACTTGAGTGGAGCGGTTCGAAATGTAATTTATAATCCATTGAAGAAGAGAAACTGTATGAATGCAGAAGTGGATTTGTCCCTTGGTGAAATCAACGTTCTTTTACATTTGCACTCAAAGGAACGATGTCCATGGGCTGTGTTGGCATTGAACTTTGACACCTCCAGTTTTCGCCCATCCCCTGTTGTCGGATCTTCTCATACACCTTAATCTTCGTATAATACAACCTTGTTGACCTCGTCGTCCTTTATTTCATTAATGAAATATTGCACCAACAATTCCTCGTCGATGCTTAACGGCTTGACGATTTCAATCAGATGTTACAAATATTCGATTACGTAGCTGTCGGTGGACTTCTGCAGACTGGCATCATCACTGATGTAATAGAATAGTGGCATAAACCGTTAAGTTAAGTTCTCGCCAAATAATTACTCATAACGTGTGGTTTATTTGGAGTGGATTTGGATTGTGCGTGTGGATTTGGAGATTCAATAAAATGTTTTGCCGTACAATGTAAAATTGTTAAAAGTATAATTTGTTTTTTATTTGATTGAACTCTTTACCTCTATGTTGGTTTTATTTGTTGTGATTTGAATAATCATTTTACACCAATATTCCATTGAAATACTAAGATATTTCTAGTTGAATTTGCCATCTATGTATAACGTTCCATTACTGGAACAATAAGATCATATGCCAATGTAATTGTTCCTGAGTTGCTTATGAACGTATCTCATTTATATCGGTTTAAATTGACTGTTGAAGATGAAGACGTGTTAGGAGTGGACGTTTTTATAATACCCCCAGATAAAGATAAGAGTGATGACGAGTCTTCGAACATTGATAATTTGCCAAGAAATCAGCTTTAAGCTGAGGCGGAAATTAAAACCACCATCAGAAATCAAGATGAAATAAAGGTAACACATTTTATTTCAGGTGACTCTCTTGTAGATCAAAAAATCCTCCTCTCTTCTGGACATTACTGAAAAACCAGAAAAAGACCACCACCTACTCTACAGAAACTGTATAGCCCACTAAAAATTTTTTGAGCTATTTTTCGATGAGGAGGGTCCATCACAACTTCAGAGTTACAACAGCAGAAGTTAAATGACTTATTGGTATATTGTTGCTTTCAGGCTATAATACAGTAGCCAGATACCGCATGTATTTGCAGCAAAGCGATCGACTGCAATTTTCAGGGAGAAGAATCTGCTATGTCTAGAAATAGATTCCATGAGTTACTGCTTTAATGCACGAACTTTTTGGGACCTTCTCCATAAACGATGATTGGAATTTTACTCCGGAGATAAGAATATCAGAACTGCTGAGTCCAGTATCCATGCTTTGGTAAACATAACAAAAAGCGACACAAGAATTGATTCATGGTGAGCTTTATTAAGGGGCAAGCACCGGAAATACGCATTCAGAGTTAGTTGTTGCGGATTATGCCATAAAAATACTACTATGAAATGCGAAACATGTACCGTTGCATTACATAATAAATGGTCAATAGATTTTGACACTAGAATTTGTGAACATAAACTTCAAATATTAATCCTTGGTTTTGACATAAATTAATTTAAATTTTCTGGAGTTCTGCGTTGTCTTTTCTTGAAGTCATTTACTGAGAGTCATATTTTCCTACTGTTGCATTCATGGAAAGGTTTTTAAAACCAAAAATTAAGAACTCAGATGGTGTTTGGTGATTATTAATGTTTTTATAGTTTTATACATTTAAGCTGGCATAAGTCTTACTATATTTAAACGAGATCCTATATGCATGGGAATATATAGGTAAAGCTTGTAATTGCACCGTTTCTGAAATGTTATTGATACCCTGCTTGTCTTAGCTGCCGCTGGTAGTTCCGCTTCTTCGAACAGATCATCTTGGTTCTCTTCTTCTTCTTGCCTTTGTTCATATTGGAGCAATCTTGGACGCAAGTGAGGTTTAGGTTTTTTCCCTGTCGTTGCCAGTCCTAAGTCTTTCAATTCTTATTTCTTTAGCTTGCTACCCCTTTACAAAATGTTACTCCAATTTATAAATGTTCAATTCGAAATTTTCTCTATACTTTAAGGCTTACCACAATGGAATAAAATGAGGTTATATGGTATATAATATAATATGTTTAATTCAAACAACTTGAGTTAGACAACAAAGTAAAAAAAAATATTTGTATTTGACAACAAAATGCAATCAAAATTTAATGTATTGTTACGTATAGCAGTTGCATCTACGTAAAATTAATTAAATTTTACGCAAAAACGGGTACACAAATAGAGCATGTGTGTGACGGTCTCGAGTTCGTCGGGGTCAAACCCTTCACCGCAGCAAAGGCAAAAAGGGAGAGGCGGAAATAAGTTAATTAGCAGTAGCGTGTCCTCTAATGGATACCACTTGATTCCTAAGACCCTGATATGCTCGGGAGATGTCACAGGAAGAGAAAAGTTTGTTTTGTTGATCCACGTGTATGTCTTCTAATATTATCATCGCATTGCTTGCCCACTTTCTTAGGGTAATAGCAGAAGACCACTTATTTATGCACGCTTTATAAGAGCTTCATGCACAGTACCGGTCCCACCAAACAATTCATCGACATAAATATATCCTCTTCGTGGTCAATTCGGATTCGTCGATACATCTGTTCGACAGCTGCGGTAAATGTATATTTATGTATCCTCCACCTAATAACAATGTCCGTAATGTCAGTTTGTCTTTTAGGTTCCGTCATAGAATTTTCATACCACCTTGAGTGGTGGCCGAACTCGACTTCTTAAGCACGGCATGATGAGGCAAGAAAAAGTGTCGTGGTGTGTTGAGAATCGCATTGTTGTCACAATCAACTTCTTCCATGTGATTGTATTGTAAATACACTCTCATGCACTTACAATATTCCTCGTATAAATCTGAGTTCAAACGGAACCGGCTCTCTAGGTAAGAGGGTCGAAGCGCAGGCCTACCCCCTATGTGGGACGGCCGCGGGCATTGGTCATTTTCGAACTGCCGAATGCAGCCTCGATGCGTGAAGTGTAGTGAAAACCAAAAGGGAGGACTGTCCTTTAGTGAAAGTGGGAACAACTGACAAAAGTCACTTAAGCTGTCACTCTGCGGGAACGCGGGCATACCGCCAACTATCGGGGTTGCCCTATGTTCCAAGAGCGGAAAACAAAAATGGTTCTGCAGAAGCAGCCCCAGTGAAAAATCCACAGGGGGCAGCCATTACCGTCACACCTCAATTGAGGAGCACAGAAAAGCAGCAACTACCGAACGTAGTGCCGCAAGCCTCAGTGCCTAGAGCAAACGAACGAGCGCCCGAATGGAAAGCTTCCACTGAAAGGCGTATGGCTCGGTTACATGAGCAGCACGTCAAAAGTCCTAATGGCTGAGCAGACGGAAATTATTTTTAAGATCCTTGCAGTGAATGTCAATTCATTTAAAGGGGTGAACGATCAAAGTCCAGAGCTGATGCTGATTAGTGAAACCAAGCTAACTTAGAGAGGCAAATTGGAGCACAGTAATTACAATGTTATTAGAAGAGAACGGCCCAATTCCTGTGGTAAAGGCGGTGTTGCAATCCTCATTAAAAATAACATAAAACACAAAGTAGGGAATAGTAGTCAAGTACGAAGGTTGCATGAGTTGGAGGCCTGCATCGTGTCCATTTCGCTCCGCGGTGGAAGGAGTTGGGGAACAACTATATCAGAGCTGGATTCACTCTTTCAATGTCTAAGGCTAGACTCGGAGGAGAACTATTTCGCTTTGGCTGGGGACTTAATTGCCCGACGTGGATATTGAGTGAACATAGTTTCCAGTCCTGGAGAGGACCAGCTCTATAGCTGGTTTTGCTTTACTATTTAGCTTTATTATAGACTCGATTTGAAGGCAACAGAGATATCGTCGTTCCCTAGAAGCGGCTTTTATCTAGATCTCCTGCTGTTTTCGCAAGACTGCAGCTGACAGACACAAATTCACAAACGGTAAACTGTTTGAACACTTTCATGTATCTCAGTGACCATTGCGGACTCAGCGCCAAAATCAAGATCCCTAACAATATTGCGGAATTAGGAGAGTTGATTCAAACGTACAGGCGGTTTACCGACAGACGAGATGAGGAAATTAGTACACTGAAATCGCTCATTAAGAACATTCAAGCAATAATTGTCCAGAAATACATCCGAAATGATCCGGGCTGTTCCCGCAGTTAAACAAATTCTTTAGAAGCAATAAGCAAGGCGATCTTTCGTGTCTTAAGCTCGCCAGAACGAAGGACAATGAACAAATACTGACTACAGCAGGTATTGATCCAGATAACGCCGTACTCGACGTTAACTTCTGTGTGGTCGAGAAAAAGTGGACATACTTGTCGCGGTCTTTCAGGAACTGTACAAGGTGAACGAGAGTGTTCGCCCGAACCACGATCTGGGAAACCGCGTACTGGTTAACAACACGCTTCTTCGTGAAGATCTGCAACAATGGCGATTTGAGAACACTGGCTTTGTCGTGTTCGATGATGTTAACATGGCAGATAATGTCATCGCCGACGAAGGGGTTCTTCCCCCGTTCATACCGAAGACAGATCTTCAAGCGGTCTTCGAATCAATGGCAAAGAAAAAGTCAGTGGGAGTCGATGGGATCTCGAACATTGTGTAAAGACACATCCCCCTGAAAGTGGTCATTATGTACACGATCCTCTTTAACAATGCTCTGAATAATGCACATTATCCGGAGCATTGGAAAACTGCGATTATACAACCCACATCCAAGAGAGGAAAAGATTCTTCGAATCTGTGCAACATCCGGTCAATTAGTCTCCTGCCGGACATCAGCAAGATATTGGAGAAGGGTATAAACAGAGCTCTGATTAACTGGATTAAAGACAAAAATATTTAGGATAAACAATTCGGTTTCAAAGCTGGGCATAACACTATTCATGCCGCGTCGAAACTGTTGTCGGTTATCCAATGGAACACGAGCCAGAAACACTGGAGAGACCTGGAAAAGGCCTTTGACACCGTATGGTTAGAAGTTCTTGTTTACAAGCTCAACCGGCTGGGCATTAGCAACTCACTGCTGTACCTACTGTATAACATACAAAAACCTTAGAGTGAAAGGATCTAAAAAACCATTACCTTTACCTTTACTGTTTCCACTCATAGTATTAGTTTTATTGACAATGTAGTCAATACGGGATGCAAACGTAAGTCGAGACTCAAACATGACACCTAGATCATTCACAAGACTTACTCTCACTAGGGGAACGCTGTTGATATTGAAAGCAACAGTAATTGGATTGCTAATTGTATAACAGGAAAATGCTTGGAATTTAGAAACATTCAAAGAATTAGATTCGCACTATTGAACAAGTCTAATAAGATTATCTTGTAGCATCCTACAGTCGTATTCTGATAAGATTTCCCAATATATGTTTAGGTCATGAGCAAACATCAAGTAACGAGAGCTCTGGAATATAGAAGGAATTTCGTTGGCAAATAGACGAAAGAGCATAGTTCCCAAGTGGCTACCCTGTAGGACACCGGATGGGACTTCGATTCTATCCGACATATAATTATCTATCTTCACTATTTATACGCGACCAATTAAATATGATTTAATCCATCTTAAAAAAGATGAATGGAATCCTAGAAATAACAACTTTTGTAATAAGGTATTATGTTTCACCCTGTCAAAGCGCCTTGGCGAAGTCCGTAAAAATAACATCTGTTTGGGATTTATTAGAAAAATACTTAGTTATATGATTATCGAGAATGGTTAAGTTGGTTGTCGTAGAACACCCTGAAGCAAATCCATGTAGCAAAACAGATATTTTCTCTTTCACAAAGTAAAGAAGTTTTTTATATACTACTTTTTCAAATAATTTAGATTTCTTGTTCAGAACTTGTTTTAAAAATAAGGGAAAGAAAGGAAAATTTCCATGCATTGCAAGAAATTGATTTATTAGATAAAAATGTAAGTGGACCAACGATAGTTAGTGCACATTTTTTATAGAAAAATTGAGCTTCTTCATTTGCATCTATTTCTAGTAAAGCGGTTTCAATGTCTGTTGTACGTAGTGGAAGGAATACAATGTCCACGATTTCACTAAAGTGAGACAAATTATTACCATTCGCAGCATTATTAGAGCTTGAGCAGACAGACTGAAAGTACTTTGCAAACATATTACAAATAGTTGGTACATCTGCACTGTACCTAAATAACTCATACAGTTTGGAAAACCATTACCATTTGTATTACGTTTAGCATTGATATGACTCAAATAATGTTTGCTATCACTCGTAAGTTTCGATTCGGTAGATAAAACGAATTTTCTATCTAATGATTGATTTAGGAGGTCAAATTCCATCTGCTTATTGAAGTACAGGAACGTAAGACTCAATTGTCCTTATCATTCCTTTATAATTTATATACTTTTCTGTTTTTGGTTTTTCAATTTGCAGAGACTTATTAAACCAGATGGAATTCGAATTAATATCAACTTTTTTTATATGAACAATCAGATTGAATCCACGTTTTAAAATAAGAACAAAAGTCTCGTATGCTGATTTCTAATTTAGCGAATAAAGTATGTTCGGAGGAAAAAAACGCATTCATTGCATCAAATTTTGACTTTTTGAAATCATAAATAATAGTGTTACAAGAGCTTACTTTCAAGTAATTGTAAAAACAAATGTTAATACCAACCGCATTATGAAATTTGGAGTTTCTTAACAATGGGAATTCAGATCTTTCGACCCAATGTATTTCTAAAATCATTGGGGATATTATTAATTTGAACTAAATCAAAACGGCTAAAAAATGTATAACCAATATTTCTATATCCGTTTGAATATTAAACGGTATTGAGCTACAGTCCTTTCTCCGAATCTTTTACCCATCTGATGTTGCTCATATTAAAACCCCCAGCAAATAAAAAATTAAGAGAAGAATCAGTATTTTCAAGAATGAATTCAAAACTTTTTAAATGCAGTTCATATAACGACAGAGGACTATTAGGTGGAATATAGCTAGCCATGACAAAACGATATGTTTTATCAGCCAGCTTTAAGCGTATTTTTGCATAATCGGCATCCAAATTATTCTCCGGTGGAAAAAAACAGATAGGATTGCTATTAACACAGTATAACATAACAACACCTGAGGAAAGTGGTTGATAAAGAATCAACGAGACTGGGACGATCACATACCACCTTTCTTTATGGCCTATCGATCAGCTATCTATGATACAACATCCACGTCACCAGCAAAAGCAGTATTCAGATCGGAGTTAAGGCTTCCAGCAGACTTGAGGTTTGGCATATCGACAACCAAAGAAGAGTCATCATCCCTCAAATAATGCCTGGATCAGATTCATCGAAGCATGAGGAGGTGTACACAACTCAAGAGTGACAAAATGAAGGCGAGAATTGACATCAAAGCTAGTTCTTTAGGCTTTTCAGAGGGACAATTGGTATTGCTTCACAATCCACAACGGAAGAAAGGACTGCCAACCAAGCTGCAGACACATTGGGAAGGACCATACAAGATACTAGAACGGATTAATGATGTGGTCTACAGGATACAATGGAATGGCAGCAGCAGAGCACAAATGAAAGTCTTCCATCTTGACCGACTGGCACCGTACAAGGGTGGAATTCTGAATCTTGTTCGGGACGAACAAGTTTATGTGGTGTGTAGTGTGACGTGAATAGTATAACGCGTATAAGATTATCAGGACACCAACACCATCTGTACGAAATTAGAAGAACGATCAACTCCGAAGAGTATTCCCGAAATTCTTGTACATATTGCAAGAATGGACGCCAGCTTCTATAGACTCGTGACGACAGTAAGATCTAGAACCAATACTGGGAGTATAAATATAGGAACGGTGGTCGATGCGAGGCAGTTCAGTGGGAAAATTATTATAGCGATGTTTGGGATTTTATAGTGTTCAAAGTGTTCAGAATGAAAGACCGCAAAGAGTTTTGTAGTAAAGTAATAGTAGTCGTTAAAGTGTAATAAAGTACAAGAAGTAAATCAGTGTTTGCTTGAAAATAAATTCGTGTATAACGTAAATAGTGAACTTTTGTGTTTCATTCGTCACAATCCAGTGATCGAACCCGTATTTGTGGACAATTTAAATAATTGTACGTAGACTCATTTACGGCTAAACGTAACAATATTATCTAACTTTGTTCTCAAACCGCCTACGTTTTGATAATAAACTAATGGTTTGTTATTAAGTGCCAATGAAGGATCACAAGACGCAGGAACAGCGTTGATTCGTCTCAATGAATCGCTGATTCTAGTGAGGCAACCTCATCGTTTATTGGATGGTTGATAAACTATCTAACTCTAAAAGAGTATGTCAAGATTGCTGGGTTATTGAAAATTTCGTTAAAACTATCAGCCGGAACACTTAGCTTAAAATTCGGAAATTTAATGTATGCTGGGTCGATTCCTTTTTTTATCGATTTAAAACATTTGAATTTACTCTGTGGAATAGGTTTTCTTTGGGTGTGTTTTACTACTTCTTTCTAATGAATTTTAGTTTAAAAAACCCAAATCGCAATCAGGCAGGCGAAGTGAGACAAAGCGGGATCCGTAGAGGTCGTAAATTCCGCCTGCAACATCTCCAAGGCTATTCGAATACAGAAGGTTGGCTGGACCAGAAGAATTAGTTCTGAGGCAACCTGCTTATAAAGCGGGATCCGAGAAGGTCATAAATGCCGCTGGCAGTGTCTCCAATGTTTTCTCTTCGAGCAAAGGTGACTGAAAATCTTCAGCTATTGTGGGAAGCGTGGAAATAGTTATGAGCGACCATGATTGCGTCCCTGCACGGTCTCTGAAAGCAGTGACAGTTCGTCTAGAACTGAAGGAAGAAATGCTCAGTCTAAATAAGGAATTAGACGATGTAGTCTTCCTGTCCTTACTTCCAATCTGTACGACCGTTTTCATAGGCGTCCTTAATGCAACAACCAAACCAACAATTATGTCTTAAACATCTCTAGTTCCGCTTAAGGGATACTTAATCATTTTACTAGACCAAGACGAATAATCCTAGCAAAACAAGGAAAATGTCACATTTCAGAAGGCCCCGAATGCCCCTAATGGTCAGTGCCTTTGGTACCTCTTTTTCGAAAAAAAAACCAACCAACCAAAAGTCGTTGGAACTCTTAGCTTTTGGTAGTCCCGAAGAAACCGGGACCAGATTGTGAGAGCAGATGGTGAGTTGTGGTTGATTTTTACAAACTAAACAAAAACCAAGCGATGCATATCCTAAGGCATTCTCTGTATTTCTCGACTCTTGATTCAGCCAGCGGCTACCACCAATTACTGGTAGATTCGAAAAACCGCCCCAAGTCTGCCTTCGGATTAAAAGGAGTTCCGGCTTCATTTCATATCCTAATGAGTTACGTCCTCTCCGGTCTTCAGGGCCTTGTCATCTATGGTAAAAATCTAAGCGACCACAATAATAAACTTAGAAGGGTTTTCACCAGATTAAGACCGCACAGCCTCAGACTGTAGCCGCAGTGCAGGTTAATACAAAACGAGGTTATCTATTTGTTGTGCAATTGTTCTTGGGACTTGCCACTTAATGCCGAAAATGTATGTCGGGTTCTTCTAAGATAGTCCGTCCTCCAACTAATATCTTACGTAAAGACGTGAAATTCACATGGACGAAAGAATGCCAATATGCTTTCCAATAAATAAAAGAACTACTTATTTTCGCGCCATTACGAATATATCCCGATTTTAATCAAAATTGTAGTTTCACCAAGCCAGGAAAATATAATTGAAATGCAGCTGGGCTTATCGTATCTCTAAAGTGAAACCAGTCTCAAATGAATGTTCGAAAAAGGAGTGTGAAACTCCCTTTAACCGATTTATCACAAACACATACAATGCTTTAGGACAAACCACATGAAGAGAACTCGATTGGATCAGTAGCAAACAATAAAAAGTCAGTTGAGGTAATCTCTTGTCCAAATGAAATTCAAGCGATATTAAACGAATTTCATAACTCTCAAGCCGGTCGACGTCAAGACGTTTTAAAAACATAACCGTTCGAAAAAAGTATTGGACACATGTTAAGAGACATCAAAAATCATATTAAACGATGTAAAAAATGCCAAACCATGAAATCGAAATCCCCTATACGAATGCTAGTGATTATAACTGATGTCGCTGAGAAACCTTTCGGCAAAGTTTATCTAGATATGTCCAAGCAGATAGTCACTGACCAGAGAAAACATTTTCTTTGTGACTTATTCAAAGGGCTGTGTAAATTACTAAAAATAGGAAAGTTGCAAACTTCTGCGTACCATTCGCAGTCAAATGGCGCCCTTGAAAGAGCCCACAGAGCACTAATGCCTGAAACACAATAGTACGTTGCTGCGTTGCTTCGTCTTTCAACGCACACAATTCAATGGCCATGCACAGAATACTGCGGCGAACGACGTAAGTACAAAATGAGAGAGATGAGAAGATCGTAAAACGTAAAACCAACGCATGTCACTATCGAACATGTTGGAAAAAGTTTGACAGATTTGTGCGATGATAACAGCTGACTAGATAAACAGGTGACTACATTTTAACGACATAATCAATTTGAATTCGGACCAAGGAGGAAGTTTCGAAAGTTGAAAAAATAAGATCAGAACCGTAAGTCTATTGCAATATTAAATATGCTTACTATACTATAAAAATAACTTATTTTCAGATGTCATTTGAAGAAAACTTAATTAACTTAGTGTGAGAGGAGGCGTTTTCATACGACACAAAGTCCCATGCGTATAAAAACGTATTAAAAAGGGAGTCAATGTGGGACGACATCTCCAAAGAGCTAAACAAGACAGGTAATTTATGAAATAAATAACATATGTAGATGAATTTAATGATGAATAAAATTTAACACATGACATCAGAAAAAGAATGCAAGATGCGCTGGAGGATCCTAAGAGACCGCTATGTGAAAGAGAGGAAGAAACTAGATCAGCCATCTGGAAGTGGATCGTCTGCGCTGCCGAGGTGGGATTTGTATGAATCCCTGCAGTTTTTAAGTCCATCACTGGAACCAAGAGTGTAAGTTAAACTATAAGAAAATATTTAAGTATGTATGTAATTGTTTTTATTTCATTGCAGATAAATTGGAAACTTCGCCAACTCCAAGGACTCACATTCCCCGATGCAGTGTGGGCAGTTCATGTTCGAGAAGGGCATGGAGACAACAACGCCAGCTCCCAAGCGCCCGAAAGTCCACTTCAAGCTAGCCAATGAATTCTTCTCAGAGTTAATAAAGAACGTTAAGGAATCGATAACAGACAGGCTAGATGCTCCTCCAGTACCGAAGACATACAACGAAACGTTTATGGCTGCGATGGCAGTAAGGATCGAAGCTCTACCGGAAGTAGCTCAAAACCATGTGCACACAGTTTTATTCAACACAGTGAATGCTGCTTTTGAAGATAAAAATTACAAAAATTCATATATCAGTACTTTTCTATAAAATTATATGTTTCGATTTTCAGGCATCAAATTTTGTTGGCATTTAGATAAGTTTTTATTTCTTCTCTCATTGAGAAAGCCACTTTTGATGAATTGTGAGCTCCTACAAGGTAACTTTGAGAAAGCGGCGTTATTGCATTTCTCCAAAGGCCTCTTTTAAGGATGTCACCATCCTCATCACACGTATCCACGCATTCGTATGTGCAATAAGCAGCGTCGTTTAACTCCACAAAATTATGTAGAACTGTGGTTGCTTTTACAATTTTGTCAGCGTTTGTAGGCAACATATGGAGCGTTGTTCCAAGTATTCGCCACTTCGCCACTTCGCATTTTTGATTACACGACGAGTTCGGGATAATCGTTTGTTGAAGTAACGCTTTCCAGGATCCAACAATCTCCCTAGATAAGGTCGCATCAAGTACGGCTTCAGAGGGAATGATGCATCTCTAACTAGGTAGTGATTGCAGCAGTAATTGGTGTTCGCCAACATCTTTGGTGGAGGAAAATGTAACTGATCAGTACTTTGTATCTGAATGACGAGTTGGAAAATATACCACCATCGCTTTGACTTCCGTACGCTCCGATGTCAACAGTGGTAAATGAGGTAAATGAAGTTATACTGTAGAATGCTTACAGAAGAACCAAAAACAATCTGGCACTGGATGCAATTGGTTTCCTCCATGAAGATTTTTCTAAGAGAGGCTCAATCATCACTCGAAGTACTTCAAACGTTTGTGGCGACATTCTTGATATTTTGATGAAATGTTCGGGATTTTTTTCCATCATATGTTCGAAATTTGTAGAGTAGAATCCGTCTGTGTCTCTGCAAAGATTCAGATCACGAACCCACCGCCTTCTTTCTGATTGATGCATAGTTTGTTGCGACATTTCAAATGCTTGGTAGCATGAGTGCGCCATAGTAGCAACAAAAAGCAACTTCTTAATTTCTTTAGCTTTATTAGCATCCATTTTCCGTAATTAAATCTTTAAAGTACAATTGTTTGAACAGATAATATTTTGATTTGACATTTCACAAACGAAAACAAATGACACAATATTTTTCATCTGGTATTTGAGAGAGAGAGTGAACAGCTGATTATCACAGTGCGTCATCGCACCCCACCGTGACATTGAAGTCGAATGCAGCAACGCACTATTGTGTTTCAGTCAAAATAGAGTATTCACGCAGTGTAATTGATGAAAATCTCGTGACATGTTATCAATTCTTAATAACTGCCACAAACTAGCACCCATTTGGAAGGGGCCATATCCTGTAATAGCAATTACAGGACTTGTCAATGCAACCACCAAAATGGGTAAAAAAATATCTCTTGTATACAACAACCGGTTGAAGCCTTTTTATGAATAAAATTTGTTTTCGATTAACAGTATATATCTCGACCAACATATTCGATAAGCTGATGTAGATTTCTGAAAGTCTTCTGCAATCCATTTTACAGAAAATGATTACAAAAATGATTTTATTGAACGTTTTTCTGGAGCTTTAGGGAATGAGATCGGAATACACCCATCTGTGGCAATACACTTTGAAGGACACGAATTGTTAAAATATAGGAAGCAACTGGAGGAATCCATTCAAAGATTTCGGAAAACTTGAAACGGAACGGAAACTAAATTATTTAACAGGTATGTGATCTTGCGGTTAAAATTCTTATGGATATATGGTCAAGAGTAACACAAAATCAGCAGATCTTACAAATAATTTTTGTATCTCAAAGTCGGAAATGCCGAGGTATAGTGAATGTTATTGGCAAAGTTGCTAATACCCTTTATGGTGTAATAGATGATAGGGACGTACAGGGAATCAATGCGTCCATACGCGACTTACAAAACATGCAACAAAAAATAGCGCATATGGTCAATAAACAAATTACTGTTATAGCAAACATGGGGGAGAGTTTAAATATTTCAGCGAACAAGATAAATGCGAATTTTTTAGAATAAAAAAATAATATATAGTCTTGAAAATCAAGACGAAAATCTGATTGAACTAGAACTTGCCACCAGTTCTATTGTCAAACAAATTACCTTCTTCACTGTGGAATTAGTCAATCTAGATTTTAGACAAAACCACATTTTAGATATTATCAATGATGCGAAGTTATGTTTTTTTTCTTTTTTTTTTCCATCACAGAGCACACAAAGCTCTACGTTCTCTAAGTGTTAACTCTCAGTATCGCTTTACACAGCAGATTTTTGCTATGCGACTAAGGATCAGCTACCGATTTTGCATCTCACATCAAATAAACAATATTAATTAAAGAATAGTGCATGGATAAATTTTTTAAACTCCAATCGAGACAAGCTGAAATCAATTTTGTTGCAAAGTTCATTTAGGTTCATTATAACCATAGTTGGGTTCTATGCCTCTTATCGTATAGTAAATTTCTCACCCGAAGAGATCTTTGGGGAGCATATATATTCATGAGAAAAAGTAAATCCGAACATGGCTGAAGCTTCCCTTCGCCTGAAACTTAAGGTTTGCAAGCCAATAATTTTACATCTATCGTCATATTTAGGGAGTTCTTCGAAGGAATATAATTTACGGCCAGCATATCTCGTAAAACTTTTTTGTACTCTTTCGAATCAGAGTTCTTGTGTATCATACGGGGAATACCAAATGATGGAACAATATTCTAAATACGGTCTGCCTAACGAACTATAGATGGACTTAAGACTAGTTATTAGCATTAGACTTCGCAATTGTATAATCATAATGTAATGCAAAATTTAATTTAGTATCAAAAATAACAACCAGATCTTTAACCTCTTCTAAGCGATTAAGTCTATGATCATTTATGAAATAATCATAGACAATCGGGGATGTAATTCGATATGCAGTAAAGATATAACATTTTTGAATATTAGTCCATTGTGCTTGCACCATTCCACTAGTGCATCAATATCCAATTGGAAATTATGACAATCAGTTCATTCAAGGATGATTTTGTAGCTATTATCTTTTTGGCAACACTGGTTTAAACAGCTGACGCACGTTCAGTTTGGTCTATAATTTAACCATGAATCGTCTTACAAACGAACAACGCTTGCAAGTTATTGAATTTTATTATCAAAATGCGTGCTCTGTTAAGAAAGTTCATGCGACATCACATGTGTTCAGCGACGAAGCTCATTTTTGGCTCAATGGGTACGTAAATAAGCAGAATTGTCAATTCTGGAGTGAATATCAGCCAGAAGCATTGCAAGACCTACCAATGCATCCAGAAAAAGTCACAGTTTGGTGCGGTTTATGGGCTGGTGGCATCATTGGATCGTACTTCTTCAAAGATGATGCGAATCGTAACGTAACTGTGAATGGTGAGCACTACCGGGAGATGATATTCAACTTTTTTTTGCCCAAATAAGCTTGACTTGCATGACATGTGGTTTCAACAAGACGGTGCCACATGCCACACAGCACGCGCAACAATGGACTTATTGAGAGGCGAGGTCGGTGAACATTTTATTTCACGTTCGGGACCGGTCAATTGGCCGCATAGATCGTGCGATTTAACGCCTTTAGACTATTTTTTGTAGGGCTATGTTAAGGATCATGTCTACACAGACAAGCCCGCTTCAATTGACGCATTGGAAGGCAACATTGAACCATTTATTCGTGAGATACCGGCCTTAATGTTGGAAAGAGAATGCCAAAATTGGACTAAGCGGATGCACTATTTGAGGCGCAGTCAAGGTCAATATTAGCATGAAATAATCTTCAATCATTAAATTATATGGACCGTACTATCGATTCAAATAAAGACTTCCTGTAGCTTTTAAAAAATCACCCTTTATTTATAGATAAATACAATTTAAAGTCGACTGCGAATGTTAAAATTTTAAAATATTTGAAAATTGCGTGAACGTCATTTATGAACAAAAGAAACAGTAATGGCCCCACATGGCTACATTGTGGAACGCCCGATGTAACTTTTATTACTCGAGATCTAAAATTATCGATCCTTACCAATTGCTTCCTGCTCTTTAAGTAATTGGAAATCCACTCTTACATTGACTAATGGAATCCCAAAGACTTTAGCTTGTTTAAAAGCAAAGTGTGATGTACTTTATCGAAGGCTTTCGAGAAATCGTAAATCAATTTGTAATTGATTGTCTAAATTTGTATTAATGTAATGTGAAAATAATGATAAATTAATTGTACATGACCTGCCCTGCATAAAGCCATGCTGATTATTAGAAATAATTTCTTTTACCAAGATTATTTGAAATAAGCTCAAAGATAAAAGACAATCTTTTATCAACCGCTCCCATTCATGAATAACATTAAATGGGATTAAATTATCATCACCATCCACGTTCCTCCAGGTAACGTTACCAATATTAAAGTCCCCCAATATACAAGGTAATTAAGACGAGTAACGAGACTGCTAATATTATCATTGTGTTTTTGATACACATTGGCAACACTTTTTGGTGGAACGTAGGAGACAAAAATAAACATCTGATAAGGGACGTCATCAACAAAATCAATACACACACACATCTGCTCTACTTCAATTGTTTGATGAACCAACATAACTTGCCGGCTGCGTAGACGAGATGCGACAGCTATTAAAACTCCTCCTCCTCTCTCCTCACTAGATCTGCAGCGATCATTCCGGTAAACCACATATGAGAGATCAAAAATTTCTGCAGAACAGATGTGCGGGTATAACCAAGTCTCTGTTAAAACAACGATATCATATTGGTGGTCAGAGAGAGGAATGAAAATTTCTTTTAATTTCGTTTTCATACCACCAATATTTTGATAATACAGATAATAGGTTTTAACGGAGGCGTCTTGCCCTCACAGCTGATCAGTGTTTATGATTTGATCTTTGCGACGTGCAAAGCAACTCTGTTTTTTTTAATGATTTTTTTCATTTTAATACCCGACCGCCAATTTGCCGGATCTAATGCGCGCGAGTTACAATAAAAGAAACACTGATGTGTCTTGCGGTGGTCTTAAGACTGAATTTTTACTATGCACAAATTCTTATTCTACCTTGCAAACTAATTTCCTAACTGTCAGCATTTAAGGTTCAGTAGCTCTTGCAATATGATCGCAATGACCCACATCGATCGAGCAGCGATTGACTCATTGCGAAATGAGTAAAAGTGCAAGGTAAGGAAGACTGTATTGCGAAGCAATTGAACTTCCAATGCTGACACAGCAGAAGTACATCGTCGGTGTGAACGTCCGGCGTAACTCGCCTTCCACCTAAGTTAGAATTCTCCTGAATTCTGGTAATTTATTTACAATTGTATTGTCTCCTAGTCTATAATATACGTAAAGTACATTTCTGTATTGTATTTTTTTAATTTTTTTTTTTACAATGCCGGTAACAAAGGCTTTTATTTATGTTACACCATATTTCGCTTTTAACATTTCTAGATCGTAGTCTCGAGGTGTTTCTTTATTAGTGCTTTCTGTTACATTGCCTTTCATACTTATCTTAACTTTGTGTTGCTTCTTTAATAGTAGTATTAATAATAATTACTCCTAGACACAATATAACTGTCTTACTTCTCATAGTATAGTTAATAGTTTTGTGAAATTTTAATTCCTTTATAGATTTCAAATTTTCTTCTTGATTTAAAACAATCTCATCAAAAGTCAGTTCAGTATTTGAGTCGAAGGTTTTTCATATTCCGGAATTACAAAACTATCGATATATTCAAAAACATTATTGGTGAACTGTGTTTTATCAATAAATATTGAACAATTATTGTAATTAGTTAAATAATTTCCAGAAAGTATAAGTTGCCTTTCATCACACATACTATCTAATATTTTCATATTTACATTTTTCAATATTAATACAGTGGTGTCTATTACTATGATTTGTTCTTGTGTATTTTTTGCTAAAATACATTTTCTTTCAAAGACACAATTTTCACATAGTTTTAATTCTTGTACAGACTTGTTTTCTTCATATAAATACATTTTATTATCAATTTCTACAAAATATTCCCTATCTGCTCTAATTTCTTTGAAAATATGGTTTGGCATCGGAGTTATTAATTTTGCATTTCCTTTGACAAATTCGACAGGTAGCTTTATTGCAAAATAATACCTTCACTTTTAGTAATAGCTACTCCAGTACTTACATTTGAAAGCTTTTTAAAATCATTAAAATTTGATTATTCGTTAATATGTTTGGATGTACTCGTAATATACCGGTTCGAGCTGAAGCAACGTTTTGTTGAATGTTTTCTGTGTTCTCTCTAAAACTGTTTAGTTTAAACATTTGTTCTATAAAAAATACTTCTGTAGTTAATCTTTTTGGTAACCCCTGAATTTAGTTAATTTTATTTAAAATCAGTTTTCTATCTAATGCAATTGTATATTTTAACTGATAAATACTTTCATTGTATTTGGAATTGATGTTTATTTGTTGGTTCATATTTGTTATTACGGCATGGTTATTTTGATCAACAACAGAGAAATGTTGTTCAATAGTTTGTCTATCTTCGTCATCCAACGTTCCATATAACCACTTAAATGCACTTTCAACAAAATGAAAAAGTCCTCGCTTATACCTATGTGGAATAATAGAGTTTGCTGTACTCTTAATATTATTTATTTCATCTCCTAATAAATGCTTCCTCTCTACTTCAATATCTAAATTTTCTTTGTTGGACTAAAATTGTTTAAGTACATCTAATATGTCTTGTATCTTAACTACATGCAAAAGCATATCATACTTACTAACAATTTTTTCTGACCCTATATTAACAATAGTATACCCTAAGTTCGACTCGACTCGTTCAATTTTCAACGCCTGGAACGACCCCGTTACATTTATTATTACCAGCTGGAGCAATTTCTGAAAATTTTAACGGTCTTTTTTATATTAACTTCATGAACATTTCTTAGTCTATATTTCCTAAATTTTGGTTGTTCTTTGTGCCTTACACTAACGTAGTTCTTTATAAATCCTTGTTCACGAGTTTCGACGTAATTTTCTCTTTTTGCATTTAATTTTGTAATTTTGTATTGTTTTTTTTTTTCTAACCTGTCTTTTATTAAAGTCCTTTATATCTCATTATTTTGAGCCTTAAGTGGTGTTGTTTGAATTATGGAATAGAAAGAATTATTGTATAGACCGATTGCTTTATTCATTTGATCAGTAATGGGAATTTTATTTTCTATATTCAAGGCACGAATTCGTTCGGTGAGGGTACTATTCAGACGCTCTACATCACCGTTACCAGTATGACTATTCGGTTTAACGAAATGAACCTGAAAATCTTCTTCTCTGAAAAAATCAATTACGTTTGTATTATTAAATTCATTGTCATTTTACCTTTAATTGGTATAAATTGTCGAATTTTTTCCACAAGTGTTCGACTATTTCGGTTTTCTAAATGAATGCTGTGAAGAATTTTTCAATGAATATAATAAAAGATTGCTTTGAGTTTACATATGTATCTATATGAATAATTTCGTTGATATTGGAGGGCGTTTCCGTAAATTCAAAGATTTTCTTAACGGGCTTACTATCGTACTTTGCGCACGTACACGTATCACAGTTGTTTACAACTTTATGGATCAAAACTCTAAGGTTCGTTCAGTAGACGATATGCTTCATACCTTCATAGTTTGAAACTATACCAGAATGACCAGATTCTTTTTTATGGTATAAAGAGATTTGTCTAAGAGCTTCATCTTCGCAACAAAGATCTTTAGCAAAGTATCTACATTTTAAAAATGTTGTTCCTGTATTAGGTGGGAAAAGTTCGATCAACTTAAGTTGCACCTGGTTATATACAGAATCCTCTAATTCTGAGTATATTCCAGCTTTTCCTTTAGTAACATGTCTTCGGACGATGTTATTAATATTGTGAGGTATATCATTTCGCTCAATGTAATGTCTCTTGTTACAAAATACTCTTTCTACTTCATTTTCTTTTTGATTAAGTATTATAATTTGGGTTCTGAATCTATTTACAACAGTATCCAAACTTCTGCTGTGAAGTTTCGATATTGTCAATATTTTCTAATCTGCTTAAAAAATCAGCCACTTTATTTTCTCTACCTTTAAGGTATTCTACTTCGTAATTGAATTCTTGTAATTTGAGTAGCCATCTTTGATTTCTGGGCGAGAATTCTTTTCCGCTATATTTGGTGTTAAGGTATTTTATGGGTTGATGGTCCGTTACAATTTTAAACCTATTACCCCATAAATATGGACGACAATAAGAAACAGACCAAACAATAGACAAAAATTCTTTATCAGTAGTCGAATAATGTTTCTCGAGATCGTTTAAAGATCGTGAAGCAAATCAAACAGGTTGGCCTTCCTGTGTCAGTACTGCTCCAATTGCGTAATTGGAAGCATCGGCATACAAAATAAACGGTTTCTCAAAATCGGGAAATATTAAGATTGGGTGGTTAACAATTTTGGATTTCAGTGTTTCAAATGATAGAATATATTCTGGGTCCATTTTGTTTATTTTACCATACTTACCCATTGGGTACGCAATTTTCGAATAGTTCTGCACAAACTTCCTGTAAAAGCCTGTAACCGCTAGGAATCCTTTTAATTGTTTGACCGTTTGCAAAATACTTCTTATGGCTAATAAATGTTCCTCAAGGCTGGTCGGAAATATAAGGATATCATCTAGATAAACCAAGCAAATCTTATTTATGAAATCTCTTAATATATCATTCATAAATCTCTGGAAGGTAGCCGATGCGTTTTTTAAACCGAATGGCATCTGAGTAAATTCATATAGACCATTTGTCGTCGCAAATGCAGTCTTATGAATGTCTCTAGGATGCATTCGAATATGATAATACCCTTTGGCCAAGTCCAGAGTGGTGAAGTATTGAGCACGTCCTAATTTGCATAATAAATTGTCAATATTCGGTAGAGGAAACTTATCATCGATAGTTATATCGTTTAAGCGTCTGTAGTCAACGCATATTCTAAATTTCTTTTTTCCTGAACTATCTTCTTTCTTTGGTACAACATCTATTGATGAAACATATTTACTGTGTGATGTTCGTACGATTCCTTGCTTCTCCATTTCCTCAATTTGTCTTTTAACCTCATCCTCGTGCTTAGGGGGTAATCTGTACAAACGATAATATATCTGCTGATCGGTTTTGGTATTGATTTCATGCATTATTGAATCAGTATTTGTTAGCTGATCGCCTTCCTGGTAAACCAAATTCTTAAATTCGTTCAAGATATCGTTAATCTTATCTCGTTCGTTTTGTTTTAGATGAGACAAATCTATGAATTTCCTACTTTGGTCAGATAATTCAAAGCATTCTAATAATTCTGAATCATCGGAAAATAACTTTATACCTACAATATTTGTAAGCTTCATAATTTTTCCGCGAAAATTCAACATTAATGCGTTTTTACGTATAAAATCCATACCAAGTAACAAATCATAACTTTAGTTTTTAACGCCATTTTATACCTCTTCATTTTGCTTCGAGGACTTATTCTAAACTCGGAAGGTGTATCGGTTACAATAATTTTCACTACTTGTGTTGAAACATTGTTTATTGTGTTGAAGGTAACAGTTTTCACTTCGTTTGTTGGAAAACTATTGTATTCAACTTTGGTTGAGTTTACTATACTAATCGTTGAACAAGTATCTATCAATGTCTTATATATTTTTCCACCAATTGTAAGGTTGCAAAAAACTCTATGTCCGAGGGTTAATTCTGAAAATACTCTGGTTCAATATTTTCAATTTCCTCTGAACAACTCCTATTCGTATTTGACCCATAATTTTTTTTTTTGAAATTCCATTTTTTTGTTATTTTGTCTTGACTGAGACCCCTTTTGATTTGATGTTAGTGTGTTTCTAGCTTGGAAACAATTATTTCAACATCATATCAATAGCTCTGTAGCCATCTAATAACTTTAATTTAGAATTTTTATAAAACATTTCTGTTATACTTAAATTAAGGTCCATATGTATTCTAAAACTACCATACATTTTTTCTAACAAAATTTTTTTAGATCACATTCTGCTCGGCCTGGACTATAAATGTCTGGTTTGCTACTGTCAAATTCATATATTTCATTCAACTGACATAAGGCAATTGTAATAACATTAAAAAGCTCTCTTAGATTACTAACCTTAATGAAACGACAATTATTAAATACTTCAGAGAATATATAGTCTTAAACTGTGTTGAAACAATAACAAACAGGATTCACAATAGCACGACACTGATTTTTTTTTACTTTTTAGCACCGAGAGCGTTTATCAGTTTTCTTTAAGTTCGACTGCGCCAATTACAATAAAAGAAACACTGGTGTGTTTTGCGGTGGTCTTAAGACTGAATTTTTATTATGCACAAAGTCCTATTCTACCTTACAAACTAATTTCCTAACTGTCAGCATTTAAGGTTCAGTAGCTCTTGCAATATGATCGCAATGAACCACATCGAGCGAGCAGCGATTAACTCATTGCGAAATCAGTAAAAGTGCAAGGTATTGCGAAGCAATTGAACTTCAAATGCTGACACAGCAGAAGTACATTGTCGGTGTGAAAGTCCGAAGTAATTCGCGCGTATGCACTTTCGGGCAAAGTAATCTTGAAATTTATGAAGTGTAATTTGTTTAAGTCCGCGGTTGACTTAACCAATTTAATACACTCGCGGTCCGGCGAGTTCAACCTGGATGAAATGTAATTCTTCACAGCACTTTCCGTAGTGTTAACATGAAAATCAGCTGCGTGAATCTCTTTTGTGGAAGTCGCGACTAGATCGGAAGCCGACGCGTCGTTGCCCACGATTTGTTTATTTTTTCTTTCGCGTTTAGATTTTTTCCGAGGTTTTCTCGGCAAAACTTTCTCCCATTTTTCCGCGCTTTCACTCATTCCCGATGTTGGGGCAACGGGTGGTTCAACTGTCCCGTCCATTACCAATGGCGTTTCACTGGCTTTCACGTTCTATGAAGAATTACACTTCTATTTCGCGAATTTCAGATTTTATTAAGCTCAATTCATTTGTCATTGAAGTGAGCTTATTTATCAATCCCAAGAATGGAACATTATTGCAAAATTTGCACTTATAGCATACACTGTCTGGTGATTTTATGAGCTGGAGGGCTGACGCAGATAATTCAACACACTTGGTGTGAAACTTTCTGCAGCAAAATCCTCTGCAGCTAATAAATTCAACAGACAGAATGCCAGTATTACATTCACCGCAATTAGCCACCATTTTCGGTTGTTTTAATTAATATATTAATATTAACAATAAACGAACAATTGATTCGACGCGAACGATTTATATCGCTTGACAGGTCAAATGACACTGAAGTTAGGCCGTCTTCATAGATCTGTGTTAACCTCTGAGGAGCCTCGTAAACGCAGTTCATATAACAACAGAAGACTATTATGTGGAATATAGCTAGCCATAACAAACAGATCTGTTTTATCATTCAGCTTTAAGAGTATTATTACTTGATCGACATCCAAATTATTTTCCGGTGAAAAAAAAAAATATATAGGATTACTATTAACACACCCCACCTCTCTAACGGGTGATTTTTTAAAATCTATAGGAAAGTTTTTCAAAAAAAAAAACACATAAAATTCAGAAAAATGCATGAAATCTTTATTTGAATCGATAGTACGGTCCATATAATTTAATGTTTGAAGATTAATTCATGCAAATGTTGATCTCGACTGCGCCTCAAATGGTCAATCCGGAGCAATTGAAGCGGGAATGTCTGTATAGACATGAGCTTTAACATAGCCCCACAAAAAATAGTCTAAAGGCGTTAAATCGCACGATCTATGCGGCCAATTGACCGGTCCCCAACTTGAAATAATATGTTGACCGAACTCGCCTCTCAATAAGTCCATTGTTGCGCGTGCTGTGTGACATGTGGCACCGTCTTGTTGAAACCACATGTCATGCAAGTCAAGCTCTTGCAGTTTGGGCAAAAAAAAGTTGAATATCATCTCACGGTAGCGGTCACCATTCACAGTTACGTTACGATTCGCATCATCTTTAAAGAAGTACGGTCCAATGATGCCACCAGTCCATAAACCGCACCAAACTGTGACTTTTTCTGGATGCATTGGAAGGTCTTGCAATGCTTCTGGCTGATATTCACTCCAGAATTGACAATTCTGCTTATTTACGTACCCATTGAGCCAAAAATGAGCTTCGTCGCTGAACACATGAAGCGCGCGATGAACTTTCTTTACAGAGAAAGCATTTTTATAATAAAATTCAATAATTTGCAAGCGTTGTTCGTTTGTAAGACGATTCATGGTTTGATTATAGACCAAACTGAAGATGTTTGACAGTGAAACAAAACACGAAACGTGGGTCAGCTTGGTTTAAACAGCCAAAAAGATAATAATTAAAACATCACCCTTTATCATATGTTACCAAATTACTTCTATCTTTTCTGAATACAGTATATAAATTAGAGTCAAAAATCTCACTTGCATGATGACTGTCATTAATACCGCTCTTTATTAAAATAATAACATCATATACATCTGCAGCAGCAGAGACTAAAATATTATCTAACTTTGTTCTCAAACCGCCTACGTTTTGATAATAAACTAATGGTTTGTTATTAAGTTCCAATGAAGGATCACCAGACGCAGGAACAGCGTTGATTGTGAGTGAGGCAACCTCCTCGTTTATTGGACGGTTGATAAATCATTTAACTCTAAAGAGTATGGCAAGATTGCTGGGTTATTGAAAATTGCGTTAAAACTATCAGCCGGAACACCTAGCTTAAAATTCAGAAATTTAATGTATGCTGAGTCGATTCCTTTTCTTATCGATTTAAAACATTTGAATTGACTCTGTGGAATAGTTTTTTCTTTAGATGTGTTTTACTACTTCTTTCTACTGAATTCTAGTTCTAAAAACCCAAATCGCAATCGGCCAGTCGAATTGAGACAAGTTATATACAAAGCGAAACCCATAGAGGTCGTAAATACCGCCTGTAACATCTCCAAGGCTATTCGAATACGGAAGGCTGGCTGTAAAATCTCGGTGATAGGGGTGACCAGTGGACCAGAAGAAATAGTTCTGAGGCAACCTGCTTATAAAGCAGCGCTATGAAAGCAATCACAGTTCGTCTAGAACTGAAGGAAGAAATGCTCAGTCTAAATAAGGAATTAGACGATGTAGTCTTCCTGTCCTTACTTCCAATCTGTACGACCGTTTTCATAGGCGTCCTTAATGCAACAACCAAACCAACAATTATGTCTTAAACATCTCTAGTTCCGCTTAAGGGATATTTAATCATTCTACTGGACCAAGACGAACAATCCTAACAAAACAAGGAAAACGTCACATTTCATATAAAACCGAATGCCCCTACTATTCCATGCCTTTGGTACCTCTTTTTCGAAGAACAAAAAGATAACCAACCAACCAAAAGTCGTTGGAACTCTTAGCTATTGGCATTCCCGAAGAAACCGGGACCAGCTGGTGAGAACAGATGGCGAGTGGTGGTTGATTTTCACAAACTAAACAAAAACCAAGCGATGCATATCCTCTTCTTCGAATGGAGAATATACTTGATCAACTAGGGCATTCTTTGTATTTCTCGACTCTTGATTTAGCCAGCGGCTACCACCATTTACTGGTAGATTCGAAAGACCGCCCCAAGACTGCCTTCGGATTAAAAGAAGTTCCGACTTCATTTCATATCCTAATGAATTACGTCCTCTCCGGTCTCCAAGGCCTTGAGTGTTTTGTGTATTTAGATGATATCGTCAACTACGGTGAAAATCTAAACGACCATAACAATAAACTTAGAAGGGTATTCACCAGATTAAGACTGCACAACCTCAGACTGCAGCCGGAAAAAAACAAAATTGTAATTTTACCACAGATGTAAGCCATGATGCTATCGGCGCTGTGCTTTCTCAGTGAAAAGTGGGAAAAGATCAACCCCTTGCCTAAGCCAGCCCGACACTGGATAAGATCGAAAGTAATTGTTCAATAATAGAGAAAGAGTTAATGGCTATTGTGTCAGGTTAAAAGTGGTTAAAAGTGTCAGGTGCTTCCTTCAAGGGCGTCAATCTACAGTCTACACAGACCACAAACCTTTAAAAGGCGTCTTCAACTTAAAAGATAATACAACACGGCCTGATACGTTTCCATCACATGTTATCGGAGTTGGATTATCAAATCGAATACAAACGAGGAAAATATAATTGAAACGCAGCTGGGATTATCGTATTTCTAAAGTGAAAACAGTCTCAAATGAATGTTCGAAAAAGGAGTATGAAACCCCATTTCACCGATTTATCAAAAACACATACAATACTTTAGGACAAGCCACATGAAGAGAAATCGATTGAATCAGTAGCAAACAATAAACGTCAGATGAGGTAATCTCTTGTCCAAATGAAATTCAAACGATATTAAACGAATTTCATAGCTCTCAAGCCGGTCGACGTCAAGACGTTTTAAAATCATAACCGGGTTAGCAAAAAGTATTGGTGACGACACATGCTAAGACACATCAACAATCATATTAAACGATGAAAAAAATGTCAAACCATGAAATCGAAATCCCCTGTACGAATGCCAATGATTATAACTGATGTCACTGAGAAACCTTTCGGCAAAGCCATTTGGAGAAATCTTATTCTGATAACCTGTGTATAATAACATTCCAAGACAATCTTACCAAATTCCTAGATTGCTCTGCAATACGGAATGCAGAGGACCCGTTACGGAATCTCCAAGCAGGTAGTCACTGACCAGAGAAAACCCACAGATCATTAATAGAGTATTAACGCAGTGTAATTGATGAAAATCCCGGGTCATGTTATCAGTTCTTAAGAACTGCCTCAAACTAGCACCCATTTGGAAGGGGACATATCCTTTAATAGCAATTACAAGACTTGTCAATGCAACTATCAAAATGGGTAGAAAAATATCTGTTGTATAGAACAACCGGTTGATGCCTTTTTATGAATAAATTTTGTTTTCGATTAACAGTATATATCCCAACCAACATATTCGACAAGCCGATGTAGATTTCTGAAAGTCTTCTGTAATCCATTTTACAGAAAACGGCTACGAAAATGATTTTATGAAACGTTTTTCTGAAGCTTGTCACGACCTTAGGGAATGAGACCCGAATACACGCATAAAAAATTATTTTTCAACACTCTCCTATATGTGGCTATAAACTTAGAAGGAAACGAATTGTTAAAATATGGGAAGCAACTGGCGGAATCCATTCAAAGTTTTCGGAAAACTAGTTAATCTAGATTTTTTAGACAAAACCAAATTTTAGATATTATCAATGATGCGAAGTTAGGCCGTCTTCATAGATCTGTGTTAACCTCTGAGAAGCTTCGTACCGCTCTTCATGACATTCAGTTAGAATCCTTTGAAACTTTCAAATTGCCGTTCAAGCTAAATTCAGTCGTTCCCAGCCAGTTGGACAACATTGCTCAAATGAAACTATAAAACACAGTCTTAAGCTGTCAAATATTACATAATATTACATAATATCCAAATTCCGGATGTGAAAATAAGATCTAAGCACAGTAGTAAAGATTTGTAATAATAATATATAATAATATAAAGAGTTGTCATATTCGAGCGGTCCCGTACATAGAACTACGTCTGTGGCGTTAAAACTGTGTCAAGGTGAATGAGAATGTATTTCCACGCCGCCGATGTCCACTCGGCATTGGCACATATGCCACAAAATAGTGCAGCTGTAATAGCCAGCTGTTAACGATCCGTACACATAACTAGTTCGATGCGTCGTCATTTAAAGCATTGAATCATTGACGTACTACTTTACTTACTTCACAACTTCTGGATTAAATCCTTGAAGACGAATGTGAGGAGCCTCGTGAAAATCGCTGGTGAATTACATATTCCAAAACGAATTCTGAGGAACTCGTACTGTCTGCTATGTACATCATTCATTAGTATTTACAAGACTGTTCCTCTATCGGCACGTGGAAGAATCCAAGCATTCGTCCTTCTTGTAACTCATAAAAAATATCGTTGATCAGTCACATTTTATAATGATACTGAATTTTTTGTTCAGTAATTTGAAGAAAAGCGGAACGAAATCTTTTGGTGCCATCTTTCTTTGCAACAAGGACAACAGGAGAAGTAATTTCGGATGCGCTTGGATGTATGATTCCATGTCCAATCCAAGTCCAGTTTTGATCCTCGACAAACTTCTTATCTGCTGGTGACATTCTTATTGCGCGTATTCTATATACGTGTCTCATCTTTCGCAGTTATCTTCACCTTGACTGCCGATTCAAAATTCTTTCTTTGCACACATCCTTTGGCTCATGCCTTTATAACGTGAGCATTTATAATCGATAAATGTTCAACATTGATTTCGATTGTCGGTTTTTCTGTACCTTTTCTTTAGACTGTCGACAAAAAAGCAAAGTCAGGTGAATTCCTGTACAAGCTCTTTAATTCTTAATGACTATTTTATCTCTGCGAACTTTGTGGAGCTATCACCTATCTTAACATGATAGTTTGTCTACAACTTCGTTTTTCATATGGATGTCTTTGCATTCCACACTATCAGCTTCCACCTTCTCCTTGACGGGATCAGGCTCACAACGAACTTTATCTTCCTTGTCACTTTTGACTTCTCTTTCATATGGAAGTTTATACCTCTTGCATCGATAATGACATTTGCTTGTGAAATAAGTTGGTTACCTGTGATCACCTGGAACATCATGTCTTTCTCCTCGACCACATGAAACTTGACATCGAAGGCAATTTCGTCCATTTTGAATTTCATTTCAAAGGAACCTTACGTTTTCACTTTGTTACCACCCATGCTCTGAACTTTGGTGTCATCTGGGTCATCGAAGTGTACTTTTCATCAAACGTATTAGAAGATCTTGTCGCCATAAGCAAAGTTCACATTCTGTATCTATGAGTCCAGTGAATTTTCTTTGTTCGATGTCTATCTCCTTCAACATGACTGTTTTTTGCCAACCCATGTTGACACGAGGGTTTGTTTTTGTCGAGTTTGGGCAGTTCGAACTTCAACTGTTATTTTACCTTAGCACTTAAATAAACGATGCAGCATTTAAACTCGTGTTGCGGACATGAATTTTCTAGGTGCCTTGGATCACCACACGTCAAGCAGTGACGTTCCATTTCTCGCTTTATTGTCGTCATGGACTGTGTTGGCATTGAGTTTTGACAACTCGAGTTCCTCAATAGTTATAGATTCGTATAATATGTCCATTTTCACCTTGCATTCAAACTAACTTTTTAAAGCACTCTTGGGAGAATTCCAACCTTTTCCACTTTTTTCCACTCGATTGTACAGGCAGTACAGTGGGAGGCAGTACCTCCCAAATGTTCAATTAGAAATTATTATATTTTTATATATGCAATTCAAAGAAATATTACGATTAAGAAATAATGTTTAGTAGTAGAAATAATGTTTAGTAGATTTATAATATTGTTAAGTTTAGCCGTAAATGATTCTACGTACAATTATTTAGATTGTCCACAAATACGGTTCGATCACTGGATTGTGACGAATGAAACACAAAAGTTCACTATTTACGTTAAATTACGAATTTATTTTCTATTAAACACTGGTTTACTCCTTATACTTTATTACATTCTAAAAATAACTTTTACTTTATTGCAAAACTCTTTGCTGCCTTTCAGGCTGAACTGATAAACACCTAGAGCACTATAAAATCCAAAACTGCACTGTAATAATTATCCAACTGACCTGACTCGTATCGATATATTTATACTTCCAGTATTGGTTCTAGATCTTACTGTCGCCAAAAGTGTATGGAATTTCCCCGCTGACTCTTATATACAAGATTCCTTGTAATCCATCCGTGTATAGGTGGCGGCAGTATATACAAGAATTTGTTGAATACTCTTCGGAGTTGATCATCTAATTTCGTATAGATGGCGTTGGTGTCGTTGATTTTCTCATCTTATACGCGTTATACCATTCACGTCACACTACCCACCACCTAAACTTGTTCGTCAGAACAAGATTCAGAACTCCTACCTGTACGGTGGGGCACGATCCCAATGTGTTTGTAACCTTGGTGGAAGTCCTTTGCTCCTTTGCGGGTTGTAAAGCAATACCATCCGCCGATCATCAAAACCTCCAGAACTCTCTTTAACGTCACTATACGTTTTTTCGTCATCAGCTCGAAGTTGTGCACGCTCTTTTACCTTTCGCTGAACATGGCTGAATCTTTATTCCTGAATCGATGGCCCGTTCCTGGCCGTCTGTACATCCATTGCGCCCCTTTCTACTGGTGCTCCAACGTTGAGCTGCGGCAATGGTCTCAGCTCGAAAATGCTCTCGAAAGTTGTCCATAGATCTGGATCGATCTCTTACTCCTTTCGGATCCGTTCCAGCGAGCACTGCTTCTTCATTAGTGACTCTCCTTTAACGGCTGCTATGAAGGTTCTTCCGACGACTATGTTCGTAGCTGGTGTTTCATCTTCGGCTTTCACTTCCCACAAGGTGCTGATCTCACAATCGTACTCTGTCTTTTCCCAGAAGTCGTACTCTGAATTCGGCGGAATCCTGGAGTCCCTTTCGCCACGACTTGGTTGGTCCTCATAGACTTGCCCTCTCCGACATTAAAAGGTATCTCATAATTCTTGTACCTTAGAATTATCCGCTCAAGGTTCAAAGTAATGCCGGTCCGAATCATAAAGTCCACTCCCAGAATCAACTCGTCAACTATGTCTGCCACTAGGAACGTGTGCTCAACTGTAGTACCGCCTATCGTGATTGTCTCGGTTATCTTCCCAAGTACTTCCGCATCATCACCCGTAGCAGTTCGTGACCGTATCCCATACAACGGCTCCACTTCTTCCACCAGATTCCTCCTTAGGATCGAATGTGATGCTCCCCTGTCCAAAGTTACCTCCAACGATGCCACCGACAGTGATACTGATTGCGTTGCTTCCTAGCCGGGACACAAAGATTGTGGGGCAATCCGTTGTGAGAGCCAGCTTATGCCCCTCCAAACTGACTCCTTTTAGTTTATCGACGGCCTACAGCCGTCATTACCTCTCATCGATCGCGACCGTCGTCCTTGAAATTGTCTTGTCGGTGAGGACCTGACTTTCCCTACAATCACGTGCCCTGTATCCTATTCTCTCGCAGATGCAGCAACGGTCCTTAAATGTTTGCCGAATAGATTCCAACTCCAGATCTACTTTGCGGATTCTAGAATGTGCTCTTGGTGATGGCAGTGTTGTACGCTTCGTCTCCAGATCCCTTATTCCATCTACGAACGCATCCGTTTTGACGTTTCCGATAAACCCCATCGTTGAGCCGGCGTACACTAAATATGCCAATCGCTCAATCTCTGCAGCAAATTCCTGGAGCGACTCATCGTTGCGTTGTTTCGTCTCTCGACTCACAATTTGGTTATCGAGGTAAGAATCTTTCTCGTCTACCGAAGTTTATAGGCCCAGAACCTTACTGCCATATTGTTGAACTTTCTCGTCCAGTACTTTCACTTCACTATTCACCTCCAGAAGTTTCTGTTCCAAACGATTTCGTTGTTCTTCTAGAGCTTTCCTGATCTCGTGCTTCTGGTCACGATATAATATTGTGACGTGAATAGTATAACGTGTATAAGATAAGATAATCAGGACAGCACCCACAAAAACAAAACGCCATCTATACGCAATTAGGAGAACGATCAACTCGGAAGAGTTTTCCCGAAGTTAGGAAAGTAAGTAGGATCTAGAACCATTACTGGGAGTATAAATATCGGCACGGTGGTCGATGCGATTCAGTTCAGTTAAAGAATTATTACAGTTCAGTTCAGTGTGAGATTTTATGGTGTTCGAAGTATTAATCAGTTCAGCCTGAAAGGCAGCAAAGAGTTTTTTAGTAAAGTATTAGTGATTTATAAAGTATAATAAAGCGTAGAAGTAAATCAGTGTTTGATAAATAAATTCTTGTAAATCATGAACAGTGAACTTAAGTGTTTCATTCGTCACAATCCAATTTAATAATCTTAAATCGATTTATTTCGGCTAAACGTAACAATATGTTTAATTCAAACAACTTCAGTTAGACAAGAACGTACAAAAAATATAACAAAGTGCAAAAAAAAATATAATATATTTTTCCTTTTATTTTATTTTTAGCAGTCTTTCAACACAACAGCAATAAAAGTTAGAATGCTACAATATATTGAAAATACAATAAATCATTGAAATGCAATGATAAAATGCATTGCAATCCCTTTACAAGAATTAAGGTAAATATTACCATATGCCGCTTGAATCTTCTTATTTACTTCGTTGTATTCTCTTCTCAGTCCTCTCCTTCTTCACTGTATTTTCTTCTATATTCTCTTTTCTACTCTTTGCGACTTTAGTTTATTAATTTTCTCTACATTATTCTTACGTCTAAAATATTAACCTTTCACTTATTCGCATTTTAATTTTTAAAATTATCTTCTTTGTTCAACTTTAAATGTATTTTTTTTTTCAAAATACTTATTTTCAATTTTTATTCTTAATTATCTTCTTTAATTTTCTTTTCACTTCTTCATTCTGCCTTTCACTTCTTTATTCTTATTTAATCTTTTTTCACTACTTTCTCCTTCTTTAATCTTCTTTTTCACTCACACACCAATTTTTCACACACACCGATTTGTGAAACACATGAAATTGAGATTTCTCATATCCTTATTTATAAATTATAAATGATTACAAACTACAACTACATACATCAATGATCATCAACATCAAAGAGTTACACAAAATTCTACGTAGATGTAGAAAACTGAGTGTGCGAATGACTTATGTTCTTTGTTTTAGCATACGTTCGTCTGTGCGCGTCATTTGGTCACGTAGACAATTAGGATTTCTACGGTATCTTATTAGTGGGGTCATGTAGAGTCATGTTTCGTATATAGGGGTTCTACGTATTTTCCCTAAAGGACTCTATGTTGAGGACATCTGCCATACGTGCGTCCGGATCGCGTCGCCGGTCGGTCACCTGCATGTAATCCCACAATCCAATAAACATTAGTTTCTCAAAATAAAACTAGCCATGCCTTACTACAAGATCAAATAAAAGCAAATATGAATGTTACACTCAAGATTCATTAAAGAAAATAAGTATAAGTTAAGATCTACGAAATAATGTAATTCGTGACTTAAGAACCATTGATGTAAAGCAATTCTGAAGCATATCGATAGAGAAAAGTTCTGCAAACTCATTCTTCAATTAATTGTTCGCAACTTCTGAGATATAAGATATTGCCGGAAGATTTGTAGCGTTTTGTAAGTATTACAGAATTTTTAAACCAAACATTACCAGAATTGTAAAAAGGCTTAATTCCCTTTTAAAGAATAAACAACCATTCATTTGGCCAATCGAATGCGCAACAGCATTCACAGTCTGAAAACAAAAATTATTCAAGCCTCCAATTTTACAGTATCCAAATTTCGACAAATCGGTTATACTTACAGCCGACGCATTGGATTTTGCATTAGGTGCAGTGCTCTCACAAGGTGAAATAGGTCATGATTTAACAATATCATATTCAAGCAAATCCTTACAAAAACATGACATAAACATACCAGTCGTAGAGAAGGAGCTACTAGCTTTCATTGGGGAATACATATTTAAACCATATTTGTATGGAAGAAATTTCATAGTAGTAACAGACCACAGACCACTAGTTTCACTATTTGCACATAAGAATCCATCATCAAGCATGACGAGAATTTGGTTGGACTTATCAGACTACAACTTGGAGTTAATTTATAAACAAGGAAAACTGAATGCACTTTCAAGAATACAAATTGAATCTCAAGAATACAAAGAGTCCATAGAGTTTTAAAGGAACTTCTCTTAAATTTCTCTGAAGATTACGTATGTGATCTTTGTGTATTATGCATTTGCTTATAACACAACTCCACACGTAGACACAAATTATACCTATGAACTAATTTATGGAAAATTATCATACTTATCGAGTAACGTAATAAATGCCAGTGTAAAAGTACATAATTTAAATAACTATGTAAATGAAATAGAAATTAGACTTAAGAATGTAATAGAAAGAACACGTAATATTATTAATAATGTTCAGAATAAAATAAAATTACAATACGATAAAATTATAAATAGTTCAGATTTTAAAATAGGAGATTTAGGTTTAGTTGTATTAGATGGTAAGAAAAAATTACAAAGTCATTATAACAGACCATAGAAAATAATCGCAACTGACAATGTAAATTCAACTACAAACATCAATTATAATAAGAAATAGGGGTTGTTGCACAAAACGCCATGTTTTCATATATAGCGGTTCTACGTATTTTCCCTAACAATATTCTATATTGAGGACATCTACATATACGTGCGTCCAGATCACGTCATCGGTCGTTCGTGTGTATGTAATCCCACATTCGGCCCTCCTGACGGTTTCTTCGGCTCGAAGGATAAAGCCCACGGTTTCATCCCGTCTACGGCAACTGTAGTGACATTAGTTCCTTCATGATCACCCATTTTTTAAACATCAAACATGACAGATGTTTCCAAATTCATACCACTTTGTATGGGCCAAGAAACTTAGCTTTTAACTTCACGCCTATATGCCTATATATATCACGCCTAAATTAAATTATTTAATTTATACCTGGTGGGAGTCTTCCTCTTCTTTTCAAAGTACCGACAATTCTCAACTTGAATTTCGGCTTTATTCTCCGAAAAGGAGTTATCTTCTTACTACTTGTCGGCAAATTGTTGATCATTTGCTAAGCTCGCGGAACGTGCTTGTACCATTGGGATGGATCTGGGAATTCAATTTCGTCAGCAAAGGCTCAATACACGGTTAACTCAATCTACCTGTAATTCCCTGTACCACTTGCAATAAGAGAGTGCGTTATTCTTTCTTTTTTTAATGTGCATTATTCTCCCGAACTTAATGCAGCTCCTCTGTCAGAAATGATTCTCAGATTGCAGTTTGTGCCTTCGTGCAATTACTTCTTCACTTGTCGTACTCCTTGTGGGGTATAGCCATACCAATTTTGAAAACGCAGCTAATACGACAAAGATGTGTTTATACCACTTTTTGTTTTTTCCATTGGTCCAATATGGTGGACATGGTACGTTTGTAAGGAGCGATTTAACTTATCAATTGGCTAGAGAAACCCTTCCCGTATTCCATTTTTTTCTGATGTAATACAACTTGTGAAGGATACCGTTCTTTTCTATTTTGATCCTCTTAGCTATAACATATACTCGCCACTTTTTTGCGCTTCGATCATGGCAAGGTCTTTCAATTCATATGAGTGATATCGTTCTTCTGCTGGTGCTCATGGTGGATCATCGTTGTTTCTTTGTAATAATAGCGCTCCGTATCCGTCTTCGCTCGCTCCGGCATATATTTCTGTCACGGCATTAGGGTCAAACAGTATGAGTACTGCCGAGCTCATTAAGGCGTCCTTAAGTGATCCGAATCACTATGATCCATTGTGAACACTGCGACCTTTCGAAGCATATCGCTCAATTGTTTGGCTACCACGGGGTAATCTTGAATGAATCGTCTGAAATAAGAAGTAAGTCAAAGAAATCGTGCTCTTTCTTGATTTGCGGTATTGGAAAGTCTTTTACCGCTCTCGGTTTCTTATTAGATGGTGTAATTGTTCCGTTCTCTATTTTATATCCAAGGAAATCTATTTTATATTTCAGGAACTGACTCTTCTACCAATTGATTCTTGGACCTTTGTTACTTACGATTTCAGGAACAGTTCCTAATTGACAATGCCTTTATCTATATCCTTAGCGGGTTTATATCATATCGTCGACGTATAACTTCACAACTTCTGGATTAACTCGTTTAAGATGAATGTGATGAGGCTCGGGAAAATCGCTGGTAAATTACATATTCCGAAAGGAAATCTGAGGAATTCGTACTGGCTGCTATGTAATGCATGAGGTGTATTTACAAGACTGTTCCTCTATCGGCACGTGGAAGAATCCATTGAAGTTTTAAATATTTGTCCTTCTTGTAACTCATCCAAAATATCATTGATATCAGATCAATTTATAATGATACATCATTATTTGTTTATTTATTTGAAGAACATAGCAACAAAGTCTTTTGGTGTCATTTTGGATGTGTTTCTACGTATAATTCCATCTTCAATCCAAGTCCAGATTTGATACACCAGCTTCTTATCTGCTGGTGACATTCTTATTGGGCAGTGGTAGATAGGTGTGTCATCATTCAAAGGTATCTTGATCTTGACTGCCTATTCATCATTCTTTCTTTGCAGATATGAGCATTTATAATCCTGCATGTAATCCCACAATCCAATAAACATTAGTTTCTCAAAATAAAACTAGCCATGCCTTACTACAAGATCAAATAAAAGCAAATATGAATGTTACACTCAAGATTCATTAAAGAAAATAAGTATAAGTTAAGATCTACGAAATAATGTAATTCGTGACTTAAGAACCATTGATGTAAAGCAATTCTGAAGCATATCGATAGAGAAAAGTTCTGCAAACTCATTCTTCAATTAATTGTTCGCAACTTCTGAGATATAAGATATTGCCGGAAGATTTGTAGCGTTTTGTAAGTATTACAGAATTTTTAAACCAAACATTACCAGAATTGTAAAAAGGCTTAATTCCCTTTTAAAGAATAAACAACCATTCATTTGGCCAATCGAATGCGCAACAGCATTCACAGTCTGAAAACAAAAATTATTCAAGCCTCCAATTTTACAGTATCCAAATTTCGACAAATCGGTTATACTTACAGCCGACGCATTGGATTTTGCATTAGGTGCAGTGCTCTCACAAGGTGAAATAGGTCATGATTTAACAATATCATATTCAAGCAAATCCTTACAAAAACATGACATAAACATACCAGTCGTAGAGAAGGAGCTACTAGCTTTCATTGGGGAATACATATTTAAACCATATTTGTATGGAAGAAATTTCATAGTAGTAACAGACCACAGACCACTAGTTTCACTATTTGCACATAAGAATCCATCATCAAGCATGACGAGAATTTGGTTGGACTTATCAGACTACAACTTGGAGTTAATTTATAAACAAGGAAAACTGAATGCACTTTCAAGAATACAAATTGAATCTCAAGAATACAAAGAGTCCATAGAGTTTTAAAGGAACTTCTCTTAAATTTCTCTGAAGATTACGTATGTGATCTTTGTGTATTATGCATTTGCTTATAACACAACTCCACACGTAGACACAAATTATACCTATGAACTAATTTATGGAAAATTATCATACTTATCGAGTAACGTAATAAATGCCAGTGTAAAAGTACATAATTTAAATAACTATGTAAATGAAATAGAAATTAGACTTAAGAATGTAATAGAAAGAACACGTAATATTATTAATAATGTTCAGAATAAAATAAAATTACAATACGATAAAATTATAAATAGTTCAGATTTTAAAATAGGAGATTTAGGTTTAGTTGTATTAGATGGTAAGAAAAAATTACAAAGTCATTATAACAGACCATAGAAAATAATCGCAACTGACAATGTAAATTCAACTACAAACATCAATTATAATAAGAAATAGGGGTTGTTGCACAAAACGCCATGTTTTCATATATAGCGGTTCTACGTATTTTCCCTAACAATATTCTATATTGAGGACATCTACATATACGTGCGTCCAGATCACGTCATCGGTCGTTCGTGTGTATGTAATCCCACATTCGGCCCTCCTGACGGTTTCTTCGGCTCGAAGGATAAAGCCCACGGTTTCATCCCGTCTACGGCAACTGTAGTGACATTAGTTCCTTCATGATCACCCATTTTTTAAACATCAAACATGACAGATGTTTCCAAATTCATACCACTTTGTATGGGCCAAGAAACTTAGCTTTTAACTTCACGCCTATATGCCTATATATATCACGCCTAAATTAAATTATTTAATTTATACCTGGTGGGAGTCTTCCTCTTCTTTTCAAAGTACCGACAATTCTCAACTTGAATTTCGGCTTTATTCTCCGAAAAGGAGTTATCTTCTTACTACTTGTCGGCAAATTGTTGATCATTTGCTAAGCTCGCGGAACGTGCTTGTACCATTGGGATGGATCTGGGAATTCAATTTCGTCAGCAAAGGCTCAATACACGGTTAACTCAATCTACCTGTAATTCCCTGTACCACTTGCAATAAGAGAGTGCGTTATTCTTTCTTTTTTTAATGTGCATTATTCTCCCGAACTTAATGCAGCTCCTCTGTCAGAAATGATTCTCAGATTGCAGTTTGTGCCTTCGTGCAATTACTTCTTCACTTGTCGTACTCCTTGTGGGGTATAGCCATACCAATTTTGAAAACGCAGCTAATACGACAAAGATGTGTTTATACCACTTTTTGTTTTTTCCATTGGTCCAATATGGTGGACATGGTACGTTTGTAAGGAGCGATTTAACTTATCAATTGGCTAGAGAAACCCTTCCCGTATTCCATTTTTTTCTGATGTAATACAACTTGTGAAGGATACCGTTCTTTTCTATTTTGATCCTCTTAGCTATAACATATACTCGCCACTTTTTTGCGCTTCGATCATGGCAAGGTCTTTCAATTCATATGAGTGATATCGTTCTTCTGCTGGTGCTCATGGTGGATCATCGTTGTTTCTTTGTAATAATAGCGCTCCGTATCCGTCTTCGCTCGCTCCGGCATATATTTCTGTCACGGCATTAGGGTCAAACAGTATGAGTACTGCCGAGCTCATTAAGGCGTCCTTAAGTGATCCGAATCACTATGATCCATTGTGAACACTGCGACCTTTCGAAGCATATCGCTCAATTGTTTGGCTACCACGGGGTAATCTTGAATGAATCGTCTGAAATAAGAAGTAAGTCAAAGAAATCGTGCTCTTTCTTGATTTGCGGTATTGGAAAGTCTTTTACCGCTCTCGGTTTCTTATTAGATGGTGTAATTGTTCCGTTCTCTATTTTATATCCAAGGAAATCTATTTTATATTTCAGGAACTGACTCTTCTACCAATTGATTCTTGGACCTTTGTTACTTACGATTTCAGGAACAGTTCCTAATTGACAATGCCTTTATCTATATCCTTAGCGGGTTTATATCATATCGTCGACGTATAACTTCACAACTTCTGGATTAACTCGTTTAAGATGAATGTGATGAGGCTCGGGAAAATCGCTGGTAAATTACATATTCCGAAAGGAAATCTGAGGAATTCGTACTGGCTGCTATGTAATGCATGAGGTGTATTTACAAGACTGTTCCTCTATCGGCACGTGGAAGAATCCATTGAAGTTTTAAATATTTGTCCTTCTTGTAACTCATCCAAAATATCATTGATATCAGATCAATTTATAATGATACATCATTATTTGTTTATTTATTTGAAGAACATAGCAACAAAGTCTTTTGGTGTCATTTTGGATGTGTTTCTACGTATAATTCCATCTTCAATCCAAGTCCAGATTTGATACACCAGCTTCTTATCTGCTGGTGACATTCTTATTGGGCAGTGGTAGATAGGTGTGTCATCATTCAAAGGTATCTTGATCTTGACTGCCTATTCATCATTCTTTCTTTGCAGATATGAGCATTTATAATCTTTTATTATAATCTATAAATGTTCAACATTGACTATGATTGGCGCTCTTTCTTTAGCTAGACTGTCGACAAAAGAATATCTTTTGCTCTTGCTATAAAAATAATTCAACAGCTCTGTATTGTAATTAAATTAATGGAAGCTATTTCGAAGCTTGAGTTCTATTCCCGAAAGAGTTTCAAGTCAATAATCTTTCTCACTTAACTATAACTACCCCTCTTGTACAAACACAAACATGTACCAAGAAACCCCCCAGCCAGCCACAAGCTGAGGTTGCAGCCCCAATTCCTCAACCAAATTTGAGAGACATTTTCGAGGCACTTCGAATTCCTGATGCCGTCAAGGATTTGCCTAGACTTGATGGCAATCCGAGATTGCTTTACGAGTTCATTAGCAATGTGGAGGAGATACTTCTGTTTATTAGAGGGCTCGAAGGAAGACCCTATGCTCAGATAAAAACTAAATCTCAGATCTATCCGTAACAAAATAGAAGGCCGGGCCAATGAGGTGCTAAACATGTATGGCACAGCCTTAAATTGGGAAGAGGAAAAGCGAAATTTAATTCTCCATTATTCGGATAAAAGGAACAAACCTTCATTGATATGTTACCTTCACAGACATTGAGGCAAGGCAACAAAGCCGTAGAACAATTCTACAGCGACATTGACAAAATCCATGAGACAACGAATAATAACGTCCTCATTCATGAAAAATCCCACTTCCTTCAAAATGAAATAGCTTTCCTAGGGCATATTGTCACAACGGACGGAATCAAACCCAACCCAGAAAATTTTCACGCAATAAAAAACTGCCCACTTCCCCGTACACAAAAGGGAATACGTAGTTTCTTAGGACTACTAGGGTAGTATCGTAAATTCATCAGGGATTTCGCGAAACTCGTAAAACCCCGGTTAAAAAAGACCGCAAGAACATAATAAATGATTCTTATACAAATACGTTCGAATCACGAAAAACCTCTTAGTAAACGACCCTATTCTATAATATCCAGACTTTTCTAAGTGAACCTTATCAAAGCAAAGAAAGAACACTTTGCTCAAATGTGTTTGAATGTCTTTCTATCTGGCCTGAGAGAACCTCTGGGATCCAGCATCGGTGCTATGAAACCAGATTCTCTGGCAGCCGCGTTATCCATTTGTATCCAAGAACAAAATATGTTATTTTTTATGATTTTAACATTGCCCCAAAAACAATAGTCCCGTGAACCACGCAAACCCCATTTATCCAAGCTTAGTTAACACACAACCGCATACCAATTTTAAATTTCACTTTGAACAACAGGTCAATCCAATATAATAATAATACCGCTCCAAATGAACGAAATTCAATTTCAAATCAGCGTAATCAAACTTTCGGTACAACTTTTAGGAATAAGTATACTAACACCATCAAGACGCGAAACACCCAACAGAACCTGTATAGACATAATAACAACCCTTCGAGTATGTTTACTAACCAATTACCGCGAAGCCCTCCTGCAGCTCTACCAATGGAGACAAATACCATACCGACAAATTTAAGTCTTCCCATTGTATCTCGCCCTAATACTATGAACTCACGGATTACGCAAAGGACGAATAGACCATTTGTATCTAACCAGCAGGCCCAATACTCCCAACCAAGGTAGCTTCATAACATTAACTCACAGAATCCAAACTGCAATTTTTATATACCCAGCAGCTCAAGCATATGCCTCCCAGAACCAACAGGGTACATAGATATCAATAAACACGGAACAACCTCGCCCTGCATCAACATTTCTTCTCCTTTCGGCAGACCTCTCAAATTTCTCATAGATAACGGACCGTCTTATTTGATCATTGATCCGGAATTCACCCATGCTGTTAATCACCAAAAATGTGAACCAATTACCATTTCAACAATTCTCAGTAAACACACCCTTAACGAAAAGGTTACACTGCCTACAATCGTTGATTTTAATGAACCCGGCGCATTCATCTTCTTAAACTTTAAATTCCATGAATACTTTGACGGCTTCCGCTGCTTAGATATCTTGTCACAAGCTAGAAGCAAAGGTAAGCCTTCAGAATAAAAAACTCACCACCAAACATACAAGCATTCCCTTAAGATTTAAGCCAAACTTTAGATGCGACAAAGAGATCATTAAACCTAACTAAAAAATAGTAATAAAAATTCCGGTTGACATGGAAAACGGTGATATATTTATCAAAACGACTGAAATGAGACCAAAATTGGTTTAGCCTTGTCGAAATCTGCAACAATTCAACAAAACAAGAAACACTTTTTTTGGAACAACCACTGAAATGCGATTCATTGATAGATTCTTAGCTCAATTACGTCGAAATCAACAACTTTAACATAAACTATGATAATACCGCTCAAAATAATAGTGTAATAAATCAATTATTCACATCCCATCTATATCAAGAAAAAAAACCTCCTTCCAAGTTATGCAGAGAATTTGACGATATATTTTTCAAAGAAGGTCAAAACCTAACCTTCACTAACCACGTTAAGCATAGAATACTCACAACTGATAATTTGCCAATTTAAACAAAGACATTACCTGTATATTCCACAAAGAGGAAGTAAGAAACCAAATAACTGATATGCTCGACCAAGATATTATTCAGTTTGGGAAGTCCTAAAGAAAAAAGACTCCAGAGGCAAGCAAAAATGGTGGCTCGTAATTGACTTTATCGACTGTTTCTGATCGATACCACATACCAAACATCAACGAAACATCATAGAGATGAACCACAGAGATACAGAAAAAACTTCTTTTACCCTGGAGGGTGGACATTACGAGTATGTTCGGATACCATTTGGCCTCAAAAAGGCTCCGTTAGCCTTTCAACATGTAATGGACAACGTGCTCAAAGATCTTATTGGAACGATATGTCTCGTCTACCTTGACGATATCATCATTTTCTCAACATAGCTCCAAGAGCATATGGAGAACCTAAAAACAGTTTTTAACAGATTCCGTGAGCATAACTTGAAAGTTCAAATTGAAAAATCACACTTCCTTAAAAAAGAAATAGCTTTCTTAGGGCATATTGTCTCAACGGACGGAATCAAACCCAACCCAGAAAAATTTCACGCAATAAAAAACTGCCCACTTCCCCGCACACAAAAGGGAATACGTAGTTTCTTAGGACTACTAGGGTAGTACCGTAAATTCATCAGGGATTTCGCGAAACTCGTAAAACCCCTAAAAAGTGCGGTCTTAAGAAAGACCGCAAGAACATAATAAATGTTTCTTATACAAATAAGTTCGAAACATGAAAAACCTCTTAGTAGACGACCCTATTCTATAATATCCAGACATTTCTAATACATTCATTCTCACTTTTGCTACTAGAACTCTTACAGATTCCGAAATAAACTATTCAACAATAGAGAAAGAACTCCTAGCAATAGGAGAGCAAACGGATCACAAGCAAACGGACCCCAAGCTTCTTACATGAACCTTAAAGACCCAAACTCCAAACTCATTCGTTGGAGGCTGAAGTTAAAGGATTTTGATTACGATATATTGTATAAAAAAGGACAGTCTAACAACAATGCTGACGCTCTCAGCAGGGTGAAAATTCAAATCCCAGGTAATATAGAAATTAACATCAGCGATTCTATGTCGATCCAAGGGACAAGCGGAACAACTGTTCATTCAGCCGAAGAAAACTTAAATGATGGCGTACCAATATCTGAAAATCCACTCAACAAGTTCAGTTTTCAGTCTATCTTCCAACAATCAAATAGAAACGTACCAATGACATTCGAAACGATTTTCAAAAATAAACAACGTCGAATATTGAGAGAAGCATCCTTCACGGAAGATAGAATGATCAACATTTTTAAACAATTGCTTTCTTAATTCTAATTGATTTCTAATTGATTTCTTAATTTCAATTCCCCTTTCTCCTTTTCGCACGACACATTCGATTTACTCCCAATACTTCGCCCAAAACAAAAAGTTTCGTTTGATTAGATGCATGGAAATAGTAGGAGATATAAGGCAAATTAACCGCGATTATCACGTCAAACATAACCACCGAGCATGGAAGAAACTGTTCTTCACCTTGAAAGATAATTATATGCACCGCACATAAAAAGCAAGGCAGCTCAGACGATAAACAACAAACATTAAAATGCGAGAAGTGCCCACCTATATATGTTGAATATATGATACCAGATATCTAACCATCAGATACCAACACGTATTAACAATAATTGATACATTTTCTAAATTTGCTGCAGGTTATACATTGCCTACTAGCAACAGCATCTCAGTACTGAAGTCATTGAAATATTTTATGAGCCATCACGGTATCCCCTTAGAAGTAGTTTACGATCAGGGTACTGAGTTAAATTCAAATATATTCAAAGCTTTCTGCAAACAATATCAGATTAACCTACATATAATCTCCTTCCAACAAAGTAGTAGCAACTCACCTTCAGATCGGTTAAATTCCACTCTTACGGAAATATATAGAATAATATCAGAAACATTAAAAGAAAAAGAGTAGAAACGGACCATGAAGATATAATAATGCTATGTACTCAGCAACCCGATTGACCCCACTTGAGTTATTTTACGGGAGAACCTACAAATTTAATACAAATTTAACCTTTAAGAACGAACTTTTTCCGTCAATCAAGAACAATTTAGAAAAGTCAACCAGTAACCGAATAGATAAGCTTAATAAAGAACAAGGAAAACCCGAGGTCAAAGAAACCAATGAAATCATACATAGAAAAGAATGTAGAGGAAACAAAATAACTCGTCGATACACTAAACACCGCGTTAAAAATAATAGGAAAGTTACAGTTCTGACTACCGAACATAGGAAAATACATATATCTAGAATAAAAGGATAAAAGGATAAAATACGAGCTGAACAATATATAATCTTAACAGCCAATATACAGACCACAAATCTTCCTTCCTCCCTTGTTTCTCTTCCATTTCTACCCCAACAGGAACTCCTTAGCATACAGCCCAAAACTTAAAATTCGCGACATGCCAAATTCCTAAGGCATACTTCCCTTAAAATTGGGCACAGCTAAATACATAGAGAACAACCAAAATCTAATTCACATAGTAGACATAAACGCTTACCATACGACCATTGACAGCATACAAAACATCCTAACAAATTTCAGCTACTACCCCGCACTGAGACCATCAGTCAGATCACAAACTTCAAGTTACGAGAACTTCGCAACAAACTCGAGACCTTAATCCCGACAATAAGACGAAAGTGAGGACTCATAAACAGACTAGGATCTGCTATTAAAGAACTAAAAAAATCGAAATCTTGAATCAAATACAAGAGGACCTTTGCGGCAAAGTTTATTCCGGAACTAGTTTAAACATGCAAATGATGGAAAGATTTAAGAACATAACTATTAACATTAATTCCGAACCAGACACAATCGACAGTTACCTTACGAAATTCACAAACCGAACAGAAAACTCGATTAGGTCCAATACGAGCATCCTTATACATATGCAATATCTTGCCCAACTAAAGACATTTGCCCCAAAGTAGAGAGTATGTTAATTTGTAAGAGAGTAGCTCATCGACAACTAAGAAACGAATCTAATTGCATCGACAACATTGTGAACAATCAGCCAGCTGACTGCCCTGTCACCGAAGTTGGAAAAATCAAGCAAATAACTCAGCCCGAGCCAAATTACATCCTAATTATCAACGTTCCAGACACAAAAATTAAAACAAGCTGTGGCAGTCCTTTACAACTAATCAAAGGCTCCATGTTATTGCACTTCAGTAACTATAATAAATGGAGTCATATACCATAGCAGTCCAAAAACATATTGGGTTCACATATTCCCAGTATCATATTCATCAATCCACCCCGAGTATACTGTTAAAACATTAAATTTGAAGAAATTCAATGAATATGAATTTAGTAACAAACAAGCAATATCCGTTTTAAACACGCAAGCCAAAAGAAGAGACAGCCTTATCATCATTACACTTAAGTTATACTTAATATATATGCTTAATATAGAAGCTGTGGTTGTATATATAAATTGACTTATTTATCAAGTAATACTATTATTTTAGTGCATTCATGTAAAATTTCATATAAATGTGATTATTAATTCGCGTTTTATCTCTAGTTAAAAAGAATCATAATGGCAACTGAGACGATGATGGTTAAAATTGAGCATCTCGCTGTAATTAAAAGGGAAAGTAATTAAAAAGGAAAAAGTCAAAAAACTATTCATGAAGAGATGGTGGCTGTTTACCAGGGTTCCGCACATTCATTATCAACTGTGCAAAAGTGGTCAAGTGAGTTGAAGAGAGACAGAGAGAGCATTGAAGACGACCCCGGCTCCGGCGCCCCGGCTACCTGTACGGAAGAAAGCATCAAAGAAGTCGAAAAACTTGTTCTTGAGGATACCCGAATAAAGGTGAAAATGATGGCAGAGATCACCAAGCTTTCAATTGGTACCATTCACACCATTCTTCATGATCTTTATTTATGGATCGAATTGTTACTGGTGACGAAACATGGGTCTACCACTATGACCTCCGATAACAAAGGAACAGCCCCCCGAAGAAGTTCAAGGTCACTGCCGGGAAGCTCATGGCCACAGTTTTTTGGGACTCAAAGGGAATCTTGCTCATTGAGTACAAAAAAAAGGTGAAACCATCAACGCCACATCCTACGCTTAAAAAGAAAAGACGGGGTAAACTCGCAGCGGGTGTGTTGCTTCTTCATGACAACGCTCCTGTTCACACGGCGCGAGTTTGAATGGCTGCTGCGCGAGATTGTGGTTTCGAAGAAATCCAACACCCACCCTATAGTCCAGACCTTGCCTCAAGTGATTATTTCCTGTTTCCGGATTTGAAAAAATATCTTCGTGGAAAAAGATTTTCGGATGATGAAGAAATCAAGTCCGCAATAAATGGGTATTTTGCAGAGAAAGAGGAAATTTATTTTTTGAGGGATTAAAAAAGCTTACCTCAAGATGTAACAAATGCATTGATGTTAGGGGAGATTATATTGAAAAATAAAAACAATTTAAATTAATTTCGCATTTTCCCTCATATCGATGCCGAGAATATATTGAACGCGAAATAAAGTAATCCTAGACAGAATGCCCTTCACTCAGACTGCAGCAGCTACCCAGCCACTTCAGCCATTACTCAAACTTAAGAGGGGAGGAGTTACAAGTTTACTGCACCCATGCTCCCCAACAACACCAAAACACAAGCCATCCGAGGTCACAAGCACGGCGTACCCTAGCCACCAATACACAACAACAACAACAGCCCATCCGGTCAGCGATTCTACACCAATATGTGTACCGCAAGCACTTAACCAAACGTAATTGCAAAAGTGACCAGATTATTTAAAGAGTAAGCGTCTGGTGTACTTCCGTCGCTTCAATTTCTCAGAATCACTTCCTCAAGCGTGGGTTCTATTTTAAGCAAGAACATTGGAAAAATCAGTTTCTTTTTAGCAGGGAAGTAATAAAGAAGTGTTTTCTTATTATACTACGAGGTTCTAATTCATAATTCGCGCGAATGTCTTATGTGCCTTGTTTTGTCGTACATTCGCCTTGTGCGCGGTGTATATCCTGAGCTCTGAATTGTGTGTTCGTTTGGTCACGTAAGTCATTAGGATTTCTGCTGTATTTTATTCGGGACGTCATGTTTCGTATATAGAGGTTCTACGTATTTTCCCTAACGATACTCTATGTGGAGGACATCTACCATACGTACGTCCAGATCGCGTCGTCGGTTGTTCGTCTGTATGTTATACCAAATTCGGCTCTCCTAAGTATTTCTTCAGGTCGAACCAGCCCACTGTTTCATCCCGTCACCGGCACGAGGTCCTTCGTGATCACCCATTTATCCACATCATACCTGTCACGTTTGCAAATTCATATCACGGATTCCTCTGGCAAGAACAACAAAACCGCTTTGAACAGAAACTTCTGGAGGTGAATAGTGAAGTGAAAGTAATGGACGAAAAAAGTTCACCACCTCGACAGCAAAGTTGTGAGTCTAGAGACTTTAATGGAAGCGAACTTTTAACGTCGCAACAAAGTTCAAACCACCGATGTACGACGGAACAACAGCCTTCAACCTCGTCAGGCTGCCGGAGAAGACAAGGCGGCAGCTTTGGTTTTGTCGTTAAAGGGTGGTTCTGCAGACGTGCTCCAAAAGATTCCAGAAGATCTCCAGATGGACTACAACGCAATCATGTGCTCGCTACAGTGCAAGTATGGAAGTGCACACCGCACGCAAGTCTTCAAGATGGAGTTGAAGAGCAGAAACCAACGCAACGGTGAGTCGCTCCAGGAATTTGCTCAAGAGATAGAGCGATTGACACATCTGACGTACGCCCACTTAACGATGGAGCTCATCGAGAACGCCAAAACGGATGCGTTTGTGGACTGGAGGATCTGGAGACGAAGCGAACGACTTCGTCGTCACCGGTGAGAACCTTCCAGGAAACGCATGCTACTGCTCTGTAGCAGTAGGGTTTAGAGGGGCAGAAACTGGCTCCCACAACGAATTGCCTCACAGTCTTTGTTTCCAAGCTCGGAAGGAATGGAAATAATCTTGTGTTGACGGTATCGCTGGAGGTATAACGTGTAGAAGAGGTGGAGCCATTGAACGGGGTACAGCTACGAACTGCTACGGGTGCTGATGCGGATGTACTTGGCAAGTTAACCGAGATAATCACATTCTGGGAGCGGACTTTATGATTAGATCCAGAATTACATCGGACCTTGAGCAGAGAATTCCAAGGTACAAGAATTCTGAGATACCTTTGAATGTCGGCGAAAGCAAGGCTACGAGGATCAACTAAGTCGTGGCCGAAAGAGACTCCAGTATGAGTTCTGGGCAAAGAGAGAATATGACTGTGCGAACAGCACCTTGTGGAAAGTGGGAAGCCGAAGATCAAACACCAGCCAAACCGTCGCAAGAAGGAATGGCAAGGGGAAGTGCTTTCGCCAAGGCATACTGGGCTGCGGAGCTGAGTCCGTTTCGTGGACAGCATCACTTCTGGAAAAAAAACAGTAAACTTGATTGGGTTTTGTATGAGAGTGCAAACGGAAATCACAATGGATCAAGTGGAGGCAGCTGAACATCACAAGGCGAGCTGGGATAGTGGAACAGGGATTCCGTGGAGTTGGATGCCAGCAGTCAGTGAGAAAAGGGATCCAGGCAAATGATATCTGCGTACAGGGACTGCAATCAGGGTACCATGGGAAGATTCCGCATCTGAACGTTGGAGCACCAATAGGAAGGAACGCAATGCAACGGATCAAGAAGAAAGTTTGAGCCTAGTTGAGCGAGAGGTAATAGGGTGTGCACAGCCTCGAACTGATGTCGGTAAATCACGAAGTGACGTTAAAGAGAGTTGTGGAGGTTCTGATGATCGGCGGATGGTATTGCTTAACAACCCGAAACGGAGCAAAGACTTCCAACGAAGGTTACTACCACATTGCAATCGTCCCCCAACCTACAGGCAGTAAATCTGAAACTTTTTCGTGACAAACAAGTTTAGGTGGTGGGTACTGTGACGTAATTAGTATAGGGTGTATAAGATGAGATAATCAGGACACCAACCACAACAACAACAAAAACGCCATCTACACTCAAAACAAAACCGTCAGCGGAGAAATTCAATACACACGTAGCGAGAGTAGGATTTGGAACCAATACTGGGAGTATAAATTGTTGTACATATAACTCAATAGTTTGGCTACCACGGTGTAATCTTAGATGAATCGTTTGAAACTTACTACTTAAGTCCCAAAAATCTTTGAAGCTCTTTCTTGTTTTGCGATATTGGAAAGGCTTTCACCGCTCTCGTTTTCTTATCAGATGGTGTAATCGAACTAAATTTTCTCCCATTCGACTCTTAGACCGTTGTTACTTACGACTTCAAGAACATTTCCTAATTTGACAATGTCATTGACTTCACAACTTCTGAATTAACTAATTGAAGACAAATGTGATGAAGCCCGAGGAAACCTGAGGAATTCGCACTGGCTGATATGTGTAATGAACAAGGTGTATTTACAAGACTGTTCCTCTATCGGCACGTGGAAGAATCCAATAACAAAGTCAATTGTTGTAAATATTCGTCCTTCTTGTAATTCATAAAAAATATCGTTACATTTTATAAAGATACTACATTTTTTGTTCATTTATTTGAAGAAAATCCCGACGAATTCTTTTGGTGCCATCTTTCTTTGATACAAGGACAACAGGAAAAATAAATTCGGATGCGCTTGGACGTATAATTCCATCTCCAATCAAAGTCCAGATTTGATCCTGGACAAACTTCTTACCTTCTGGTGACAGCCTTATTGGGCGGTTGTAGATTGGTGTGTCATATTTCAAGGTTATCTTCATCTTGACTGGCGATTCAACAGTCTTTCTTTGAATACGTTAGTTGACTAATGCCTTGATAACTTGAGCATTTATAATCGATAACTGTTCAACATTGTCGACAGTAACTAGACTGTCGACAGAACAGAATACTGTGATGAATTTCTATACAAGCTCTTTAATTCTTCATGACGATTTTATCTCCGCCAACTGTGTCTACAAGTTCTTTTTTCATACGGATGTCTTCGCGCTCCGCACTACTTCCAATGACGTGCGCTTTCATCAATTGCATTAGAAGATCTTGTCGGCATAACCAAAGATCATATCCTGCGTCTATGAGTCCAGTGAGTTCTCTTTGTTCGATGTCTATCTCCTTCAACATTACTGTTTGTTGCCAACCCAAGTCGACACGTTTGTTTTTGTCTCGGGCAGTTCTAACTTCAACTGGTCTTTTACCTCTGCACTCAAAGAAACGATGTCCGGCCTCATTGCATTTGAAGCATTTAAACTCGCGTTGCGGACATGAACTGGCTAGGTGGTTTCTATCACTACACTTAAAACAGTGACGTTTCATTTCCCGCTTTACTGTCGTCATGGGCTGTGTTGGCATTGAGCTTTGACGCCTCGGGTTTTTGGCCATCCCCTGTTGCCGGATCCTCTCATACCCTTTAATCTTCGTCTTCAGTTCCTCAATAGTTGTAGCTTCGAATAATACCTTGTTGACCTTGTCGTCCTTTATTCCATTAATGAAATTTTGCACCAACGATTCCTCCTCCATGCCTAACGGCTTGGCGATTTCAATCAGATGGTACATACATTCTCTAAACGATTCACCGGCTTGCTCGGGACGACAGAACTGGAGAATTATTGTAGAAATATTTCATTCAACTCCCATTACGCTTTTTCCCCTTGAGTGTACAGTTTGGCAGCACCTGTTTAAGTAAATGTTTGAAAGCTGAAATATTGGAACATTCTATCATAAGATAACGCGTCCTAATCGCGTCGTCGGTCGGTCATCTGTATGTAATCCCACAATACAATAAACATGCATTTCGTAAACTAAAACTAATCATGCCTTACTGGAAGATCTAAAAAAAAACCATGATAAATGTTACACTCAAGATTCATTAAAAGATCAACGAAATAATGTAAATAGAAACTTAAGAACCATTGATATAAAGCATATCGATAGAGAAAAGTCTTGCAAAATCATTATTCAATTAATTTTTCGCTTAAGAGTGGTTGTACCAACCAGAACAAAGAAGCCCAAGAACACATTTCCTACACTGTATAATACATAGTCATGTACCAATAATATCAACAGGTACAAACCTAAAACATTTGATTTCACACACCAAAATGCTGACACTAGAAAAAGCTATGAAGTAAGAATTAGAACACGGCTGCGTTGCACGGCACAGCTCGGCTGACTGGATGGTTCTTGCCCCCTTCGTCGTACATGACCCAATTGCAAGAAAAAACATCTCTAAGTCTAATTAAAACTACATAGCTCAGCTCCACAACGAGTTAATGCCATTCCAGCGTCATTTGGCGATATGATCTCGTAAGGAACCCGAGGGTGCCTGATGTTATTGGCACGTGTCCGCCAGCCACCCCTCATGTCAATCGACATGACCTTTGCCATCTCCCTTGGCAAAATTTATGGCAGATATCCCCTTAGCGGAGACGTTAGATACATGCGTGCAGCCGCGCAGTGCTTCCACAATAAGAAACAATAAGATCTGGTGGCAATTGTACTATGTTTCAAATTTCATTAGAATCGGGATCAAAAGTTGCAGACTTATTTCCAACTCTCCTTTACAACGGGATCACTGTGCGCCGTCCTCCTCCTCGAGACTGAAGATTCCCGCTAAGCACGCTGCAGCAAAATGGCGCCCAACGAGACCTGAGACGTTTTACGCGATAACCACTATGGTCTAGTCATAGTCTGAAGACGGATGTCCAATCCTCTGACCAAGAGCCTGGGTGGAAAGACTTAAGTGTTGACTGCTGCCAAGAGTAAAGGGGTGCGAAACCGGATTATTTGTGAGGCGTGGACACTGAGTCTGGAAGATTACCTCGTGTTTGGTATTCAGCAAAGGGATCAATATGCGGTTAACTGCCTCTACCTGACCATTCCCGCGTGGAACACCAGTAGCAATAAGAGAGTGTATTATCTATTATCATATTATATTATTATAATATTACCAGAAGTGAACGCAGTCCCTCTCAGAAATGATTCTCAGTGGGTTTCCAAAGATAGCAGCTTGTCCCTTTCATCGTGCAATTACTTCTTCCCTTGTCTTACGCCTCGTGGGGTATACCCATACGAATTTTGAAAACGCAGCTAATACGACAAAGATGTGGTTATACCACTTTTTGTTTTTTGTATTGGTCCAGTGTATTGGTCCGTGTCGACCATACGGTACGTTTGTAGAGGACGATCTGACTTATCAAGATTGGCGGAAGAAACCCTTCCAGTTTTATCTGATATAATACAACTTGTAACGGATACCGATCTTTTCCTAACAGTATTTGTAAGTCTTAAGCTCTGGTCTAATTTTTGAGCCTCTCTCTCTTCGATTTCACGAACAGTTCCTAATTTGACAATGCCTTCATCTATATCCTTAGCGGGTTTTACCAAATCGTCGACATATAACTTCGTTACCTGCACAACTTCTGGATTAACTCGTTTAAATGAATGTGATGAAGTTCGTTAAAATCGCTGGTGAATTACATATTCCGAAAAGAACTCTGAGGAATTCGTACTGGCTGCTATGTAATGAATGAGGTGTATTTACAAGACTGTTCCTCTATCGGCATGTGGTTCTTCCATTGACCTAGTGTTAAATATTTTTCCTTTTTGTAACTCATCAAAAATATCGTTGATCAGTCACATTTTATAATGATACTTCATTATTTGTTCATTAATTTGAAGAAAATAGCAACAACGTCTTTTGGTTCCATTTTGGATGTGCTTGGACTATAATTCCATCTTCAATCCAAGTCCAGATTTGATCCTTGACTGGCTACTCATCATTCATCATAAATCCGTTGACTAATGCCTTGGTAACTTGAACATTTATAATCGATAAATGTTCAACATTGAATTCGATCGACAAAACATCATAGTCTGGTGAATTCATGTACAAGCTCTTTAATTCTTGATGACGATTTTGTCTCTGCCAACAGTGTTGAACTGGCTTAACATATTTTGTCCAATCCTTGTCGACCTCTTGTTTGTCTACAGCTTCTTTTCTCGTACGGCTGCCTTCGCACTCCACACTACTTCCAATGACGTGCGCTTTCATCAAATGCATTAGAAGATCTTGTCGGCATAACCAAAGATCATATCCTGTGTCTATGAGTCCAGTGAATTATCTTTTGTCGATGCCTATCTCCTTCAACATGACTGTTTGTTGCAACCCAAGTCGACACGAGGGTTTGTTTTTGTCTCGGGCAGTTCGAACTTCAAAGGTTCTTTTACTTTTGCACTCAAAGGAACAATTTCCGGTCACATTGCATTTGAAGAATTAAAACTCGCGTTGCGGACATGAGCTGGCTAGGTGCTCTGTATCACCACACTTAAAACAGTTATTGCTATCGCTGCTCTGGTAGAATCCATGCAGCCAGTTGAGGTAGCGTTGTCCGCGAAGAGTGTTTCTCAAGTTCCTGATTTCCTGGTTAAGGTGTTTGTTGATTTCTAGTAGCTGCTTTCTGAACAGTGGCACAGTATACTGTTGCAGTGGGATGATGCTTGCTTGGTCGTAAAGCCTTTTGTTGCTGTGGTGCCTTTGACGGTCCCTGTCAAAGGTGAGTCCGGTACCTATTCGCAGTATTTTTGTTTCGAAAATTGCGATTTTCGTCATGCTGGTCTTAGAGATGGTGTACCAGATTGGGAAGCCGTACGTTAAGATCGGCCGTATATGCTACTTGTATAACAGCAGTTACGTCCTTTGATTTAATCCATTTTGCTTGCGCATCAAGGGATGGACGCGATGGTAGCCTAGGTTGGCCTTCTTAATGGTCAGTTTCGAATGACTGTTGAACTTCAACCTTTCCGGGCAGTTAACGCCAACATACTTGACCATATTGTTTGTTGATATTTCTGTACCATTAGGGAGCACTACCTCTATGCTACTACCTTTTGACTGCTGATCTGCCTCCACTTCTGGATGGTTTTCTTAAGCACATAAGTACCGATTTCCCAGCATTGATACGAATACCTCATTTGGTATAGTAGTCAAATTTGTTCGCTGTTTTGATTTCGAACCTAAGCGCGTCTACCTGTGTTGACGTCGAGCTGGCGTAAGTCAGCGAGCCATCTGCAAATAGACAGCATGTTACTATGTCAGTTGGATGTGCTTGATCTGCCGTGTAGATGTTGAAAAGCCACAGTCGCAGGTTTGATCCTAGTGCAACTCTCGCCTTGGTGCTCGGCTCTGAGGACTTGCTGCCTTCATTTGAGACATAGAATCTTCTGGAATGCAGAAAGCTATAAATTATTCTGATGAGGACGGAGTCCCCTCCAACCCATCTGATTCAGCTTGTAGATGAGTCCCTCAATCCAGACCGTATCGAAAGCCTTTTCTTCATCCAGGAAGCAGGCTACGGTGGCCTCGTTATTGTTCAGTGCAGCTACAACGTGGTGGAACTTCATTAGAGTGTGTAGCCTTGAATGTTTTTCCCGAAATCCGTGCTGCATATCTGGAATGATGTTTAGATCGGTAGATCATCGCTTTACTTTTCGCACTACCAGGTCATCCAGAATCTTGCTTATATTGCTCAAGAGCGAGCCTTCTTTGGTATTGCGACGATTTTTGATATGTTGCACTTTCTAGGAAAGTAGCAATTGTTGATGCAATTGCTCATGATGATTGTGAGAAGTATCATCAGCGTTAGTGGCATTCGCTTCAGGACGAAATTCGAAATATTGTCAGCTCCGGCTGCTTTCCTCGTTGGGCTACGTTGAATAATTCCCGCAATTTCCTCGACCGTTGTGAGGTCATCGTTTCCAGTCGGTTATTGGCAGTTTTTGTGGCAGCTTCTTCCTGTTACCGATGATTTGGTGGATTTGTCGGAATATGTCGGGTGCTGGCTGTTTCTTGCGGAGCCTGTTCTCCAGCTGTATATTGTTGTGCGTTTGTACCGCGAACATTTCCGAAACAGGATGTTCGTGCAGTTCAACTCACTGAGAACAGCTTGGTAGTCTCTTTCTCGTGTGTTCAGCTCCTGGTGGTATATTCGCTGGAGCCTTTTTTTGGGCCTTTGCCTGTGGTGATAAAGTTATTGCATAAGTGCGGGTAAGTGCCTATACCTGTCTCTGCTTGTCCTGGGCCTTTTTTGTTGTTGTCCTTCAACCGCTGTGTCAATCTCCGCATTGGTGAGGTTCCTGGCGGTATGTGGATCTTCTCCACTATATCTTCTTGTAGCTTAGCTACATCTAGCTGATGTAGGTTGACGAAGCCACCCTTCTGGTCGGTAAATATCGGATTTTCCAAGTCAATTAAGTGGACCGAGTTAAGTTTGACCGCTTCGTGATGAGAATCACTCGGAATAATTCCGAATCCCTGGTAGGGTGTTTACCAGGTTTGAGGTAGCCAGAAAGAAATCCAGTATCGATGGTGTCCTTGGGTAGGTGGGCTTGGGCTGGGAAACACGATCAGGAAGTGACTGGCCGCATTTTCCTCTAACCATTTGACAATGGCTTCCCCCTGTCGATCTGACTCTGTGTCCTCCCACATAGGGTGTCTAGCAATGAAGTCACCACCTATAAGCCGGTAAAGCAAGATCGTGACATATGTTGGCACTATTGCTTTTAAGACGGTGGTACGAGTAGATGTTCTGGACCGCTAATGGTCCGTGGGTGTTACATGGATTACGACTCCGGTGTACTCAAATATAATTAGGCTCATTTCGGGAAAACTTTTAGGACTATTTTCTTTTTCGGAGTTATGTCTGATTTTCCCAATAGGTGGCGGTGTGGACAATAAGTGGAAAAAGCTGGCCGACAGATTTGTAGACTGATAAGTGGTTGGTGTTCTGATCACAATAGCAATACAAGGAAATTTGAATCATATATTTAAAATACAATAAAAAATTAAAATGCAATAATGAAATGCATTGCAAGCCCTTACAAGAATTAAAATATAATGAACTATGTGAATGAACTATAATTGACGCACATCTCACCACTTGAATCTACATATTGTCTTCGTTGAGTCCTCTTCTACTTCGGTATTGTCTTTTTGATCAACTTTAAGTCTTTTTTTTTCACATCTTCAAAATACTTTTTCTGTTGTTATTCTTCTTTTCACTTCCTTATTCTTCCTGACATTCATTATATTTTTCAATCTTCTTTTCACTTTTTCTAGCTCTTAGTAGATTCCGGACTTAGCCCTGAAATTATACAATTTCATAAGATTGAGATTTCTCATATCCTTATTATTAAATTATAAAGGTTTATTGTTATGTTTTATTATTATTGAGTTCTTACTCGCTTGCGGCGGTTTACAAACTAAAAACTACATACATCGATGATCCTCAACATAAGTGATCAAAGTTTTAATATGTACATCTGTGTTCATGAGAAATAGGGGTTGTTACGCAAACTGAGAGTCGCGAATGACTTTTGTGCTTTGTTCTGCCGTACGTTCGACTGTGTGCCTGCGATATGTATACTGAGTTTTTGAGTAATGTTTTCGTTTGGTCACGTAGGCAATTAGGATTCTTGCGGTATTTTATTCGTGGCGTCATGTTTCGTATATACGAGTTCTCCGTATTTTGCTTAACAGACTCTATGTTGATTAAATCTGCCATACGTGCGTTATGTTCACGACGTCGGTCGGTCATCTGTATGTAATCCCACAATACAATATACAATTAGTTTCTTAACCAAAACTAATCATGCCTTACTGCAAGATCAAATATTAACCATTATAAATGTTATACTCAAGATTTACTAAAAGAAATCTACGAAATAATTTAATTAGTAACTTAATAATCATAGCTAATATAGAAGAGAGAGAGGGAGAGAGGAAAAGATAGAAATAGGCATCTAAAGGTAAGACAGGAGAGATGAAGAAGCTAAGTATGTTCAAGTCCTGTGCCTCACCAAAAGAGCGAGATAGCCCCGTTGCGGTGACATTAGCCACAGCCTAACGTTCCACTCTGGCAAACACCCCAAAGAGGAATTAAAAATATTCCGTTCATTCAACAACCAATTCAAAATACATTTTATTACTAATAAGATAAGTTATATCAAAGAAAATTAAAAAAAAAGTAACTAAAAAAAAAAACAATTAACAGAATTCAAAAAAGCAATGTTCTAGCTGCTCACAGGAGATCAAGCTCAACGGCTTAAGGAAATCAAGCAACTGTTTCCTCCTTTGCTGTGAAAGGATTCGGTAGGGCCTGCCTCGAGGAACATATTATTGAGGCATTACCCAGTCCCTCCAATTAAGCCTCCTATACGAAGAGATTGATCGCATGCTCTCGTTGGGAGTAATTGAAGAGGGTAACAGTCCCTGGAGTTCTCCAGTTGTATTGCTTCGAAAACCTTGTAAGAACAGATTGTGTCTGGATAAAATGTAAAATTAATTCAGTCACAAAGAAAGACGCTTAATCTCTTCCTCACATTGAGGGTCTTCTCAGCAGCCTGCAGTAAAGACGCTACATATTCGGGATACATCTGAAGACGCATTCTGACGGATCCCTCAGGAGCGCAAGTCAAGGGAATTGACGGCTTTCACAGTCAATGGTCGGCCTTTATATCAGTTCACGGTGATGCCCTTCGGACTGTGTAATGCTGCCCAGAAAATGTGTAGGCTGGTTGTTGTATACTCATTTTTGGCAAATCGCTTGCCTATGTAAGACTTGACATTTAAGAATATCACGTATTGAATAAGAACGAAGAGTTACATTGGCATCCGATGAAGTTTTCCAACGTAAAAAGAATCGAATGTGATGACGAGTCGGTCGATTTTTAAGAAAGAACATGAAATAAAAAGCTTAAAGGGCATACAAATAATCTCTTTCATTCATGTCAACAAATAGTAAATACACAACATATAGTGGCGACGAGGATAATTTCGTGCTTACAAATTGGGAATTACACGTCGGGGTTCTTAGTGCAAATTAAGACAACGGACGCCGCCGAGTTTACTAAGTTTATGAATCAGCAGAAATATTTCCTAAAACAGCAGAATAAATTCATGAAGTCTATGCTGGACACTTCCACCGGCGCTACTAACACCCTTCAAGTGGTCACATCAATTAAACCCTTGGCGGAAAATGTGTTTCAACATTCAACTACGACCCAGAAGACCACATCACATTTACAGAATGGTTTAAATGCTTCGAAGATATGTTCCTAGTAGATGGCATGGAATTGGTTGATGCTTCACGGGGAAGTTACTTCTTAGGAAATTGGCTGAAACTTCATACAATTGCTACGTGAATCTAATATTACCGAAATGGCCACACGATTTTGATTTCAGAAAGACTGACACCATAAAATTGTATTCTTTGCAACTCGTTGCAATTTCCTTAATACTGGGAAAAACTTGGGCGAAAAATTTCAAGCATATGCGGGGCTAATTAACTAGCTATGTGAAATTTTTCAAATCTGATGTCTCATTGGCTGATGTTCGTCATTGGAAAAATTTAACTAAAGTGATCGCATTTTTATGCCAATGGTAGGTGGTTCCAATTCGAGTACATAAGTGAAAGCAGCGCGGAAACAATCAATGAAACAAAAATTCCCAAAAAGAGCTTTCTGGTTTTGTGGTGGTACCCTGGTGAATGCTGCACTACACTGGTAAATGCTGGTATAAGACACACAAGTGTTGCAACTGCGATAAAAAAGGGAGGCTTTGTGACAGTTATAAAACAATAAACAACAAATCTTTCATAAGGAGGTTTAAAGACAAAAAAGCCACAATATGTCAAAATTCAATGTCAACAGCATTTACTCAGCCACGAAAGTACTGTACGAGCAACATGGGAAATATATCGTGGTGGAGATAAACAACATACCTGTTTGCCTTGAAATCGATACAACATCTGATATCACTATAATATCAGAAGAAAGCTGGGAAAAGCTAGGTTCTCCGGAAACGACTCCAACAACACATTCAGCAAGGAATGCAAGTGGGGAATCACTTCCACTATCATCGGAATTACATTGCAAGACTGCATTCAATGGGAAATAAATTAACACATCTTATTTTATAGCAAAGATTCCCAATTTCAATATTTTAGGAATAGAGCTTTATTTACGTCCCAATCAATTCTATTTGTGCTCAAACGCAAAAACCATTGGAATTTTCTCCAACTTGTTTATGCAAGGACACAGGTAACCTCAAACGTTTTGGATTTCTTACTGGGATTGCGTGCATAAGCGGAAGCAGTTCTACATCTAACGCCATACAGAGATAAGAAGAATGGGGATTTCAGGTGAAATTCGACGGATGTATATTTTTTCTCGCCGAAGTGAACTACCTTGTGTGACCAGCCCGGAAGTAATCAGCCCGAAAGAGGACCCGGACAAAATCAATTGCATTGATGCCAGGGAAAAGGATGTTTCTTAGGTAAATTAATTTTTCGGAATGCTCAATTTTTACGAGCTCCTATATACAAACTTTTCCAAAAGAACTCAAAGTATATTTGGCCGAAAGAATGCAAGCTTTGAGAAAAGCCAATGAAAAAAACAATGCTTCGAATAATGACATAGGTGGTGTCATAATGCACTAGTTCGCTGATGGCTCCATGAAATCTATTGCTTACGCATCGAGATCTCTAACTCCAACCGAGCAAAAATATAGCCAAGCAGAAAAGGAGGCATTATCGCTTATTTTTTTTGGCATAGCATATCCATTGTATGATCTATGAACGATATTTTAAGTTGCGTACCACCAGCCATTGCCACTTTTGTATCGAAAAAGGCAATACCAGTCTACACAGCTAACCGGTTGCAGAGATGGGCGCTCACTTTATTAGCATACAATATCGAATACATTCAATATCGAATACGTCAACACACCGATATTTGGGTATCCAGATGCCTTATCCCGTCTCATCAAAACTCAAAAACTAAGTACACATGAAGAGTTTGTCATCGCGTCAATATAGTTCGAGAGTGACTTGAATTGTGTTTTATCAGGTGTCCTACAAACTTTGCCTGTGACAGCCAAGATGATACCTGATGAAACGGCTAAAGATTCTTCTTTGAAACAGTCTATTAAATTCCTTAGATCCCCGTCGCCAAACGAAATCAAAGATCCAATACTCAAGCAACTATTTCAGACGGGAGAAACTCAAGGTTGTTTAATGGTTCAAAATAAAGTACTAATCCCACTCTCTTAAGAAAAGGGTGCTTAAATGTTTGCATACACGGCATAATGATATTGTTAGGATGAAGGCGCTTACACAAAGTTTCGTCTATTGGCCCAACGTAGACAAAGACACTGCAGCTCGTTCAAAAATGTAGTACGTGTGCAGGAGCCTTATCAGCCCCAGGGAATGCTCCATTGGCGTTATGGCCGATCCCTTCGACCCCCTGGTCCTGAGTTCATTTATTTATAGTATAGTGGACGCTTTCTCCAAGTGGTCAAAAGATAACTTTAAAGTTAACAATAGCTATTTTCCGAGACGTATTTGGCAGATTTGGACTTCCAGATGTGATCGTCTCTGATAATGGGACACAATTTACGTCTCACGAGTTCATAAAAACTTTTGAACGGGGCATCAATTAACTGGAGGGGAGAGGGCAAATACCTTCAGCACTTCAAATATATGTTGTGTATTTACTTCAAGGTTAGAGTAGAATATCTGTGTCTACCTAGAGTGGTTTGTTCTCCAGACTTTGAGACACCTGAGAAAGCCGGGTTGACCATCAATGTGGAGAGGAGTAGTTCTGATACAAGGTGATTAACTATCATCGGCGATGTTTGTCTGCTAACCGATCGAGACAAATACCGGCGGTGGAAAACTTTCCAGTTCCGAAGACACCCAAGCAGCTCCGTCGGTTTCTATGGTTTCTTGACGGGCTGGTACAGACGCTTTATCGCAAATTTTGCGGCTGTAACAGCTCCCATGACCGACTGGCTCAAGAAAGTCAAGACATTTAATACGTCGGACGATGAGCTTAACGCGTTTAATTTACTCAGAAAGACTTTGATGTCCGCACCCTTATTGACAAACCCAGATTTTAAGAAACAGTTTCACATACAGTGTGACACATCAACGTCAGCGGTATTATAGTGTGACGGAAGTTGAGTGCTATGCGGCCGTTTTGTTGGTGATGATGTTCAGGATAGCGACGCAGAAGGTCCAAAGACCGACTTCCAGACTTGTGTTACCTGGGGTTGAGCTTAGGCTACCAGGGGTCGACAGGTGGCAGATGGTCGAACCGCCTTCGGAAACGAAGGTCAGCTGTGAATACCCAATAAGCAGCTCCGACTGAGAGCGTAAGAGAAGGAGGGTGAGACTGTAAACAGTTAAAAAAAACCCTCTTTGTGTCGGGACGAATGTTTGCCGTCCAGAAATACGTACAACCCACTCCGTTGAGTGTCATTGGGGGAGCGACTAACCGCCCATTAAGCGGTATTAAGACCGGGCCCGGCAAGGTCTTAATTACGGTATACCGGAAAAACGAATGGAGATTATTGCTGTGGGCTAACGGTTGCAGCATTCTGTTACCTCGGTAAGCTATAGTGGAATCTGGTTGAAATGGCTATCAGGCCAATGTAGCAATATCCTCCGTCCCGTTAGAACCCTGGCAGGCCTCGAGGTACGTTCTCCGTCACGTCGCCGTTAGGTTGATAGTGTATGTTCAGATGTAACTTTCCTGATTAGCACCGATCTGGCTCTGCCACAGATGGTTCTCCCAGCTTGCACAGATAACCATTTAGGAGAAGTTCACCGATTACCAGATCTCCGGAAAATATGCAACAGCATGGAAAAATTAAGTGAAGTGGAAAAAAAGACAGTCTTAAGTCAGATGAAAGAGTTATGCGATGAAAATCCTCGGAAACAAAATCAACGAGCTAAAGGAATGCATCCACGGCAAGAGTGACATGCAAAACGAAATAAGGCGCTTAGGTTGGTGGATAAACATGAATCGGCGATGAGGTTGACGGCAAAGCAGATCGGCGCAAAGTACCACGATGGAGGAAACAAGCTGTAGTGATACCCTCAGGAGAGGGATGGGGAACACTAGCGTTGCAGCACTGAGCCCAACGCAAAAGACATTCAGCGGACATCTTCATGCCTTTCTTTATGAGGAAGGCCAAAATATTGAAACAATCTCCGACGCAAGTCAGGTTTAGGTTTATTCCTCGTTATTGTCTTTCAACTTAACTACTGTCAAATACATTACCTCTTTGTTGTCAATTAAAAAAAAATTGATTCCTACCCCTTTAAAAAATGTCAATCCAATTTATGTATAAATGTTCAATTCGAAAATATTTTGTTTATGAATATAATTCAAAGAAATAATATGTAGTAGGCTTACAACAATGGAATGAAGTGGGGTAATATAATATGTTTGATTTAAACAACTGCAGTTAGACAATAACGTAAAAAAATATTATTTGTAGAAAACAAAATGCAAAAAAGAATTGAATATATGTTTAAAGTAAAATTAACTATATGATTGATCTACTAAAGCACAGCTCATCACTTCAATCTTCGTATTTTCTTCGTTGCGTTCTCTTCGCAGTCCTCTTCTTCTTCATTGTGTTTTCTTCTATATTGTCTCTTTACTTCTCTTTGCAACTTCAATTAATTTTTTGTTCACTACTTCATTCTTCTTTAATCTTCTTTTCACATTTTCTAGCTTTTAGTACATTCCGGACGGAGCCCTAAGTTCTAAAACATGAGATTGAGATTTCTCTTTCCGTATTATTATATTAGAAAGGTTTATTGTTATGTTCTATTATTATTGAGTTCTTACTCACTTAGCGGCGGATTACAATATAAAAACTACCTATATCGATGATCATCAACATCAGTGATCAATGAGTTAATATGTACATGTTTGTGTGTGTGAGAAATGGCGGGAGTTTGCGCGAATGACTTATGTGCTTTGTTCTGCGGTACGTTCACTGTGTGCGTGCTGTGTGTATTCTGAGTCCTGAGTGTGTGCTCGTTAGGTCACGTAGGCAATTAGGATTTTTGAGGTATTTTATTCATAGCGTCATGTCGCGTCATATTTCGTATATACGGGTTCTCCGTATTTTGTCTAACGGACTTTATGTTGATAACATCTGCCATACGTGCATATACAATACAATATACAATTAGTTTCTTAAGCCAAAAATCATGTCTTATTACGAGATCAACAATAATCCATTATAAATGTTACACTCAAGATTCATTAAAAGAAAATAAGCATAGGATAATATCTACACAATAATGCAATTAGCTTAAGAGTGTGTATACCCACCAGAACAAACAAGCCCAAGAACACATTTCCTACATTGTTTAATACATAGGCTCATGTACCATTAAAATCACGAGTCACAAAACTAAAACACTTGCTGACCAAAACATCATAACATACAAATTTGTACGTTCGCTGCTGTTGCAGCAGGCTAAGCGGATAGCTTCTTCATTATAACTTAAAACTACCTTGCTCAGCCCTACAATGAGTACACGCCCTTCCAGCGTCGTTTGACGATCTAGGTTCCTAAAGAACCCGAGGGTGTCTGATGTTAATGGCACAAGTCCGACAGTCTACCGTCATGTCAATCGACATGATCTTCGCTATATCCTTTTACGAAACTTTTGGGAGATTGCCCCTTAGCGGAGTCATTAGCCACAGCCTAACGTTCCTCTCCGGCAAACACCCCGAAGAGGAATTAAAAATATTCCGTTCATTCAACAGCCAATTCCAGATACATTTTATTACTAATAAACTAAGTTATATCAAAACTTAAGCATACGGCCGTTGCAACACCACATATAAAGACTCCCAATGACAATGGAGTCTGCTACTTACAGTTATTTTGGTCGCCCAACGTCACGGTGAAGGAGGTTGTTGCGGGAAGAAGCGGTTAAAATTTTGGGGGACAGTCAAACTTTTCGAGGACACTCGCTACACAACACAATGGCCAGAACTACACTCCCAATTATACTTCAATTTACAAGAAAATCGACATTATAAAAAACTATGCAATTAAACCTAAAATTAAAATATTTATATTACATTTCAATAACAAAAAATTTATAAGATCAAAATAAAAATTCAATAAAAGGATAGCGATAGCATTTGGCACCTTGGTACTTCTTTAGAATCTTCTCGGCTTCCTCACTGTCTTGTCACTCCTTATTGTTTCTGTTTCGTCGTCTTGGTATTGATTTAATTGACGTAGTTACTGGCGGAAAAGACGTAGCGTGTACAAATGGCTGGGAAGGTCACACTACGTTGTTGATTTTGTAGGCAATTCATGTTTTATGTTGCGTCTGCTTGTATGTTTGTAGGCGAATCCCTTTTTCTTTATTTTTCGTACTTTCATAAATTCCTTTTTGCTTGTGTTTTGGTATGTACGTAATTGTGCAACTCTCTATTTTATTACGTACACGTACATATATGTGTATGTATAGCCTTTATGTTTATGTTCCACCTAGCCACTTGCACAGTTTTTGTTCAGAACTCAGCAAAGAAACATCGATTTGGTTTAGTTATACTCAATAAAAAGATAACTTTATTTATGTTCGTCCTTTACAATGGATGGTTGAAACGAGACTGAGTTAAAACAAAACTAATAAGTATTTCACAACAACGTACGTATTTAAATTGAGAATGACAGATGAAAGAGAAGTAAGAAAACGATCGCTACGATATCAAGCGGTGGTTAGCTAAGCGCAAGTTTGAAGATACGTTCAACAAAAACTCCTCAAACAGCGCACCTTAACAGGTTTCCATTACGATGTCCCTCATACATCTATGATGGACCGGTCCTGGCAATGGCTTGGTGAAAACTTCAGCTGGCATTGCTTCTAATTGTGTGTAAATTATGGTATGCTGCTTCTTTTTATTCAAATCTCGAAAGAAGTGGTATCTCGTAGCAATATGTTTGGTACGTGAATGACATACCGCGTTTTTAGCTATATGCTTCTCATCACTCTGAAGATTAATTTCTACCATTAAATTGCGCAGATATGTTGCTTCTCTTGATGACTCTGATAATGCGACATATTCGGCTTCCGTCGTTGAAATAGCCACTGATCTTTGTTTTTGTGAACGCCAAGTAATCGCTGCACCGCTTAAAATGAAAACGTATTCGGTTTATGATATTCGATCAACTTCATCATTGGCACGGTCAGCATTCAAAAAACCTCTGAGTCCCAAAGAGTCCCTTTTGAAAAGAAGTCCATGGTTCTGTGTACCTTTTAAATATCAACTGGTTCACATTGAATGAAATGTCCGGTATCTTAGCTATTTTTAAATACATTAAGGAACCGACCATTTCCAACCTTGTCAGTAGTTTTTTGATGTACCCTGACTGCTTCAGCTTGATTTCACCATATTTTTGACATATTTCCACTCCTAAGCAATGTTGTGCCAAACCGAGATCTTTAATTTCGAAATTTCTTGAAAGACCGGTCTTTATTTCTCGTAACCTTTGTTGTTTTTTGGAAGCTACCAAGATGTCGTCGACATATACTGCAACAATTGTGAACTGCTCCTTTCTTGAATCGTAGTCAAAACAACTATCGCCTGAAGATGCATTGTACAGCATTCTTCTAGTACAGCATTAAACTTTTTGTGCCATTGGCGACCAGCTTGTCGAAGACCGCAAATTGCTTTGTTCAAACGGCAACTTTATTTCCACTCTTTAATAATTGAAGCATTTGATTGGCTCATCTTACTACATTGCCTTGACCTTGATTTCTTTGAATTAAAATTAGCAAAGCCTTTTGAATGTAATCCGGCGGTACCACAAATATTTCTTCTTCTAGGTGTCCATTCCAGGTGTCCATATTCTTGCGTACTGCCAATGCCATAAGAAGTCGGATAGACTCAAGACTAGTCACAGGTGCAAAAGTGTCCGTGAAATCGACTCCTCGACACTGAGAATATCCTCTTGCTACAATGCGAGCCTTTTTATGATCTAGCGATCCATCCGGTTTAATTTTATTACGCAGAACAATTTTACTGGACACAACTGCTCTATTGGGTGGTTTGTCAACAAGTTCCCACATCTCATTTTTGATGAGTGCTCGAACTTCTTCAGCTATAGCCTTAAGCCAATGACCAGCCTCCACACTATGCATTGCATCCTCCAACCACACCTCTCCAATGTGCGCCGCTTCTCGTAGTGAAATCTGCTCCTCTTCTGCATCCAGATTCTGACTCCTTCTCATCAACAGTGCACGTTTTTGACTTTGCATTTCATCCGATGCTGGCGTAGATTCCTCGATCTCCGTGTTTGATTCCGATGATATTGCTTCTACCACAAGTTCTTGATTTTCGTCTTGTGAACTTTGGCCTGTTTTTGTCATCACGCATTTTGTTTTCCAACACATGAATATCTCTGGCTATGGCAATTTTCTTATCATCAAAGACCCATACACGAAATACCTTGCACTAATTCGAATATCCCAGAAATACACTTTCCTTCGATCTAGGTTAAAACTTTCCTTTTCCTGGGGTTTTATTTAGTACGACGGTTCTTGATCGAAAAATTTTTATATTACTCAAATCCGGCAAGTTTTTGTTCCAAATTTCAAACGTTGTATGACCCTCTAGACTGCTTGTTGGGCATCTATTTCGTATGATGTTTGATGTTGCTGGTGCTTCTGCCCAAAACACATTTTCGAGTCCAGACTATAGAAGTAAGCATCGGGCCATTTCTACAAGGGTTCTGTTTTTGCGTTTCGAGACCCGGTTTTGTTGTGGAGTATTTGGAATAGTGAGACGGCGACGAATCCCATTCACTTTCAAATATTGATCGAATTCACGATTGATGTCCAAGTCTACGATGCCACAGATCTAAACTTGTATCGCTAACTGAAGCGGTATTAGATTCTTCCATTTCGTTGCGAAAAAAGTACGAACGTTCGACACGGTGAGCAATTAGTTTAATTTGACCATCTTTCCTACGTACTGCTGCCTCGTCTTTATTGAATGTGACTTCATTTCCGTGGTCTGTAATTCTAGCAACAGAAAGGTGTGATTAGTTCGTAAATTTTGAACTAGAAGAGTGTCGTGGAGTTTTATCGACCTTTTTGTTGTGTCTCGATTCGTGACGTGTATTTCGGCAGTACCTCTTGTGTCCACGTTTGCATACGCATCGTTCGCTAACAATAATTTCGTTTGTTAGCGCACCTTAACAGGTTTCCATTCCGATGTCCCTCATACATCTATGATGGACCGGTCCTGGCAATGGCTTGGTGAAAACTTCAGCTGGCATTGCTTCTAATTGTGTGTAAATTATGGTATGCTGCTTCTTTTTATTCAAATCTCGAAAGAAGTGGTATCTCGTAGCAATATGTTTGGTACGTGAATGACATACCGCGTTTTTAGCTATATGCTTCTCATCACTCTGAAGATTAATTTCTACCATTAAATTGCGCAGATATGTTGCTTCTCTTGATGACTCTGATAATGCGACATATTCGGCTTCCGTCGTTGAAATAGCCACTGATCTTTGTTTTTGTGAACGCCAAGTAATCGCTGCACCGCTTAAAATGAAAACGTATTCGGTTTATGATATTCGATCAACTTCATCATTGGCACGGTCAGCATCCAAAAAACCTCTGAGTCCCAAAGAGTCCCTTTTGAAAAGAAGTCCATGGTTCTGTGTACCTTTTAAATATCAACTGGTTCACATTGAATGAAATGTCCGGTATCTTAGCTATTTTTAAATACATTAAGGAACCGACCATTTCCAACCTTGTCAGTAGTTTTTTGATGTACCCTGACTGCTTCAGCTTGATTTCACCATATTTTTGACATATTTCCACTCCTAAGCAATGTTGTGCCAAACCGAGATCTTTAATTTCGAAATTTCTTGAAAGACCGGTCTTTATTTCTCGTAACCTTTGTTGTTTTTTGGAAGCTACCAAGATGTCGTCGACATATACTGCAACAATTGTGAACTGCTCCTTTCTTGAATCGTAGTCAAAACAACTATCGCCTGAAGATGCATTGTACAGCATTCTTCTAGTACAGCATTAAACTTTTTGTGCCATTGGCGACCAGCTTGTCGAAGACCGCAAATTGCTTTGTTCAAACGGCAACTTTATTTCCACTCTTTAATAATTGAAGCATTTGATTGGCTCATCTTACTACATTGCCTTGACCTTGATTTCTTTGAATTAAAATTAGCAAAGCCTTTTGAATGTAATCCGGCGGTACCACAAATATTTCTTCTTCTAGGTGTCCATTCCAGGTGTCCATATTCTTGCGTACTGCCAATGCCATAAGAAGTCGGATAGACTCAAGACTAGTCACAGGTGCAAAAGTGTCCGTGAAATCGACTCCTCGACACTGAGAATATCCTCTTGCTACAATGCGAGCCTTTTTATGATCTAGCGATCCATCCGGTTTAATTTTATTACGCAGAACAATTTTACTGGACACAACTGCTCTATTGGGTGGTTTGTCAACAAGTTCCCACATCTCATTTTTGATGAGTGCTCGAACTTCTTCAGCTATAGCCTTAAGCCAATGACCAGCCTCCACACTATGCATTGCATCCTCCAACCACACCTCTCCAATGTGCGCCGCTTCTCGTAGTGAAATCTGCTCCTCTTCTGCATCCAGATTCTGACTCCTTCTCATCAACAGTGCACGTTTTTGACTTTGCATTTCATCCGATGCTGGCGTAGATTCCTCGATCTCCGTGTTTGATTCCGATGATATTGCTTCTACCACAAGTTCTTGATTTTCGTCTTGTGAACTTTGGCCTGTTTTTGTCATCACGCATTTTGTTTTCCAACACATGAATATCTCTGGCTATGGCAATTTTCTTATCATCAAAGACCCATACACGAAATACCTTGCACTAATTCGAATATCCCAGAAATACACTTTCCTTCGATCTAGGTTAAAACTTTCCTTTTCCTGGGGTTTTATTTAGTACGACGGTTCTTGATCGAAAAATTTTTATATTACTCAAATCCGGCAAGTTTTTGTTCCAAATTTCAAACGTTGTATGACCCTCTAGACTGCTTGTTGGGCATCTATTTCGTATGATGTTTGATGTTGCTGGTGCTTCTGCCCAAAACACATTTTCGAGTCCAGACTATAGAAGTAAGCATCGGGCCATTTCTACAAGGGTTCTGTTTTTGCGTTTCGAGACCCGGTTTTGTTGTGGAGTATTTGGAATAGTGAGACGGCGACGAATCCCATTCACTTTCAAATATTGATCGAATTCACGATTGATGTCCAAGTCTACGATGCCACAGATCTAAACTTGTATCGCTAACTGAAGCGGTATTAGATTCTTCCATTTCGTTGCGAAAAAAGTACGAACGTTCGACACGGTGAGCAATTAGTTTAATTTGACCATCTTTCCTACGTACTGCTGCCTCGTCTTTATTGAATGTGACTTCATTTCCGTGGTCTGTAATTCTAGCAACAGAAAGGTGATTAGTTCGTAAATTTTGAACTAGAAGAGTGTCGTGGAGTTTTATCGACCTTTTTGTTGTGTCTCGATTCGTGACGTGTATTTCGGCAGTACCTCTTGTGTCCACGTTTGCATACGCATCGTTCGCTAACAATAATTTCGTTTTATTCATAGCTGATGGTTTTTTCACGAACATCTCTACGTCATTGCACATGTGAGATGTGCATTCGCTATCCAAGCACCACTGCCGTTCATTTATACACTTTGCCACGCTATTTCTCCTTTTTCCGACTTCTGTCTGATGACTCCCATCCGCTGTGCTCTCGTGATCTTTTGACGAGACATTCAGACGCTTTGTGGCCAATTTTATGACATTTGTAGCACTTGATATTAAAAGTCTTCTGCTCAGATGATTGATTCTCCGTTGAGTGTACACTGCACTGTTTTCTGGATGCATCACGGTTAAATTTGAAGGTTTTGTTATTTTTTGTTGGACGAACGAACATTGCTTCTGTCTTGCTTTGTAAATTTCTTTGATTTTGTGCTTCAATTCTTTCCAATATTTTTTCCAAGTCCAACGACGATCTCGTTTTTCAAATTATTCCTTCGTGTAATCGTATTTCACTGGAAGTTCAATTTCGACCTTGCAAGATCTTCTTCGAATTTCGAATTACACTGAAATCTCCAACAAGTGCATGAATGTGTACGCGGAGATGTCAAACGAAATTGTTGTTTACTTATCCGTTGTATGGATATTCATTTCGTGTTATTATTGTGCGGTAAGTTTAATTGTTTTTCGATTTTAGTTAATATATTAATATTATAACAGTTTGATAACTTTATAGGTTGCGCATATTGGATTGGACACAGAACATGTGAAGACCGGTAGGTAGTAAGTGGATTGGATGCCCTTAGGCCAAAGTAGGCCCGTTGTATTGCCACGTGGGTTTACATAAAGGGGTTAAGCCGGCTTTATATTTACCACAGTCAGTCAGATTTGTCAGTGAAGTCTAAAAGCGATGTGATTGGTGTTTCTGTCAGATCACTTAGGTTATCAAAAGAATACCTAGTGAGGCTCTTTTATTTGCGGCGATTGCAGAGCAACTGCGGAGAAGTTGTTCCGTTTCCTCGTCTCGACACCTTCTGCAGAAATCGTTAAAAATGGTAATAGTCTTTTCGCTAACTGGGACTGGGAATGATTTGTTTGGTAATTTGGCAGGTGTTGCCTGTATTCCATCTGACATTGACTTTTAGTTTCCTTTGATTATTTAGTTGTAACTTAAAGGAAGCTCAGGGTGTACCTCTGTTACAGAAGGTTCCGTCATCTGGCAGTGTGGTGGCGATTTTCGCTAGTTTGTCAGCTGCTCAGTTTCGCATAATGTGTCTATGGCCTGTCTTTCGCCAACACAGGCGACACCTCAGCCAGGATAGGGCTTCGCTGATCGCCATTATTTCTGCTTGAAAAAAAAACACTGCAATGGTTATGTAGATGGATTGATTTGTTTCTGTTAACATGTTCAGAGAATATGCCACTTCCTACTCCGCTTCCGTTTTGGATCCACCTGTGTAGAAATGTATAGCGTTACCGGGTTAATACCACGGGTCTCTTTTTGGAATTAGGATCTCAAGGCTCTATTTATACACATGCAGGCTTACCTTTGTACCTTTCTTAGGATGTTTAGGTGTGTGTCGACGTTGAGTATGCGCCACCATACTGCTACGCCGTATAAGAGGATGGGTCTGATCACATCAGTGAAAAGTCAGTGTACCACTCTTGCCCGATGGCTCTTTGGCTCGTATATAAAGCCGTAATGGCTTCCCTTGCTTTTTCGCTTCCAGTTAAATTTACTGTCTAGTATAATGCGAATGTATTTTGCCTTCCTAGAGAATTTCAAACTGGTGCTATTTAGGGTGGGAGGGACGATATGTAGTATTTTATATTTCCTAGTGAAAAGGACGATCGCAGTTTTCTGTGCGTTTAAGACCATGTTGTTTAAATAGTGATCACATTTATGTAGTGATCATAGCGAATTCCTGTAATTTGTGCTTTGGTGGTGTGGTGTGTGATCATTTAGATCATAGTATAGGTAGCTATGGTCCGGGAAAGAGGGGTCTCTAGCAACTTTCCAATTTGCGATTAATTGAGTTAGGTTTCTAGAGATAAGAGTGAGATCTAGAACTCCTTGGCGGATTCTCTTTCTCTATGTCTCTAAATTATTTAGAAGCATATAGTTTAATAATGACTCACCTCTTTTATTAGTGCCTGTACTACGCCATAATTGGTAATGAGAGTTCGTGTCACTCCCAAATATTAGGTTTATGCTTTTGGTGAGCGCAAGTTTGGTTGTGTCTTCTAGGCCATCCGGCTGTATTATTCCGTCGTAGGCCATGTAAGAGGAGACAATCCAGTATTTTGAGTCCCCTAGCTCAAGACATACCGTGGTTTGCTCGCTGTTGAATAGGCTAGGGAGAAGAGACGTTCAGATTGTTCTTAGCCAAAATGCAAGCTCTTGGTGAACATGTATTTTTGCATATAGTTATTTATATTTTGGGGTTCTAAGTCCATTTTATGACCCAGGGTTCCCGGATTAGGACAATGCCTTCTCCGCTTCTTGTTAAGTGGAGGCTGGAGGAAGCCATTTTTGAGTGGTGGAGGTTGATTTGTAAAAATTGTATCATCTTTTGATTCTAAGGAAATACCTCTAATATTGTGAGGTAAAGAGTTTATTTCCTGCAATGACTTCAGTAGATCTTTCTTTTCCTCTGTGGTAACCTCCTTTATATTTTTGTGGGGTTCTGACATCAGGTCTTTCTACTGACGGGGTTTGGTTAGTATTGGTTGGTTTTCCATCTCAGTGTCTGAATCTAAGTCCATTGTCAGGAGTGTTGAGAACAGATTGGTGACACCCTCCGAGCTCAGCGCAGTCTCCGAGGGTGTAGTGTTTGGAGTATTATCTAATGTAGGGTTAGTTACCTCTCATCTGGCTTTGCCCGAGGTAGAGAGAGCAGACAGGTCACCTTGGGCTCTTTCAGTCTTCCGATTTTGAAGTCTTTTGTCGCCAATGTTAGGTTGCACGCTCTATTAAGCTTCATTATATCTTTTTGGATCCTCCGATTCGATCGGAAGGCGAATCCTTGCTTAGTCTGTTTAGGATCTAATCGACAGACAAGACCTTCAGGCGAGACCCCGGCCATAGCTCTCTCCGATATTTGGGATCACTGCTCTGGAAAGGTCTAAATACCATTGATCAATGCAGGCAAGAAGTTTGACGGACGCCTGATGTCAGCCAGCGTCTTCCCAGTTAGACGGATATTTATCCAGAAGCCCAACAAGAGTACGGGCAAGGCTAGCTTCCAGCTCTCTCCATTTGTACATCAGGATGCTTCCATCCGTGTCCGGATTATGAGAGAGGGTATATATGTGATAGTTTGGTAGAGGTAGGAAAGTGGGGTTGATTACCCCTTAGTTTCCGGTAAGACTCCGAGGCAAGGTAGGTAATCTCACTAGAGCAAAACTTGTGAAAGGGACCGAAAATATAAGTACTCATTGGCATAAAGTCGTTTCCTAGACTGTCTCTCCTAGAAAACAACACCACTTTAAATTTTGTCATGTCACATTTTATTAATAAATCTCTTCTTTTCAGCTCCCTCAAATATAACAGGACAAGAGTGAAGAGATTACAGGGTGGGTAAGTAATAAATTACAGAACCTGGGTAAGTGTTTACTTGCACGTTTGGTACGATCATACATTTTTTCTTGAATTACTTGGAAAAGGTTGCAGCAATAGAATCAATGTCGGTTTATGAATGGTCGTGAGTAAACTGACCTCGTAAAAAAAGCTATCTACATCTACAATAGTATTATTCAAAGTATTGGCCATCTGAAGCTATGACTTTTTCCCATCTTTCTGGGAACTTGTGGATTCCATCCAAATAAAAAAAACTGAGCCGGCTTGGCAGCCAATAATGAATCAATCCAATTTTTGATATTCTGCTCTGATATGAACCGTATTTCAGTGAGGGCGTGCTGCATCGACCGGAATAAATGTAAGCCAGAAGGGCAAGGTCTGGGCTATAAGGCGGGTGGCGTAAAACTTCTCATTAACTGTTTTCCAAATAGTTCTTAACAGGAATAGCAACATGGGGCCATGATGGTTGCGTTGACATGATGGAAAATTATTGTCTGGTCGCATATTCCGACCATTTTTCGGCTACTGCTCTCTTCAAACGGATTCATTGTGTTCGGTAGCGTTGGTTTCACCCGGTTTTAGCATCTAATACAGCACGCACTTCTAATCCCACCAAATACAGAGCATTACCTTCGCGTCATTCGGCTTTGTCATTGATTTGGCTGGCTTCTAAGCCAAAATCACTTTTAAATCGTACAAACCACTTTTTGCACATTCGCCCAGCTAGCCCACGTTCACCATATACTTCCACCAAAATACGTTGACTTTCGGCAGCAGTTTTCTTCATATTAAAGTAATGATGAAGAACTCCCCGCAAAAACACTTTTTCAGGCACAAAGTTCGACATATTTGAGTAAAAAAAAATTATTGCTGTTTACGCTTCATACAATGACAGTAGCTTTCCAACGCATGTTCCAATGGAATAATACAAGTTACGTCATCTCTTAGCAGACCGCATGAATAAAGTTATAGATCCAATAAAAAATCAAATTCATCATAAAGCAATTTTTGTAATTTTTGAATTTTCTAACTTTCAAGCTGTAAATATTGATAGTTATAGTTATTTTAATTATAAGACTTAATTTGTTGTTACAATTCTTTATATTGGAATTGTGTTACAATTGATAAATACTTCGAACAAATTTTTAAGTATTTTCTATTCGAAGGTGTTCAAAAGTTTGTCCCTATGATTCGAAAGAGAATGATTATAAATTTCTATGTTTCAATAAAAGGCTAGAAAAGAAGAAAGTTTTTAAAAAGTATAAGACATCCGGGAAATCTGGATATAGACTCCATTTTCTGCAGTTCAGGCGAGACTATGATTTTTTAAGCCGATTTGTTTATTCATAATATATGCGTTCGGTAGAAAAAAATATAATACATCCAAATCCTTTTGGGTTTTCTTGAACTCAAAGTGTAATGTTTCTGCATTTCCAAATTCTATGGAACTTGATGGCGAATGCTCTTACATCCACTGTTTTCCAAATAGTTACGTGTAGCTTGTCATGATGGAAAATTATTGCTCGGATACTGCTCTCTTCAAACGGATTATTGTGTTCGGTAGCGTTGTCCGTTGATGGCTTCACCCGGTTTTAGCAGCTCTTAATACAGCACACTCTTCTGATCAACAATTATTGTTGTATACGCTTCAAATTAATGACATATACTGAAATGACGTACAATGACAGTAGCTTTCCAACGCATGTTCCAATGGAATAATACAAGTTACGCCATCTCTTAGCAAACCGCACGAAGTTATTTTGTATATATATATATAAATTGTATATAATTATACACCCAATATATAGTTAACAAAAGGGCCGATGTTGAATGTGAACCACACCTAAACGTCAAGTTTTTTCATTTCATTTGACATTTCTCAATTTAAGACTAACTCAATTTGAACCATGGTAAGGTACACAATCGAGCAACGTGTTAAAGTTATTCAGGATCAAGAAAATCATCTTCAGTGATGATGCACATTTTCACCTCAGTGGATTCGTCAATAAGCAGAATTGCCGCATTTGGGCGAAACAATGGCTCTTTTGCGCGACAAATTCAATGGCCGTGTTATCTCACGTGATGGCGATGTAAATTGGCCGCCAAGATCATGTGATTCGACACCGTTGGAGTTTTTTCTTTGGGGTTATTTGAAAGAAAAGGTGTACGTCGATAAGCCAGCAACAATTCAAGACCTAAAGGATGAGATAATTCGGCACATTAACGGCATAGAACCTCAATTATGCTTCAGCGTCATAGAAAATTTGGACCATCGGATGGAGGCGTGCCGCGGCGGCCATTTGACCGATATTTTGTTCCATACATAATTGAACCATACCAATATTATCATAATAAAAAGTAATGACAATAATTTCCTAAATAATTTGTGTTTTATTCAAAATCAACATAATTTATTCAATCATCAACATAAAATTTAACCACTCTTTATATACCTTAACCCTATATAAAATATCACAGACTGTAATCACCTTTCCCTAGTTAAGGGTGTTTAATTTTGTCGGTAACACCAATAGACGGGCGCTATCTGCTGACCCGTTCAACTTAACTGGGCATATACTTTACATTATATCAATATAATATTAAAAATAACTCTAAACACAAATAAGTAAATAAACAAATGCTATGTGTAAATAATTAACAATACCTAAATTAATAAAGGTATAAATATATAAAGAAATAAATAAATAATTCTGTCTTAACCTCGCCTAATCCAGCAACAATAAATATTATCTCTCCTAAGCATGGAGGTCCTTGGCAAAGTATGTACTTATCTTTTCCCCTTGCAAATTGCCTACATCTTAGATGCACTTTCCTTTTACCTTGAGGACAATTCTTTTCAGGAATTGGGGACCAATTTAGCATTTTAATTTCCAAGGACGTTGCTCTGTTTGAAGTTGCGTCTAACACTATTTGGCCACTTCATACGTATCTCCGTGTTGTATCATGGGGTTTACCGAGCACAACATGGTATGGTTCAAACTTGCTCGAATCGTGTACCACACTCCTCAGGGATCCATTTCCATCTCTGAGTGAAGTTTCGCTTAGGAAGTTTGAATTTGGACTAGTTTTGTTAATCGAATAAATAACACATTTTCTCCACTTTTCCTTGCCAGAATGCGCCTTTCAGATTTATCCCGGATATGTGCGCGTTTCCTGCAGCCTGCTGAGAAGACCATCAATGTGAGGAAGATGGTAAGCGTCTTTCTTTGTGACTGAATCCATTTTACGTGCATCCAGACGCAGTCTGTTCTTACCAGGTTTTTGCAGCAATAGAACTGGAGAACTCCAAGGACTGTTACTCTCCTAAATAATGCCTCTGTTTGATGGGAATTTTTTCGTCATGAAGATAGTAAGCGTCTTTCTTTGTGACTGAATCCATTTTACGTGCATCCAGACGCAGTCTGTTCTCACCAGGTTTTTGCAGCAATAGAACTGGAGAACTCCAAGGACTGTTACTCTCCTAAATAATGCCTCTGTTTGATGGGAATCTTTTCGTCATCGACCTCAACAATCTGTTCCTCGATGCAGGTTTTACCCAATGACTTCACCGCGAAGGAAGGAAATGGTTGCTTAATTTCCTCCAGCCGTTGAGCTTGATCTGGTGTGATCCCCTAGCGTGGGTTCTTCACATTCGCCAGTGTCAGAGTGTTCAGCTCTGCGACTATATTCGGAGCGACCTAAAAACCGCTCCAAAAGTCAACACCTAATACAATTGCTGTTGGAGACTCGGTACTATGTATATCTTCATTTCAGTTGCTCGCATACCCCAAGAGACCTATGTCCTGAATCCCTTTCTCACCGCTTGTCTGGTCAACTGTCTTGTCGTCGTCTCCATCGTCGGGCAGTCATTCGGAATTGTGCCAATGATTTTCATGGTGCCTTGTTCTTCCCTGATGTGCTCTTCGGTGTCCGCCGTTTTTGTGCTGTTTATTTTAATTCTGTTTCGTGCTAGTTCTTTACTGTACTGTATATTATTCCTGTTAATTAATGTAATTCATAAAAAATGTTGTTATGTGGAAGTACAGGTAGTAAGGTATTTCAATATGTCTGTTTAAGTGAAATGTATAATATAACTATTATAAAGTGTTTGTGTAATTCAAAGATATTGTATACATGTAGGCAATTATATTAATGCATAGAAGTGCAGTTAGAAAATGCAATTTATGTTTGTATGTAATAATAATTTATTAATAAAATACATGTGTATGTATATTGCTAAATTTATGGTTTATATGGGGTTCGTAATATCTTAATGTCTATAATAGAAATGTGTTTAATGTATTGGGTATGAGTAATGTGATTTGAATATGTTTTATTGAAATGTAAATGTATTTTATTAACAGCTTTTGTGTGTGGAATGGGAATTGGTTTTCCGGAGACAACCCTAGGGATTTTTACAGTTTCGGAATTCCTCGGACAAGTGCCGGTGATGATCGAAACCATTCTAAAGGCTGACTGAAATGTCAGATGGTGATCTACCAGACACGAGGTAATCTTTCAGACTCAGTGTCGACGCATAACAAAAAATCATTTTTCGCAACCCTTAATTCTTGCCAGCAGTCAACACTTAAGTCTTTTCACCCGCTCCGTTCTTTGGCTTTTCATAGACCTCCAACCGCCGGTATTTCGACAAGTCCTGAGACGCGGAATGTAAGTGTTTATCGCGTAAAACGCCTCAGGCTCCGTTGCGCTCCATTTTGTTGCAGCAGGTTAAGCGGCAATGATCAGTGTCGGGGAGAAGAACGAATAATAGAAAGAAAGCCTAATACTCTAATTCAGACCACGGAAGGACAACAAAAGATAGGATAGGAAAAAAAGAAGTGACAGGAAAGATGAAGAAGGAAAGTGTGTTCAATGCATGTGTCTCTATCACAGCAAGAGGGCCTGATCTAGGCCTTAACTCACCTAACTTAAACGCTATACCTAACGTATGGCTAATCTTATTTAAAACTACCTAGCTCGGCCCTACAACGATCACACGCTTCCAGTGACGTTTGGCGATCTAGGTTCGTAGAGGACCCGAAGGTGACTATTGTTAATGGCACAGATCTGCCAGCCCACCCTTCATGTCAATCGATATGCCCTAAGCTATCTCCTTAGCGAAATTTATGAGAGATCGCCCCATAGCGGAGACGTTAGCCATAGTCTAACGTTCCACTCTGTTAAACATCCCGAATAGAACGGCGTTCCCTCATCCTACACACTCATATAGGCAAAAGGAACGAGTGCGCCATTAAATCATCTTATTATTGCCCTGTTCCAAGAGAAGAATAGTACATTCTTAAAGTACAGAGATATTAGGAAAATAATAAATGGAATAAATAAAACATATTCCGTTCATTCAACAAATAATTCAAAATACATATTATTACTAATAAAAAATACTTAACTTATAAAATAAAAAATATATATTAAATTTATATAAAATTATATTTAATATATTATTTTATATATATATATATATATATATATATATATATTTAATATATTATATTATATATTATTTTATATAATTATAAAAAAATTAAAAAGAGGTAAATAAAAAAAAACAATTATACTTCAATTTACAAGAAAATCGGCATTATAAAAAACTATGCAATTAAATCTAAAATTAAACTATTTATATTACATTTCAATAAAAAAAATTCAAACAAAAATTCAAATAAATTTACAATATTAGTCGGAAATTCTGCACTGGATTCTTATGACACCTCAGTACTTCTTTAAGCTCTTCCTGACTTCCTCACTGTTTTGTCACTCCTTATTGTTTCTGTTTCCATTGTATTGGTGTTCATTTAATTGACGTAGCTACTTGCGGAAAAGACTTAGCGTGTACAAGTATCTGGGAAGGTCACACTACGTTGTTGATTTTGTAGGCAATTCATGTTTTATATTGCATCTGCTGGTATGTTTGTAGGCGCCTCGCTTTTCTTTTATTTTCCGTACTTTTATAAATTCCTTTTTGCTTGTGTTTTGGTATGTACGTAATTATGTACTTATTTCCGTAAGTCACTATAAAATGATTACTTAGGCATTCCACTTTATCACATATACGTACATATATATGTATATACATACGCAATCGGATCGCAATTCTTCGCACTGCATAATTTATTTTTTTGTCTTTCATGGTCCAATTTTCCAATTCTTAATCACAGATAACCTAATAGAGATCAAGGATATAATCTCTGATAGAGATGAAAATTATACACACTACTAATACAAGTGGTGTCTTTTGATCAGCTGTTTGCCTCTCAAATCTATTGAAGTTTGATGTTATATTAAATGGAAGTATGTATATAACAAATCTACAAATATTGGTGCTGATATTGCAATACTGTACTTATGTGTAAAAAAACTAAAATCATTCAATTAATGACTTCTGTTGTAACACCATTATTTGGAATTCAATAGCAAAATCGGATTGTTAGATTGATTGATAAATATGCAATATTTAATCGACAATACCAAAAATTAACAGATTTGTCTTGTTTTCTATACAATTTTGTTCTTTTATAAGACTACAAAAAGGGAACCGTATGTAAATTAAATTCTATACTCAAATTTTGAGGTTTTAAATAAACTGTATTGTTCGAACGTTATCGTTCGAGTTCTAACATACAACTGGAAGTGCTTAGCCTACTTTTCATTTCTATTTATACTAATTCGAATGCTTACAAAAGTGCAATCGAAGCTAAATGGACTGGCACTAGACAGTGGTGAAATCTGATACAATGCTTCAAATATGAGGAACGTGTATGTTATTGTAATTGATACGAAGTGAATATCATCGGTCACTTGGTTAGTTGGTGTCATTGATCTCGATGCTGCGTAGGCATTTTCCGCCTTAATGTCTCATGTTGCGTAGCGTGTTAACTTGCATGCGTACTTTCAGAATTTATATTTTTTCTTAATTTCAGCTTTTCGAAACCCGTCTCATGTATTCACGTATTCCACTGGAAGTTCATACTTTCGACATTCCAATTTCTTCTTGGAATTTCGAGTTGCAACGAAATCTCCAAAAAGTGCGTGACAGCGCACAAGGAGCTGTAAATCAAATGTTGTTTACTTATCCCTCGTATGGGTTATCGTTTCGTTTTATTACTGTTCCCTAAGTTGAATTATATTTCCATTTAGTTAATCGTTTTATGTTATAATAATTTGATATCTTTATAGGATACGCATATTGGATTGGACACCGAAGAGGCGCAAGGAACTAGAAATTATATCCCTCTTTTTTTTTTGGCTATTTACATCTATTTACCTCAACACACTACCCTAAACTATGTAAGACGGCCATAGGTTGCGGCTACTCACCTGCAAGACAATGACCGACTACTGCTCCCATGCGGGAATCCGCATTACCCTTTCTACCCAGGGTCTAACGGGTTCGACAAGGGAGTTCCTTCGCTCTCCAACCACCAGAATTTCCGATGCTGCATTGCGACATCTCGCACATCCCGCCTTGATACCGCCATACTGAACCGGAGGAGGCCTTCCTCAGCTCGTTGTGCAACGGAGCGGTCGTGGTTGAGTCGCCCATCCACGGTTGAACGGGCGGTATGAAAGAGGAGCATTACCGCATTTATGTCTTGTATCAGACCGTTCGAATCAAAATAGAGGAATGCTTCCGGGTGGATACATCTGTTGTGACGTACCCTTTCGTGGTATAATGAATTGGGGTAGTAAGCCCCCGAGATCAAGTTATTGACCGAGTTTATCGCTCTGGCAGTATGACCTCGAATCAACTTCACTAGGAAATTGTCCACTCTTATCAGGTTCGCCCTGTTGTATAAGACCTCATTGGAATAGATATTTTCGTATTGGGACTCTGGAGTTCGATAAAGGCGAAGGCAAGCCCTAAGACAAGCCCTCTCAAGAAACCGAATCTTTTTCATCAAGCTTGCACTCCCGTTGAAACACGGGACAGCCAAAGGTGAGCATTGGCCGGATATCTGCTACATGGTAGCAGATAACCTCTTTGGTCTCTTTGCAAGAGCAAAAGCGCCTCGGGCCCTGGCCAGAGCAGCATCTACATGTTTGTTAAAATATAGATACTGATCTAGCCAGATCTCCAGGTATCTGACTACAGTCCTTTGCGACAGTGATTGTCCGTGTCGTCCAACAATTAAGAACTTTCGCCAATTCTTTTTCGTATCCGCAGAGGCCTTATACAATGTCGTCCTGAACAGTATGGTTTCCGACTTGGGAAAGTTGATATTAAACTTCCAGTCATCGCAAACTTTTGTGAAAGAATCGAAGTCTCCTTGCACTAGGGTAGTGGTGCCCTCGATCTTTTTGCTTGGTCTGTACACGATCAAGTCGTCGGCGTAAGCAATAACGTGCGGAAGAGAACTTATCAGATCGCTCAAGTAAATGTTGAACAGGATCGGCGAATTGACGACACCTTGTTGGAGACCATTTTTTGCTTCAAAAATACGTGTGGAGGTCACGTTGCCAATCTTGACGACGAACCGTCTACCAGTAAGCATGTTACACAGTAGGTACATCAGTGGCCTGCTAGTGCTCAGCCATTCAGCATTATCTGCCACTTTATCATAATTGAACACGACAAAGCCAGTGTTCTCAAATCGCCATTGTTGCAGATCTTCACGAAGAAGCGTGTTGTTAACCAGTACGCGGTTCCCCAGGTCGTTGTTCGGGCGAAAACTCTCGTTTACCTTGTACACTTCCTGAAAGACCGCGACAAGTATGTCCACTTTTTCTCAACCTCACAGAAGTTAACGTCGAGTACGGCGTTATCTGGATCAATACCTGCGAGCTTAAGACACGGAAGATCGCTTTGCTTCTGGCTTCTAAAGAATTTGTTTAAATGCGGGAACAGCATCGTTCCAATATGAGTTAACAGAAAGTATGTATTTCTGGATAATTAATGCTTGAATGTTCTTAATGAGCGATTTCAGTGTCCTAATTTCCTCATCTCGTCTGTCGGTAATTCGCCTGTATGTTTGAATCAACTCTCCTAATTCCGTAATATTGTTAGGGATCTTGATTTTGGCGCTGAGTCCGCAATGGTCACTGAGATACATGAAAGTGTTCAAACAGTTTACCGTTTGTGAATTTGTGTCTGGAACGACGATATCTCTGTTGCTTTCATATCGAGTCTATAATTGACACTGCGTAAGCAAAACCAGCTATATAGCTGGTCCCCTCCAGGACTGGAAACTATGTTCACCCAATATCCACTTCGGGCATTTAAGTCCCCAGCCAAAGTGAAATAGTTCTCCTCCGAGTCTAGCCTTAGACATCGAAAGAGTGAATCGAGCTCTGATATAGTTGTTCCCGAAATCCTTCCACCGCGGAGCGAAATGCACACGATGCAGGCCTCCAACTCCTGAAATCTTCGTACTTGACTACTATACACTACTTTGTGTTTTATGTTAGTTTTAATGAGGATTGCCTTTACCACAGGAATTGGGCCGTTCTCTTCTAATAACATTGTAATTACTGTGCTCCAATTTGCCTCTCTAAGTTAGCTTGGTTTCACTAATCAGCATCAGCTCTGGGCTTTGATCGTTCAACAATCTATCGAGCTCGTTTGTTCGTGGGAACCCCATCAAAGAATTGACATTCACTGCAGGAATCTTAAAAATAATTTCCGTCTGCACAGCCATTAGGACTTTTGACGTGCTGCTCCTGTAACCGAGACATACGCCTTTCAATGGAAGCTTTCCATTCGGGCGCTCGTTCGTTTGCTCTAGGCACTACGTTCGGTAGTTGCTGCTTTTCCGTGCTCCTCTGGCCAGACGCCATTTGGGCGTAGGTCAATTGATGTGTGACGGGTATGGCTGCCCTGAGTGGATTTTTCACTGGGGCTGCTTCTGCAGAACCATTTTTGTTTTCCGCTCTTGGAACTTAGTGCAACCCCGATAGTTGGCGGTGTGCCCCGCGTTCCCGCAGAGTACGCACTTAAGCTGACTTTTGTCAGTTGTTCCCACTTTCCCCAGAGGACAGTCCTCCGCCTTGCGGTTTTGACTGCACTTCACGCATCAAGGCTGCATTTGGCAGTTCGACACGGCGTGCCCAAACCTTTGGCAGCGAACGCATTGGAGAATGCCATCGTTCCTTCGTATGCTTTCCCATATGCAATCCCAGTCCTCTAATGTCTCGATTTGATTTGTGATATTGTGTGATTTGAGTGTCATTTGTACAATATAAAAGGGAAGTTTTCGCCCCTCCCTCTTAGCCTTAGCTATGGTGAAGGGCTTGACCCCGACGATCTCGACACCATCACACTCTTGCACTTTGAGCAGTTGGAAGACCTTTTCCGTTCCAAGCGGCACAGATAACTTCAGCAACATTGTCTTAAGTTTTTCTATTTTCGGTGTGAAAGAAAAGAACTCCGTCTCCGAAATCTTTAGAGCCCCTTTCACCATATTATGCTGATCACAGATGTTGCTGGACTGCTTTCTGTTGTTTCTGCTTTTGCTGTTGTACTGCTGCCTGCTTTTGCAGCTGAGCTGATTTTTGTTGTTGCTGCTTCTTCAGCTTTTTTGCAGATTGCTGTTGTTGGCTTTGCTCCATATGGAGTTGCAAATGTTGTTGTTGCCCGGCCCGTAGTGCCCTTTATTCATCCTCTCTCTTTCTTCTTTCGAGAGTACTTGCACGAAGTTTTCTGATCTCGTAGAGGAGTTTTTGCGTCGTCTCGAGCTGGAGGAGGTCTGTCTTTTCCTCCTCCTTTTGGTTGTGCCACATCTAGGCACCGTTGGTTGGTGGCGTGATTCTTCTGCCACCGGTTGATTCACGCCGTTCGCTTCTGGGCGAGCGGACTGCCCTTTCTCCTCCATACTCTGCACTTACTCTCTCTGTCAGTGCAATTAGGAACGCGAACAGAAAAAAAAAATTTGCGCCCCCACGGGTCTCAAACTCAGACCTCTGGTTCACGGCTGTGAGTTCTACGTTCTTGACCACGCTTTTGTTGCGGATCATCTTGATTCATGCACTAATTAACTTTGCTAAATTTCTGGTACTTGGCTCTGCGAAATCGATACACGTTTGTATTGTTCAACGGTCTGTGAACGACTGAGCAAAAATACGTCTACGTAAGATTATTCAAATTGTCCACAAAACAGGGTTCGATGACTGGATTGTGACGAATGAAACACAAAAGTTCACTAATAATTCTAATACAATACACGAAATTATCTAGCAAAAACTTACTCTAGCATTATTACACTTTAACGACTACTATTACTTTACTACAAAACTCTTTGCTGCTTTTCAGGCTGAACCGATTATCACTTTGAACACTATAAAATACCAAACTGAATTTTACTAATCACGACACTGAACTGACCCGCATCAACTGTCGTCCCGATATTTATATCTCCCAATATTTCTTCTTCCCTCCCCTCGTGGCTTCGAGTCTCTGAAATTACCCGCTGACGTTTATATACATGAATCTTTGTATAGATGGCGACATCTATCCTTGCAGAAGTTGTTATACACTTCGGGAAAACTCTTCGGAGATGATAGTGCTTTTGCTGGTGACGTGAATGTTGTGTCATGGGTAGCTGATCGATAGGCCAGTAAGAAAGGTGGTATGTGTTCGTCCCAGTCTCGTTGATTCTTATCAACCACCTTCCTAAGGTGCTTCTAAAGTGTCCGGTTGAATGTTTCCACCATACCGTCTGACTGTGGGTGCAACGGTGTTGTCCTTGTCTTGTGTATGCCTAAAGTCCGACAGTTTCTTGAAGACGGCGGACTCGAAAAGAGGTCCGAGTGCAGCTCAAAAAGAACTTCCTAACAGCATACCCATTTGTGGAGGAACGCATCCGCACATGTCTTGGCTTCCTGATTCGGTATGGCGTACCGGCCACTTGCTGAAGTAGTCGATTACCCCCAGGACGTACTTGTTACCATGTTCGCTGGTCGGAAAGGTCCCGCTAGGTCCATTGCTACCCTTTCGAGTGGTGCTCGAACGTTGTATTTCTGCATCTTCCCACGGCTTCTTGATTGTGGTCCCCTTTCTGTGCGACTATCACACGCTTTGATCCATTCGGCAACAGACTTTTGACATCTAACCCAGTAGAACCTCTGTTTTATTTTTTCAACCGTCTTAGTGATGCCCAGATGTCCACCACTTAACCTTAAGTTGTGATATTCCTCCAGAATTTCGTGTATTCTTTCCTCTTGGAACCACAATCAAGTTACGTGTTGTCTGGTCGTCAGCATAATCGGCACAGCATAATCCGTTCCCGGATGGAATTGTTGGCCATACAAATACTTGTGGAAATGCCATACACTTTACAACACAGACAGAAGCCCTTCTCGTGGCGCAGTAGTTTCATTCAGAGTTGGATTGGATCTTACTGTAATAGGCAATTACCTCTTTCTCGACATAGATTACTTGACTGAGGACACCGCCTATGCCATAAGCGCTTGCATCCGTGTTCAGTATAAATGTGTTGACGAATACCGGATACGCGAGAATTGGGTTGGAATAGAGCAGCTTCTCTCTTCTCTTGAAACGCTGTCTCCTGCGGCTCCTTCCACTCAAACTGAAACACCAGTAATAGGTGCACAATCCTAGAAAGCTTCGCAACTCGTGCAGATTTGTAGGTGTCTGCCAATCTTTTACCGCTGCTATCATTTCCTCGTCGGTGTGTATACCTTCTCTGGTGGTCCGATGTACAAGATACGTCACTTCTTTCTTCAAGAGCGAACACTTCTTCGTACGGAGCTTAAGCCCGGCTCCCGCAATGCGTTGACATACCTCTTCCAGATTCCTCAGATGGTTGTTGAAATCCGTACCCATGACAATGATGTCGTCGAGGTATACCAGACAGGTTTTCCAGTGTAATCCTTTAAGAGCATGCTCCATGAGGCGTTCGAATGTATCTGGGGCATTGCACAGTCCAAATGGCATTACAAGAAAATTGCCAAAAACCGTCTCCAGTTCTAAAAGCTGTCGATTTCCATTTGCCAATATTCACTTTGGAGGTTGTTCTGTTGCATATCCTCCACTAGCTCGGTGAATTCCTCTCTCTTGGTACTCACCTTCGTGCTTGTCGAATCGGCCACGCGTCTCCTGTATCGATTCGATATTTGACTATGCTTGTTCTGCCCTCATTTCTCGAACTCGACGGAAATATAAAGCTTTATTTTGTCAGCAGATCTTTCACCTTTTGCGCCTGCTGCGATGATAGGGTTTTCCTGCATTCGGCAATGAATGTACTCAAGTTGCTGTCCGATGCTGGTTCCACATCTCGCTTTGGCCGAGTCTCGCAATTTAATGTGGCTACTTCTTGACAATGTCCCATTATTTGGTCTTTCCTCATTCTCCGCGTTTCTTTTCTCAGGGTGAGGACTCTTACCGGTAACAACTTAGTATCTTTGGCTTCAATGCTTCTTAACTGGTGTTTTGTCTCTGGCTTCAACTACCCGCGAATTGCTGCCCACAATCGTCGTCTATCTTGGATTCTGAGTTCGGCGGAATCCGTCGATGGTGTCCCTTTCCGCAACAACCTGGTTGATTCTCAATGACTTGTCCTCCCCGGCATTCATTGGTATCTGAGAATTCTGATACCTGACAATTCTCCTCTCAAGGTCCAAAGTAATGGCGGTGAATATCATAAAGTCAGCGCACAGAATCAATTCGTCGACTATATCTGGCACTATGAACTCGTGCTCAACTATCGTTACCGTATCGGAGAATTTCGGTTCGGCGGCTCCACCTATTCCACTCGATCTCTCCTTATGATTGAATGTGATGTTCCCGTATCCAACGACAACGTTAACTGTCTACCTCCAACGATGCCATCGACAGTGATGTTATTTTCGTTCGGAACTTCGTTGGGAACAAAGATTGTGGGGCAATTCGTTGTGGGAGTCAGTTTCTGCCCCTCTAAACTGACTCATTTAAGTTAAATGGTGGCTTACTGCATTCCTTCTCTCCTGTTTTGTGCTGGTGACTGGGACCTGGAACGTTTCCGACGCTCATTAAAATCGCGTGTAATGTGTACAATTCTATTGCAGTCGAAGCATCGCCCTTGAATGTGTCTCGAGCAGATTCTCCCTCCATATTTGAAGACTTGCATGCGGTGTTCACAAGTATGGAAATTGCGATGTAGCGAACCTATGCAGCACCACCCTTCAATGACACGACCAACGCCGCCGCCTTGTCTTCTTCGCTCAGATGTACTCTGGCGACAGATGTTTCGAACTGGAGCCTGAAGATGTTGAAGGCTGTTGTTCCGCCGTACATCAGTGGTTTAAACTTCCTTTCGACGCTGCCAATCAGTGGTTTCCTCACCCTCAGTGCGTAGGTGTCTCTCTTTATTACGTCGATCGTTGTTTCTAGACCGTCCATCGAGTCTCTAGGCTCAGCGTGAAGAGTTCAATGACTTTATTTAGTTCGCACTGATCCCGACTTGATCTATTACGCGACTACTGCACAGTCGCTGCCGCAGGCTTTTATTTGCTGCATCCGTAACGTTACAGCTCGGCCATCCTATCACTGATCTCGTCCTCGAGATCGGAATTGTCCCCCTCGCTAGCGTCACCAGCAAACCCTTCTTCTGGACTTAAGCTTGTCTGACGCCATGACGGTGTTGAACTTCCGTTGGTTGCGTTGCATATGTGGAATGTCCTCCACTACGTACCTGTCGTTTGGCAGCACCATGGAAATTATGTACGGCCCACGGTACCGGGGTTCCAGCTTCCTTGAATCTCCGGTCGCGGCAGGCTCGTTTTCTATGAACGAGTCTGTCGCCTGAAAAGCTCCTCGGCGTATACGAGAACAGGAGCTCGTGTGGGCTCGCCTTTGTCTGTTGCAAACGCCGTTAACCGATCTGGTGATAACCGGATCTCAGATCTAGCGTCGTGAAGAACTTATTCCCGACTAGCGATTCCACCACTTCGTCCACCACGGGCATCGGGAACTTCCTCTCCCCAGTCACCTTGTTCAGTGCCCGATAGTCGATGCAGAATCTGTCCTTGCCATCTTTCTTCTTGGTGAGAGTCACCGGCGCGCAGTAGTCGGAATACGATAGTTGGATCGCCCCCTGCTTCAGCATTGTGGAAACCATCTCCTTCACCGTCTCCCTCTTCGCAAACGGCAATGTGTATGGCTGAACGCAGACCCGTGATGTTGTCGTGAGCTCGATGGAACACTCGCCAAAGCGGTACACTCCCCATTATTCCTCATTCGTGGCAAAGCAGTCCCGATATTTATTGACGAGAGCGGGCAGGATTTCCTCGTCTCCTTGGCCCAGTTCCCCTGTGTTAAGGTCGTCCAGCGACAGCTCGCGCTTTTCTGCTCCTCCTCGCCAACCTTCTGCCAGTAGTAGCGTTCTAGGTCTATCTGCCATGCAGTCGGTGATAGCGATGAAGTTGTGGGTTTTCACGACCTTTACCTGAGGTTGATGCAAAAGTTTTCGCCCGATCAACATTGGGTATGGCTGGCTATCGTTAGGCACTACTAGAACCTTGCACCATGACTTAAGCCGATATACCGCAACCTCGGAAAACAATCTTCCCACCGTCTGGCAAGTTCCTAACCCGAATCCGCTCAAGCGTCTTTTGTCATCGGTGTTCTTCAAGCTTCCCTCCTCGGCGATAGAGCGACACAATGTGACAAGTCACTTCGTAAGTCGATGAATTTGTGACATGGTAACCGTGATTTGTGACATGGTAACAACAGAAGCAGCTGAGTGGGATTTTCTGGTTGGCTTCTTCCCGTCTTTAATGTCCCCTTCTGTAATGTCCGGTTTGTTGGCACCCAAATCACCTTGCTCCTCGCCCTACCGTCCCACTGGCATCCGCTCGTTCGGCCTCGGCCTCCCTTCGTCGCGGCCTATATTCCGCCCGACTTCCGCCGTCCCTCGGTCTGACGACACAGCGAACCCTTCCAGCCCATCGCCTATAGAACTCGGCCGTACTGCCCGGAAAGCCACCTGGCTTTCGGCGTCCACGATACCCTGGATAATATATTTCACCAGCGTGTGCTCCTGCACATGCCCCCGCTATGCGATCATCTTCATCTCGAAGACGTACTCCTCCGTATCTTCCCCTGGCCGTTGTCTTCGCTATCGCAGTCTATCGTGGATGTCCGCCTCGTCATCCAGCATCGGGAAGTTACGACACAGACTCGAGAAGAATTCATCCAATGATTCTGCAGTCTCACTGCGGCTCCACAAGCTCTTCCACGCTTCGAAAGACAGTCCGGCATACGCCTTGCGGTCGCACATCGGTGTCATCTCCGCGACGTCCCTCACGGAATAATTATTTCGACCGCAGCAACTTCCGCCCTCCACACACGAACAACTTGGCGATTTCCTCGCACCTACCAATTCAGTAGTCCTGCTCACTCCTTGGGACACCAAAAAAAAGGTACCGCACTCTCCACTGCACGCCCAGAAGAATTTTCGTCGCACACACGTTCACCCGTTGCGTTTTTCGATCCCACTTCTGAGTTGATAAGAGAAAACTAGCAACCGAATAAAAACCAACAGCGTGAAGAGTTCAATGACTTTATTTAGTTCGTACTGATCCCGACTTGATCTATCGCCCGACTACCGCACAGTCGCTGCCACAGTCTTTTATATGCTACATCCGTAACGTTGCAGATGTCTTCTTTCTCTGGACGATGTGGCACAAGGTTTAATGCAAGCAGCTCACCTCTAACTTTTAATACCATGCTAATTTTGTCAATATAATTGCCGTTAATAAAATATGTTTCATCTTTAAGATCGTACCACAGTTCCGAGTAATATTGTCTATGCTGAGAGCCCCGGGCATCTCACACATACTTCTCGTACCAAAATTTGTTAACTGCAGATAATAATATGTTGAATTTTGATCATCCGTTGGTATGACAGGATTAAGTCCACTTTTAGCCCCTATGCATTCCCAGTTTTGATATAGCGTACCTTTTCTTGAAATGATTTGTTTAAGTACGTGCTTGGGTAGCTTGTCTTGATTCATCCCAGATAGATAAGCTATGTATTCGAAATGCAGCCCAAGAGTTTCTAAGAAAATGGATTGGACAACAGTTTCCAGATATATCATGTAATTGGGCGTGCTGTTCGGGCGTCGAAAAATTCGTTTCATGAAGTAGCGAAGAAATCTTTCTACCTCCTCATAAGGGTGAAAAAACCACACTTAGGCCATACTTCGTTGCTAAAGGGTGATTTAGTGAAAGCTATAGGAAAGTTTTTCAAAAAAAAAAAAACACATAAAATTCAGAAAAATGCATGAAATCTTTATTTGAATCGATAGTACGGTCCATATAATTTAATGTTTGCAGATTATTTCATGCAAATGTTGACCTTGACTGCGCCTCAAATGGTCCATCCGCTTAGTCCAATTTTGGCATACTCTTTCCAACATTTCGGCCGGTATTTCACGAATAAATGCTTCAATGTTGTCTTCCAATGCGTCAATTGAAGCGGGCTTGCCTGTATACACATGATCTTTAACATAGCCCCAGAAAAAATAGTCTAAAGGCGTTAAATCGCACGATCTAGGCGGCCAATTGACCGGTCCCGAACGTGAAATAAAATGTTGACCGAACTCGCCTCTCAATAAGTCCATTGTTGCGCGTGCTGTGTGGCATGTGGCACCGTCTTGTTGAAACCACATGTCATGCAATTCAAGCTCTTGCATTTTGGGCAAACAAAAGTTGGATATCATCTCAGGGTAGCGCTCACCATTCAAAGTTATGTTAAGATTCGCATCATCTTTGAAGAAGTACGATCCAATGATGCCACAAGCCCATAAACCGCACCAAACTGTGACTATTTCTGGATGCATTGGTAGCTCTTGCAATGCTTCTGGCTGATATTCACTCCAAAATCGACAATTCTGCTGATTTACGTACCCATTGAGCCAAAAATGAGTTTCGTCGCTGAACACATGTGATGTCGCGATGAACTTTTTTAACAGAGCACGCATTTTGATAATAAGATTCAATAATTTGCAAGCGTTGTTCGTTGGTAAGACGATTCATGGTTAAATTATAGACCAAACTGAAGATGTTTGACAGTGAAACAAAACACGGCCAAAAAGATAATAGGTAAAAAATCACCCTTTATAAGAGTGTTTTTTCTTTTATTCCTACGTATTTTAGTGACTTACGGAATCCAAATAGTTCGCCACCACTTCCACTTCAATTCACTAAAAAAATTCAAAAAAATACATTCTTCTCCTTCCAAAACATGTGTTTCCAACAAAAATATATCGAATTGATTAATATAGGTAAAAAATCAATATCAATAACTAATTATTCTTAGACTTTATAATGAGTTTGTATCTTCCGGGTAGACGGAAAACATCAAGCACTTTCATTTGGCAATTGTGGGCTGACTCTTATAGAGGTGTGTGCCTCGGCTGATTTTTGTACGTATCATTGTATATTTCTGGAATGCACTTTCATTCATTAAGATTCTAAGGTTGCTGGTCTTCTTCTTCTTCTTTGTTTGGCGGTACAGTCCGGGGTGGACCTGGGCCTCAACCAAAAAAGCCAGCACGATCTTTCGCCAGCTGCCTCCAGTTGTGCACACCAAGTTGGTTGAGGTCCTTCTCCACTTGTGTGCGCCATCTTGTCCTAGGACGACCTCTTATGCGTTGTCCCAAAGGCTCGGAATCGAAGACTCTTCGGGCCGGAGCTGTGGTGTCAATCCGCTCTACGTGACCTAGCCATCCTAAGCGTTGGATCCGAAGACGCTTAACTAGGTGCATGCCGCTGTACAGCCCGTACAGTTCGTGGTTGAATCTCCTTCTCCAGACGCCATCAATACAAACAGGACCAAAGATCGCACGCAGAACTTTTCTCTCAAAAAGACCAAGAGCTTCTTCATCCGCTTTCAATAGCGTCCATGTCTCTGCGCCATAGAGCCGGACGGGGATGATTAGGGTGTTATATAAAGTCAACTTGGTGTTTCGAGAGATGGCTCTGTTACTCAATTGCCTCTTGAGCCCAAAGAAACAGCGATTGGCAAGAGTAATTCTGCGCTTGATCTCGGTATTGGTGTTATTGTCCCTGTTTACTGCAGAGCCAAGGTAGACGAAGTCCTTGACTACCTCAAAGTTTCTGCTGCCCATTATGACGCTCTGTCCGAGGCGTCGATGTTGTACGTCCTTTGGTGATGACAGCATGTACTTTGTTTTGCCCTGATTAGCTGCCAAACCCATTTTAGCCGCTTCCACTTCAATGCTAGCAAAAGCCTCATTGACAGCTCGCTGTGTTCGTCCAATCACGTCAATGTCGTCTGCGTAGGCAAGCAGTTGAACGGACGTCTGGTTTTGACATTTGAGTTTCGCACGATCTTGTCAAGTATGATGTTGAAGAAATCACATGACAGCGTTTTGCCTTGTCTAAAACCTTTTTTGACATTGAAGGTCTCGGTGAGTTCGTTACCGACCTTGATGGAGCAGCGAGAGTTCTATATCGTCATCCTGCACAATCTGACGAGTTTGGCTGGAATGTCAAAACTAGACATGGCATTGTATAGCTCGTCTCTATGCACGCTGTCATATGCGGCCTTGAAATCGACGAATAGGTGGTGGGTGTCGATCTGTATCTCGTGGGTTTTTTCCAGGATCTGCCGCAGTGTGAAAATTTGGTCGATGGTGGACTTTGCCGGCCTGAAACCGCACTGATAAGGATCTATCAGGTTATTGACGAATGGTTTCAGGCGTTCACACACGACGGCAGAGAGGATCTTGTACGCTATGTTAAGGAGACTGATCCCTCGATATTTGGCGCAGTCAAAAGGGTCTCCTTTCTTGTGGACCGGACAAACGACGCTGAGATTCCACTCATCGGGCATGCTTTCCTCCGACCATATCTTACAGATGAGCTGGTGCATGCGCCCAACCAGATCATTTCCAGCTGCTTTAAACAGTTCCGCGGACAGTCCGTCCGCTCCAGCAGCTTTGTTCGACTTTAGTCTAGATATCGGGGGGACGGAATTCTTGGTCATCCTCGTCCAAATTAAGTGGAACATTCTGCCTGACAGCGGAATTTGTGTCGTCATCGCCGTTTAACAGTCTGCATAAGTGATTTTTCCAAATTCTCAGCATCG